>JACEII010000040.1:2629152-2671713 GCA_014332785.1 Antheraea mylitta
ATTGTTTGGTTTTGAGTTTTTGGCGGGATCTTGGAATGCCGTGTAGTGGTCTTTATATTTTATCTATAATCTTGTGTTATTTGGCTCTATATTGTGTAATGTTGGCGATGCTTTACGTAATATAGTTTCCTTATTGTGCATAAGTGAAGTGGATCGGAAATAATACCGCGGAGCATGGATTCTGAGTTGTTACAAAAACTCCCTGGGAAAATTCTAACAAGACGGCCACCATCTCGTTAGTTCATTGAAATTGTATCAAGAAACTTGTAATATCGTTACTCACTTGACAATGGCAGTAATAGTCTACTAGAAGACTGGTTGACAAAAATAAAATAGAAGAATTGTTTGTTTACAGATAACGTTTGAACCAAAATTAAGGACATTTGAAATGGACATCATGGAAGAAATGGGCATAAAAGAGGAGAGATTACCGGCGAAGTCGTATTGGTATTAATAGTTACCAAAAATATAGATAATTGTATTAATTAGAATTTCGTTTTTTATTTGTACATGTTTGAAATTAATAAAAATTACATATTAAAAGAATATGTATTATTTCTATACATATTTACATTTATTTATTTGTTACTAGCTGACCCGTGCAACTTCGTCTGCACCAAATTGGTTATCACTGGTTTCCATTGTATTTTTAAACGCGAAAAAATTGAATAAAACTGATACCCGATTACAGCCACAACTACCGTTTCCAATTGTGAATCCAAACTATCCACGGATTCACTGAAACATATACCCAGATTACATGTAATTTTTTTTTAATAAGCCTAGTACCCGTTCGTAGCACCATCAAACACTCCGTTGTGTGTAGTCCGGTGAAGCTGTTAAGACCTTGCACGGTCAATAGTGTAGTCATTTCGAAGAAAAAAAAAACATCTACCAGGATCAATTAAGATAAAAACTAACCTACATAAAACTAAATAAGCATCTCTACCACTTACTTTATTATAACTATTCTCAACTTGTATTAAAACCTTTTTATACTCCATTGTATTAAAGAAAAATATATGAACACCGTATCGAAGCGTTAAACAGCGTCGTCAACTGTCACTTGCTTGAAACTATTGTCTAAGAGTTATAAACTGTTTCGAAAACGTATTTTAAATATATTTCCAATTTATTTTTATGAATAATCTCTGTACCACTCACAACATAGTACCTATCACCTTTTGGTAATTTATCCATGTTGATATGTTTCTATTATAGATTATTCTAAATTGTTACACTAAATATTTGCCATTAAATTTATATCGTGTATTTATCACACTTGATATTGGCGAAAATACCTATATAGGTAGAGGCCATACCGGAAAGAATCAATTAAGCCAGTTTTATATATTATATTCATCCGAACAACGGGCTAGCTGGCTGCCGGTAAGAGTTGCGTTTATTTGTATATATCGTACCTTTACAGACAAAAATATTGATTTTTAAAATCTAGGATGTATTTTTCACTAACTTTGAAACGTTATTAAAATGGAATTATTATTGAAAGACATTTATGGTATTGACAATAATGTGCTTGATGCTATTTTTTGGAAATAAAAATAAAAGTAATCTTAACCCATGCTAGAATAGCAGTAATTTTATTATTATTATATTTAGATATAAATAAGTACAAATTTCATCTTTCACACAAATTCACTTATTAACTCAATATTTAGACCGATTTATTGCTATAAAAATAATGTGTATAGAATATAGCTATAGGTATAATTTAGTGCAGTACTACTGGCTGCACGATAAAGATAGCGATAATTGTGGCAGCGTATGTTATCGACGCATTTTTTTTTCGAAATGTATACGCTGTTGACCTGGAAAGGTCTTTACAGCTTCATCGAACTATTGAGGCGAGCGCTGAAAGCACTCAACCGACTTGGGATATTTGGGCGACCAACTGAAGTGTGCACGGCACACCTCGGCTTGGGCTGTTGCCTGTTTTGTGCAAAAATCGCGACCTATCTGAGCTAACCTAAGCTAATCTATCTAGATACACGTATATAAGTTATTGAAACATGCATGTGTACCGGGCATGTGTGCCTCAACAACTCCTGTATGTATATTGTATCGGAGAAAATTTTCTTAACTATATAAGATAGGATAGGATGGAGAAAAATAAGGGTAGAACTCTTTGTCGTCTATTTCTCTGAAAAAGAAAAACAGCGTGTAAGCGTGTAGGCGTGCACGTGTGTATAGGTGATGTGTGTGATGTTGTAGCATTGATGTAAAATTTTGTGGCACTGTATCGCGTGAGCAGAGTACTCAAGGGCTCCCCGCCGAGGGAACGGACTTAGGTTTCAGCCGTTGCCGAGCGGGGCCTAATCTGGTGTGCGGGAGCGACATTTATCCCCAGACCACGGCGGCGTGATCTGTGGTTATGGGGCGTGGACGTGAACACGCTTTGTTTGAAGAGATAGGCTGGTACTGATCTTTCGCTGACGTAATTGAATCAGGAGGGTCGGTAAAATGCGTCGCGGTCGTCTTCTATACTGCGCAGCGTTGGGCACGGGTTCATCGTTCGCGGCGGATACCACTAAAGGGCTGGGATGATTCGCGGCTTTTTCGAAATAACTATGTGTAAGTGATTTTATATACGCTCAAACAGAAGGCACCTCCAGGTCCTGTGGAGATCCTTATTCCGGACGTACCATGGGGCACCGGTGATTTTACGTAGGGCTCGGTTCTGGAGAACCTGCAACTTTTGAATACGATTTTGCGCATGTGCAAAGACCGAACAACTGTGCGTCATAATCGAACGGATGCAAGTTTTATATAAATTTGAGTTTATGTCTGGGGGACATTTTACTCTTATGACAAAACAAATGATAGAGACGACCCAAGACCATAGCGGCTTTGTTTCGCACTCTATCTGTTGTGCGAATCGAATTAAGTGTTTATCTAAAGTGGCGCCGAGATATTTCACCTCACCAGCCTAAGGTATTTCGGTTTCGTATAGCCTGATGGTCGACGACGCATATATTTAAGATGGCGTCAATCCCAAGTCATACGTTTACGTTTATCGTTGTATATGGTGGTCAATAATGTTTAATAAAATGAAATTTGTTCTTTGCTATGAAAAAAAATAATTGGTTTGAAATTTATTATTGGAACGAAGTTCCTTACGGCAGGCTTGGAGGGGATAGAGATTTTGCTGCGCGACTGAACTGAAAAAAAATGTAATAGTAAAACCGTAACGAAAAGTGCATGGAATAAAACAGTTAAATGAGACGTGCGCAGGCGCGACAGTCGTACACACAAGCGAGTAGTGTATAATACCTTTCTCTTTCTCCTTTTTTGTAATTATTTATATTTCTATGTAATTTTATGTTGTGAAACAAAAATAAAGAGACATATTTTGTTATTTTAATTGATAATTTGAATTACGATTACATAAAATTGAGCAAGATTTTTTTTTTTTCCAAATATTGTCGATTCTACATTAGCCGAAGGAACTTCGTTCCTACCTGGTGTCCCACGACAGCACATTTTTTTTTTATTTATAAAATATATCAGCGGGTATATATATGATTGTTTATAAAAAATGTGCCTGACTGTTTAATTGCGTTTAAAAGTTACTGAAAAAAATGTTCCTAAACTTATTATTGATTAATCATAAATCAAAATGCCTATTAAAAATACAACGTTAACCCGCTACCAAGTGTACTAAATTCTGTCTATTGATATATTGATAATCTCTGTAGGTAGTAGAGCCACGCTGAAGCTATTACTGGTTTCAGCATGAATGGGTCGGCTCGTTCGGGCTAATACTGCTCTCTCACAGAAAACCGACGTGAAATAACAGTGCTTGCATCGTAGTGTTTCGTTCGGTCAGTGAGAGTGCCGGAGGCCCACCTCTCTTGTCCTTTCCTTTTTTCCCTTCCCTTACCCTCCCCCATATACAGGTTGGAAACGCACTTGCAAATCCCCTGGTGTTGCTAGTGTTTATAGACGGTGGTGGTCACTAAACATCACGGGACCCACTTGTTCGTTTGCCTCTTATGATACAAAAAAATATATATATTAATGTATTGAAGAATCAGGTATTCTAAAATTCTTGTTCTTCCAACGTTGCCGGCTCTTGTACTAAGGTGTCGCAAAAAAGTCTAGTTACGTTAACTATAAATTTTTATTTTTCGTTATCCTGGAGAACCCCTTGCGTTTTATGGGACAAAAAGTATATTTGATGTAACCTCGTAATATTAGTTATCACTATGTCAAGTTTCGTCAAAATAGGTTCAATACTTTCAGAGTGATGCGTGTGCATAGGGACAGACAGACAGACAGACAGACAAAAATTGTAAAAAGATTATTTTTGGCTTCTATATCGATAACATAGTCTACCCTGATTAAAATTTTCAAAAAATATTTTATGTACAGATTTCGACTTGTTACAGTTTTATTATAGTATAGATAGATAGAAGATAGATTTATAACTAGTTGACCCGTGCCCACTTCGTTGGGTGGTAAACATTTTCACTTGTGATGAAATTATATGTGTGATTCGGTTAGTACTGAGTGCTATGTATTTTGATAAGAATTCATAATTGTTGTTGGTAATATGACCAATAAAAATCACTTCACGGTTACATTTTTTTTTATTATGAAAGAACTACTTTTTTTATTTAAATATAAAAGTTAGACATATGCTGTCGTTGACTTTTCTGTAGGCATTATCAAACCCTACAACTTTTCTCTAGAACTCAATCATATATCTCTCATCGTTAAGGCAGCGTTCGTAAGAAACTTTTTCGTTCGACCGTTTTTCTCCGACTTACTTTGCAAATCCGACTACTACAAAAATGTCTATTCATCTTTCGGGCTAATATATAACCTATGACATTGCCGTGTGGTGTAGAGTAGAATAATAACACCGCATATCTTCCCGTGGGTATCGTAAAAGGCGATTAAGGGAGTGAGAGATAGTACTGATCCTTTGTAACTTTCTCACCGTGATACTGTACCATCTGCTTGCATCCTTCTCCGGTCGTAACGGTTCCCGTTCCACTGGGTCCAGAAGAACAAGGACGAGTATGTGCACCTGTGTCTTGCACGTACACTTGTGCACAGTAATATATCCTGCGCATCTGAAGGCTCCCGTCAAGGTGATCGCCATGGCCGAAATCGGTCGGAGCAATCACCATCATGACATTAACAAATAACGTGGCATTCTATTGGTAAAAGAGTTTAATGTCGGTAGTAGTCTTTAACTTTACCTCATTATAATATTAGTATAGATAAAAGTATACTATACTCAATATAGAACGAAGTAGCGGGCAACAGCTCGTATCAAAAACAGCAGAAATGTATTTTAACTACAGCGATCCCAAAAATAAATTACACGGGGACTCCTCGACGGACGATCTATTTCAGTTAAAGATTTGTTCTTGTAAATATTTCTTTTACGTAGTTACAAGAATTTAAAACCCATATTGTCTTTTATTTACTATATTATTAAAATATTTAATATATTTTGGTTTTGTTTCGGAATAAATTAAAAATGTTTTATATTTTGGCAATATTGACACATTTCGGAGAAACTTCTGGTGTCAGTTCAAAATGTCGCAAAATTATACGAAAGAGTTAGTCTATGGATTTGCCATTCTTATTAGCGAGTCAAATCTTATACTAATGGGAAACATCTAAAGGCGCGGGTAAACCTGAATTCGGTGTGGCGCGACGTGGCGACGCAAAACACGACTGCACTATTAAGGAAATACTCAAAAACAGGCAACTCTATCTGTATAAGATTAAAATTGTTTTTATCTAATATTATGTGATGTCACACACATGCGAGAGAGTTGCGTAGATGTGTTTTTGTCGCCAACGTCCATATCACGTTGAAAACACCGGTTCGAACAATGAAGATAAGCAACGTCGAGCGCGGTCATTACTAAGATGGGTGACCGCCTGCGAACACCGCGTGACGTTGGCTTTTTGCTGCTCAAATTAATCTTCAGTATTTCTTAAAATGACTATATTTTGTAATACTTTCAAATTAAGTATATTATAATATTGGAACGAAGTTCCTTATTGCGCGTTGTGAAAGGGGGCTAGACGGAAAAAATTCTTACGAAAAGTTGTCACGACACTTTTTGCTATAGTAAGCTATTGTAAGCTGTGCGGCGTCGCATGTTTCTCTGTCTGTCTCTCTCTCTCTCTTATAGAAAGCAAGCCAGATATTTTCATTTCTATTTCGTATTGAACAGTGTGGTGTCGCGACAATTATTTTTATTGAGTGTATACAGGTTTTTTGTAAATAATAAATAATAAAAAATAATAATAATAATAATGATTCCAAACATATGTTTCTTACTTCAGTTACCACAAACCAATTATTACGAAAATTGAGCCTACTGATTATATAACATTATATTTGTTAATAATAAAAAAAATATTATTATAACTTAAAAAAAATAAAATTTTATTACAATTCCTTCACTAATTAATCGAAAGGAACATCGTTCCATCCGGGTGTCCCTTGACACCTCTCAAGTTTTTTTTATAATATCATGCAATTTGACTTTTTTAAATCTTATAAATATACCTATAAACTGATCGAAGTCTATCATTTTTGTATTAGATTAGGTCAGTTTTTATCAAGTTAATAAACTTAGCGATCGTATTAAAGTTTATCGATCCTTCTAGATAAAGTTGTCAATGACATTAAAAGGTTATCTTTTGAAAGGAAATGCGTTTTTGCACTCTGTTACCCACTTTTTTATCAGTTGCCAGCCGACGGGTATTATGATAACTGTTGGTGCGAATGCACTTTTTTATCGTTTTTTTAGTATTATTGGTTCAATATTACATACATTATACAATTTAATTATGTTAGCAGCTAACGATATTGACAATATATTTCATTTATAGTTGAAGCTATAACTGGTTTCAGCATGAATGGGGTCGGCTCGACCCCGGTACTACCACCTGACCCATAGAAATACCGACGTGAAGTAACAGAGCTTGCATTGTTGCGTTACGTTCGGTTAGTGAAAGTTCCGAAGGCCCACCTTTCCCTTCCCCTATTCTCCACGAACACAGGCTGGCAACGCACTTGCGACTTCTCTGGTGTTGCTGGTGATCACTTAACATCAGGTGACCCACCTATTCGTTTGCCTACTAGAATAAAAAAAAATCATGTATTCATTTAGGACTGTTCAAGTATCTAGTATTTAACGTACTCTGAATTTTTGTTAATTTATGATCGGCCCTCCCCATTGCCAGCACATAAGATTGTCGCATTGTATAGGGAAGATTTTGTTTCATTTTCTTGATTAGTTAACCCGCGCAAAGCCAAAGCATGGAACTAGTTTTCTGGAGCAGGTAGAGTAGCAAGTACGATCCCTTGCCGCCCCAACAAATACGGGCTGTCGGTATACCTTGGAATTTTAGTACGTGCGAGTCGGATATAACCCACTCTCTCCCCCAAGAGGGTGGCGTATCCATAAGGGATTTTCCCATGTTAATAAAAAAGGGGAACGAGTCTTTAATAAAAATTTACAGCAAACAAATTCGAGAAGAACATTCTAGATTTAAGTATAACCAAAATGTTTGTAAGGAATGATCATGATTTTCTATATAATTTAATCTTTTGTGTCTAACAATTTTATTTTTGTTCTGGGAATTAATCTTCTAGTAGATTATTAACGCTATTGTCGAGAAGGTAATGATATTACAAGTTCCTTGCGATCATTTCAATCAACTAACAAAATGGTGTCGGTTTTTTTAGAATTTTCCAGGGAGATTTTGTGGCAAGTCAGAATTCATGCTCCGTGGTATTATTTCCCATCGACTTCACTTATGCACAATAACCAAACCGTATTATGTAAAACGCTACCAATTTTATAAAATTTTAGCCTTTGCCCGCGACTTCGTTTGCGTAGAATAGATACTTTGGGTTAATTAACACGCAGCGGAAGTTCTCAAGAAGAAAAAAAAACGATTTTGAAACATTCTTCATTGGTGCTCCGCTCCCATTGTCCTTAGCGTGGTGATATATAACCTATAACCATCCTCGATAAATGAGCTATATGGCAATGAAAGTTTTTTTTTTTTCGAAGTGACTACGCTATTGATCTAGCAACGTCTTAACAGCTTCACCGAACTACTAAGGCGAGCGCTTAAGGCACTCAGTCGATTTTATTTGGGTAACTAGCTCAAGGGTGCACGGCACACCTCGGCTTGGCTGTTGCCTGTTACATGCAAACTCGCGACCTGACTTAGCTAACCTAGCTAACTATTCATATATATTTGAGTTGTTGAGACGCATTTGTGTACCAAGCATACACGCCTCAACAACCCCTCCATATATTTTTTTATCGGAAAATTAGAATTTTTTCAGTTCGATAAGAGAAAAAAAAAATTAAAACCCTTCCACTTACATGTGTAAGCGTATAGGCGTGCACGTGTGTGGGGGTGATCGTGTATGGCAATGAAAGATTTTATTAAATCAGACCAGTAGTTACTGAGATTACCCCCTACAACGTCACAAAATCACAACGTCACAAACTCACAACGTCACAAATTCACAAACTTTACCTCTTTATAATATTAATATAGATAGAGTCAAATAACACAAGATTATGAATAAAATATAAAATCCACTACATGATATTCCAAGATCCCACCATATACTCCTTAACAAATATTATTAGCTAAGCTTATCGCGGTACTGTTTATATCTTCCATTCCATAGTAACGAAATTGTTATTTAATTACAGCGTAATCGGTCATAATTTAAAGTCAAGGATTTTTGCATATTTTATCGAGTATTACATATGTGTGGAAAACAAACTTTGCTAATTAAACACAACTGAGTTTATACAGCGGGCCAAGGAAAAATAATCGTTTGTATGATTTTGAAAAGTATTTTAAAGATTTATGCAAGAGTAATTTCGAGAAGCAGCATGTGATATAATCTAAATGGAATAATTTGGCTGATACGGCACTAATAGCCCTATTATATTTAAAAAAATAAAAGAATAATGTATTGTATGCCAGCACTTGTATATTTATTGTAATCTGAGCTTTAAGACACTGAAGAAAGAACCTATCTCTTTGTTTCGTGGCTTAAAACAAGACACCGACAGATGCATTAATCGCGGCTCGCCAACAAGAATAGAAAAGTCTACATGCGTGATATTTTTAAACATGGTAGTGTTTGACATTGAAGTGGACGGGAAATTATACTACGGAGCATGCATTCTGAGATGTCACAAAAACTCCATTGTACAAAGGAGCCACCATCTTTTCAGAACATTGATATTATCACAAGCTACTCCAGAATTGGCAATTATGAAATGACATTTACCGTGGCTGTATGGTCTAGATACCTTCGCCTTTTCCTTACAATGTAACAGGAACAAAAAAAAACTTTGACATACTATAGATAACTTTTGTTGTCGTATGCTCAGTTTTAATTTCCAAACTAAGCGAATTTCAATAAAGTTCAAATTACAGTGAAGTGTGTTGTACGTAATTATGTTTTGTATTATAGTCTATATTATTGCATCTCTCGAAAGTTGCCGTCAACTCTATGCATACATTGCGTTATTAGGTACTACGTGCGCAAATGACCTCTGGTAAATATTTACTAATAATTATTATCTAGAAAATAACAAATCTTCAAAGAAGTCCAACATTAGTATTCTCTTATAACTTTTAATGTTGTTACCAGATTAAATAAGGACAATCATATAAAAAGCTAAGTTTGTAATTGTTAGTAGCAGAATTGAGCATTGTTATAAACTCGAGTTATTGGCCGCAATATTCAGAATATACTAAGCTAGATAAGTATACTAAGACATCACTTGAATTGATTTAATTTACGTAGTCCGGTGAAGCTGTTAAGACCTTGATGGGTCAATAGCGTAGTCATTTCGAGAAAAAAAAAGATTTAATTTAGCGACTAGAGTCATAACTATCGATGCCGAATATTATGAAAAAAAAGTCAAGGCAATCATGAGGATTGTCGACAGGTGTGAAACTTGAAATAATAGTATAACTCTGTATTTTTTTTTTAATTCTTGAACGAATTATAGTCAGAATTATTAAATTTTCATAATTTGTAAATTGAGATTATTTAATATTACAGTGGGTTTCATATCTATTGGCGCTTAAAACAATAATTATATACATTTTTATATAGTTTATTAACTAATTAAAAATATGATGGGCTAGTCTGATGCAAGTCTTTATTGTTTACGTTCATATTTAACACCAAACACAGAAAATTATACACATAATAGTGCAGATTCATGAACCAGTATGAACTTTAATATTACTTATAAGCTTTCACATCTATCGTGTGGTTATCAGTATACACTCATTCTTTCCGTTTCCGTTCTTTTATTTTCTGAGTTCTCACTTAATTCGGACGTTGTTAAATAATTGATTTATCAAATGATATTGTCGTACGTCTATAAAATAATATATGCGTGAAATTTATCATTCTATGCAGCTGATAAATTGCTTGCAACAATATCATGACAGAGACGACCACTGATAAATTGACGATTTATTAATGGTTGCTTTTGAATTGTACTGTACTTTACACCAGGTACAATGTTGACATTATGTCTTGTTATAAAGTATATAAAGTACCTGGGCGACCGAGGAGACGGCTCCGTCGTCACCGCGTACGAGGTCGTCCGCAAGCCCGCTGCTCCGACCTACGCGACGATGCGCAAGTCAAGCGCATCCTCGTCCTCTCCGCCTCTTGCGTCGAGCCGATGATCTAAAAAAAGGTCCTTTTCAGGACCAACCAGACCGCCACCCGACGACCCCTAGCCAGCCTACGGATCCCGCCGCCTCATCATCATTGACCACCGCTTCGCCCACCGGACTCCGCACCTCCGTGCCTGCTCCGCGCACACCGACTCCGAATGCGCGGCAGCCGCTGACCGGCGGGGCGTCCGCTGCGACGGAAGCGTACGAGAGTGATATTCTCACTCTCGCCCAGCTAATTTTAGCTGGGGCTTTGTCGCAGGGGATGCTTCGTTGGATGGCGCTGTTCCTGCGCGTCCAAGATGCCGCAGCTGAGGGCAAATTGCCTTCCGCGACCGACGCCGTCGCGCTCGCAAGCGCCGCCCGCGGCAAGCTCGCGCCGCCCGCATACTCCGACGCGCCGACTAGCCCGCTCGGTTGAGCGCTGCGCCGCAAGCGCAGCGAACCCGAAGCTGGGCCCGCGTTAGACCGCGCGACACAGCCTTTAACACCAGAAAGCCAGCCACCGCAGGCGAAGAAGACCTGCACCGAGAAGCCTGCGCAAACAACAACGCCGCACACCACCACCGCGAAGCCAGTGAAGCAGGCATCCGCACCTACGCCTGCCTTCGCTCCGCCGCGAAGGGCTGCCCGTGAGCAGCCCTCGTATGCGTCGATCGCCGCGCCATCTGCGAGCGATCCGCAACCGATACAGGTCCGCCCGCGGAACCCTAAAAGCGACAGTGCTGCCACCGCGTCCGCGGCAACACAGTCGACGCCCGCTTCTCCCGACGCAAAGGGCTCGCGATTTCCGCCGATTGTCGTCGAGAGCCTGCCCAACTGGGTTGCGCAACTCCGACAGTTGGCGGACAGGGTGGGACGCGACCCCAACGTTTTCCTACTTGCCTCACTCTCAACAAGGCCTGAAGATTGCCATTCGCGGTCTACCGAACGGGACAGATCCACAGACGATTGTCGGAGCCCTGCAGGAAAAGGGCTTCACAGTCGAATTTGCACGACAGATAAACGGACGCAGAGTAAGACCTGGGTGCATCTTCCATGTGGTCCTCAAGAGAACCCCCGGGCTCACCCCCGCGATATATGACGTCACTAACCTACTGTTGATGCCAGTACAGATTGAAGCATGGAGAGGGGAACGCCGGCTGGCACAATGCTTCAGATGCCAGCAATTTAGGCACTCATCCCACCAGTGCTACAGACCGATTGCCTGCGTGCGGTGCTGGGGCGAACACCCCGCCCGCCAATGTGACCGCCCACGTGATGTACCGGCGACCTGCGCGAACTGCGGGGGCGCCCACACTGCGAACGACAGAAGCAGATGCCCGATTTTTAAAAGAGAGCTTAGAAATCGCCGGGCTGGGACTATCGCCCGGTTGTGCAAGCCCAAACCACCCTCGAGGGACACTAGACCGGCCCAGGTCGCGGTAGAGGAGACAGCAGAAGCGAGCCTCATGGCCCCTGCCAACCCCCCTCCCCGCCCCCCTCCCCGCCCCCCGAAATGTAGAAAGACTAGGAAGAAGAAACGCCAAACCGAAGGTGAAGCTCAGCTCGTAGAGCTGGAGACAAGACTGGCCCTATACAAGGAAGAACGAGACCGCAAAATGGGAAACGCCTCCCCGGAAGAAGCCCTGAGATTCAAGGCGGAGTACAGGGAGAAAGCAAAGGACGCCATGCGCTGCTTTACCGAGAGCACTAAACAACTAGTGGAACAACAAGCGTAACGCACTCACCTACGGGAAGAAATCCCAAACCAGAAGACACCCCCGTCACAGCGGGGGTCGAGAGATGCCACGGCAAAAGGGGTTTCCCTGAGGCCGTTTCCCGCCCCCTCATTGGAGGGAGCGAGAAGGACCCTACTGGCGACCGAGCTAGCTCGGTTTTTTTTAAAAACATTTTTAAATTAAATTATCTTAGGCTTGCCTCACAAAAATGCATTTATTACAAAAAAAATTATTAATAAAAGATATCTCTTTTGCTATCACTTGGATTCGTACTGAGGTTGGACGGATTTTCGAAGCAGCCGATTTCCATAAGGCTATTTTTGTTTTGACAGCGGCAGCGAAATTTGCCTTTATATTCTAGCAATATTTCTTCATTGTCTGTCATAAAAAAAGTTTTCTATGAATGAAATCCTGCTAGATCGATTTATCGTCCCCGAAACTACCTACATACTAAGTTTCACGGAAATAGATGACGTCGTTACCGAGATCCTGAATATATACAAATATACAAGAATTGCTCGTTTAAAGGTATAGAGATATATTAGATAGTTATAATAATTAAGGTCTACTGTTGTGCCGTGTTTGTACACTTTTGTTTTACTTCGTTCAAGTGCCTAATGTGGACCTTATATTAAAAATGTACATTTAATACACAATCATGTACTATAGTATTAAATGCCTCTTCCCCAGTACAAAATCACCACACCAGCCTTGTTTCCGCACCTACAGTATTAGAACAAGAACATTTTTCAGGTTTCCCCACGTTATTTTCATTTCACCGTCAGCCCATAGTATTAATAATTTAAATTAGTTAATGTGCGCGAGTTCCAAAAAATTCATTGGTTCATGCCGGGATTCGAACCTGTGGACATCGCATAGATATTCCACTGGGCAAACCAGTCGGTAACCACGACATTTTTTTTCCCCTAATGCTCATTTAATATAATATAATAGTAATACCCATCTTCATAAGAATTAAAAACTACATCACTAAAAAAAATGTAGATATTATATAAGTATATTCTTGCTTTCAACTTTTTTTTATCTCTCTTGTTTACACGAAGTAGTTATATTATTAAGATATTAAACAATACAAACGAAGTTATGTGTATCGGCTATTAAAAAAACACAAGTTTGATATGCCTGTAGTAAATGTTAAATAATGCAGTTTCCAGATATCGTTGGATATACGAGATATCGAAACTTGAGCACCTAGATCACTGTACCTCTACTAACTACCTAACAACAGAACTATATCATATTATTATGTAGATTATCAATATCTAGTTTTATAGACAACATCAAAAGTAGAAATACTTTATTCAGTTTAGTTTATAAACGCTTAGGAACGTCAAAGCTACCACCGAATAGAACAAGCAACCCACTCATCGAAAAGAACTGGCAAGAAACTCGATCTAGTTTATCTTTTCATGATACATGTTTACAAACATAGATTCATTTTTAGTGGATGTACAGAGAGGGACGTTATTTCCAGACGTCATCATCGGTCACATATTGACAGTGGCGGATTTGCCCTAAGACCCAGGAGGCTCGGGACTAGGGCGGCCAGATATTAGGGGCGGCCAATCGTGACAAAAATTTCACTGACACAGGGGTGGCTAGTACTTACTACATGGCCTGGGGCCTAGGGCGGCCAGTACTGCAAATCCACCACTGCATATTGATCAACCCTTTAAGCATTAAAACCCGCTTGACATGGTGCTTCAACTCTCTATCTGACAAATCGGTAATTTGCTTTATATATGCTATTGTAATTTTAATGAAAAATTACCAGAGAGAAGTAGATAAGTAAATAGACTTAATACATTCAAATGTCTTTATTAATGATTGTTTTTTACATAGGCGTCCATGCGGGTGAAGTCATAGGTGCAGCTAGTACATAATATATTTATTTATTTATTAGCTGTAATCCAGTGAAGCTGTCAAGACCTTATTAGGTCAATAGCGTAGTCAGTTCGAGAAAAAAAAAGTCCATTAGCGAACAAATATTTTTATTTTCTGATTGGATCAGGTATATATAGAAAACTTTTCCACCGGCCGACATATATCTTTTATATCAGAACGTCAGTAATTATTAGTTTATTGAGTCATTTATCCTTTTATCTGTATCACGCTACAAGCACGAGTTTGACACGAGTGTCAATACAATATACCTACTGACAAATAATAATTTATGTATAACTATTGATCTCAATTTAGAGCAACTGCGTTTGAACAATCACTACATTCATGTTCATTTAAATCGTGATTTAGGGACCCGATTTTTTTTATATATTATAGGCGGCAAACAAACACGTAGGTCACCTGATGGTAAGTGATCACAACCGTCCATAGACGCACAGCAGGGAGTCGCAAGTGCGTTGCCAGCCTGTGTTTGGGAGACGCGGGAAGAGGTATGGAGATGGGTGTAGGGGTGGGGGAGGTGGGCTTCCGGCGCTCTCGCTCTCGAACGAAACGCATTAATGCAAGTATTATTACTTCACATCAGTTTTCTATGAAACAGTAATACTATGAAACAGAATAATTTCTATGAAACAGAAACAGTAATATCTTCAGCTTGGCTCTGTCACTTACAATTACTCTATACGACAGTAATTTCTTTGACAAATTTTACATCTTTTTAATTATGGCGACCAATATCATAGTAGTTCTATTATTGCCCTAGTAGGTAATGATATTACAAGTTTCTTCCGATCATTTTTATGTTCTAATAAGATGTTAGGCTCTAACGTTAGAAGTTTCCGGAGAGTTTTTGTGGCAAGTCAGATTCCATACTTTTTGGTATAATTTCTCATCCACCTCACTTGTGCACAATAACCATACTACATTATCTAAAACAGAGCCAAATAATAGATTATAAATTTCACTATATGAGATTTTAAGATCCCGTCTTGAGCCAGGCAGTCTAGCTGAAGTTAAGTCGTTACTGGATGCCGAATCTGGAAAGAACCACAGTCTTAAGGTCATTTATAAGAGTTTTCTATAAAAGAATGTCTCCTGTGTTGATATTTGCAACCACACTAGTCGCTTTAGAATTCAGTAGCGTGACCACTCCTGCTTTGCACTAGAAATAGGTATGGATTGATTATGCGGCAGCCCAAATAGTGTCTTGAGAATATTGTCGATCAGACCTGATAATTTGTTTCCTCGCCAATGCAGAAAATTGTTAAAAAGTGTATACGTCTACAGAAGTTAATGACTTTGCTTGTGTAGGTGTAAACTGTAAATATAATTAGCACATAAAATATGTTGTATATTTTTACTAATATAGGCTAAATTTACTAATAAAAAAATTGAGTTGTCACGGGACGCCTGGCAGATGTGAAACATCGAAATTGTTTTGTATAGGTTATATCTATAAAAGAACAGATCACAACAGGAATCAGCCATGGCATAATGAAAAGATAAAGGGTTATAAATTTGTTTTATAGAACAATAAAGACTGTTTATTTATTTTTTTACATAAATATTCATTCTTATTACATACAAAAAATCAATTAGGTGCAGGCGCGGTGTATTTGGCGGCATTTATCAAAGGGGGCTAGTTCGTCGGCGAGTAGAATGAGTGGCTGACAAAACAATTTGAATCTTACGTTCATACAGATAGTGATGCAAATGATTATGAATATTTCGTTATTAGTGCAAAATTCGTGCAAAATGCATTGGCACGTCTCGCCACGCCAACAATCATGTCTACCCTCGCCTATAGATGTTTCACTACCATGTCACAACATCACAACGTCACAAACTTACAAACTTTACCTCTTTAAAATATTAGTATAGATTATAGCAAGGGTAACCACGCTTTCAAATCTATTATTACTCTTCTCAGTTTAAATGCAGTCACTCTGTCGTGGTTCAATAAAACCTAGGAAATAAATCTACAGGTATGCATTTATTACAACAGAGTATTCGTGAATCACAATCAAGAATTATAATTAGATATTAAATACTAATCAACCAGACGAGATTACTCATTCAGTCGATAGAATTATACCCTGATTACGTGATGTGTTGCATGTCTTGCTATAGGTTTAGTTACGTGGTATTTTTTATTTTATTTTGACGGAGTTTCAAGATATCGTAAATTATGCCAGTATTATAAGCTTAGTTTCGGATTATTTATTGCTATTATGATTTGTTGTAATCACTTTTTGTTATTATTGACTAATAAATATAGGGCAACATATTAAATACATCTCAATAACATTAAAATCTACACAACATTATATAACGTATGGCCCAACAGGAATTCTCTATTACGAAAAATACATCATTAGTTTACATTAAGTATTATCAACATTACAGCTTATATCATTAGTTGACAAAAAAGCTCCAAATAAATCTCTCAGCTGCCGAAATTTCTAAAAAAAACACCCGAGGTCATATACAGCCTCTTCACTTTTATTGTTGTTAATTGCCAGGAACACGTCTGACATTATTGGCTCGTAAATTTGATTGATCTCATCTAAAAAACACGCGACCGACCTTCTTGTTAGGCGAAGCTTTGGAATTGTTAACATGGTCAACTGAAAAACACCGTTGTTATTCGCCGACAAAGTTTAATTTATGCAGTCTCAAAATAGTAAAGAAAAATGATATTTGACACTCTTTAACGAAAGCACAGCAAAAAAAGTTATAAGGACTGCCAACAAAAGTTAAAACTCAAAATAATAGAATAACGTTCTCTCTTTTTATTTTTCGAATTAATTATAGTCTAAATCATTTAATTTCATAATCTATTAGTATCAAAGAGAAAGAAATTACTAACATTAGTCTGGTTTTCACATCTATTGGCACTCGGAGCATCAATTATACCAGGTGATTGTTTAGAGAGTAGCAAAATATTTATGGAGGACGGTCTTGATTCTCGTTCTAAACCAAATTAAAAATAGGTGCTTAATATTTAGATTAATTATCAAAAAAATTATACATAATCCTCTACGCGTCTATGTTAAACCACAATGTCAATGATCGTCAGGTGATTTCAATTTCATATGAAAGGGAACGTGGGAACGTCAGGAACAAAACAAAGGGTTGATTGCCCGTTTTATTATCGAAAGTTATTAACTCTGGGTCGCCCATTGTAGCTCTTGACACCAGTCCTTGTACTTAGGTTTATTATTTTATTTACACTTTTGTAGCTATACTTTTGAAAGTCTTATAATTTGAATTCAGGTTTTCTTGGTTGTTTATTAGTGTTTGTTCTAACATTTTTATTTTATATGTTAAATATGACCATGAAATGTTATCATCATCACCCTTATCCCGCCTAAATAGGGTCGGCACAACATGCTTTCTTTTTCCACTCTCTGCTATCAAATATCATCTCAGTATTCACACCTTTTACGCACATATCATTTCTCTCACAATCCATCCACACCTTTTTCGGTCTTCCTCTATTCGTATATCTATGACTATGAAATGTTATAGCGTAGAATATTGCGAATGTCTAACCTTTCACCTGGTATGCATGATTATATAGTTTATTAATTAATCTAACATATATTGAACTGCACAAACGTAATATAGAACATCCAGATTACATATACACAAGTCTATATACTACGTGTCCCTATTCTGATGTGTACTATAAGTTTTTCTCCGACTAAAAAACTCAACGCGACTGAAGAGATGTCACTATAAATTATTGGGACAAGGAGACGGCGGAGAGGGCCCGTGAGGCGGATCCTCTCAGTGACCGTCTTCGCCGACGGAGGACCGGCAGGAGGAGGCGGCGCTTTGCCCAACTCCTCCTGCCACCGTAGCCGGACCTGAGGGGATGTAGTCGGGGGGCTCATCCCCTCATTGCACAGGTCCGGCGGACGAGGGGAGGCAGCTGGTGTGTACCCAGCTGCCTCTCTATAGGTAGGAGCCCGGCGGCCACCTTCCGCCGGGCGGACCGTTGGGGCGGCTATCTAAGGGGAATAGCTTAGCACGATCCCTTGCCGCCCCAACACTACGGTCTGTCGGTACACCGTGGGGTTTTAGTCCGTGCAAACCGGACATAACCCATCCTTTTCCCCGGGAGGGTGGGTATCCATAAGGGATTTCCCCACGTAAAAAAAAAAATTGCTTAAGTTTAGTTTTGAAGAGTTTACGCTGCATTTGGTTTGAATTGTATAAAAGTTGACGCACTCTGACGCTATCTACTTGCAATTTACAGTATGTTTTTTTCAAACTGACTACGCTAATTTTTTTTTTTTTTCGAAATGACTACGCTATTGACCCAGCAAGGTCTTAACAGCTTCACCGGACTACTAAGGCGAGCGCTTAAGGCACTCAGCCGATTTTATTTTGGCAACCAGCTCAAGGGTGCACGGCACACCTCGGCTTGGCTGTTGCCTGTTGCCTGTTGCATGCAAAATCGCGACCTATCTCAGCTAACCTAGCTAACTATTCATATATGTATGAATTGTTGAAACGTATATGTGTACCAAGCATACACGCTTCAACAACTCCTCCATATATTTATTATCGGATAATTGAGAGTTTTTCAGTTCGATAAGGGAAAAAAGAGTAAACCCTTCCACTTTCATGTGTAAGCGTGTAGGCGTGCACGTGTGTGGGGGTGATAGTGTAGTGTTGTAGCGGTGGTGTATATTTGTGTGTCACCGTATCGCACAAGCAACGCACGCAAGAAGTCGCAAGCGTTCGCTAGTCTTTTGTTCAATCGACGTCAATACATCAAATTATATCTCCCTGACAGTTTCAAGGTTAAATCATTCTTGTTTCATTACTGAAATACATATATTCATATAATACAATATACATACATATCTGTATGTCGGTAGACGTTTTATTAGATTTAAATACTCACGTGAAATTAGTTGGTGCCTGTGAGTATGTTCACATGACAACGGCTTTGTTATTTCATCTGTAGTCCGGTGAAGCTGTTAAGATCTTGAGAGGTCAATAGTGTTCGAAAAAAAATAATGGTTCGTCTAAACTGTATATCTCATATGAATATTTCGTATATGTATTAGGAGTCATTCATATATCGCGTAAACACCAGGGTATAGCGTAGACTATGAGATTTGATGACATTTGGTCTCAATTGCGTTTGCGGAAGCAATATTTACTTAAGTTTTTTTACTAATTACTAGCCTGTGACTGTCTGTGCCCGCGATTCCGTCCGCGTGCAACCTAAATAAAAAAAAATCAATGACTAATAAAATCATCTGAATGTGTTAAGTCCATTTACTTATCCACTTTTCTCTCGTACTTAAGTCGCGTCGTCATTAAAATTACAATAACTTTTGATAGAGTTAACCGATTTTAATAAAACTAAAATCAATTTATTCCTGTATTCACTTCAAAAATAGTTCTTTTTTAAATAAATACGTTTATGAAATTAAATGTTATATCAGAATAAACATCATAAGGTAACTCATATGACAGGGTTTGATACCAAAATATCCAATATTACCAAAATATAAATGCCGTACGCGACGTTTCTAATTTTTCTATGAACTATTTTTCTAGCAATTTCTAAATACTGCTTTATTCATTATCTGTGAGTAAAATATATTCAAAAGGAGAATATATTATGGGTGAATTAAAAAGCAGTTTTTATCTGTAATAATGGCTGAACTGCTACCACCATAGATAACACACTGTGTTAGTCCACTGCAGATGTTCACGTACTATATGCTTCATTTATGTGCCGGCCGCCGAACGTGACCGTTGTGTACCAAAATGGAGAGGATTTTGTTTATAATACTTTGTGTGTGCATCACCTTATCCTATTGCGAGGTATGTCACCTTAAATTTTGTTCTCTCTGTCATTTGTTATAAATAGTATTTAGAATTTTAGTTACAAGAAATTTAGTGGATGTATTTTGTTTTTCTTTTTGTCGGGTATCTGCTACATTTAAATTATTATTCAATATTAGCTTTGTTCGGTGAGAAGATTATTATGGTTATTTGAAAAATATTATATTATATCAATTATATGTTTTGGTATACTTTACAAGAAGAAAATTCATTCCTTATTTATATAATTTTTTAAAATGTTATTTACAAAGATAATGATATAAGAGATTGTATTAAGAGTTCATTATTGATGTATTGATTGATAGCAAAAATCTTATGGAAAGATTTTAAGTCGTTTTAAGTTTATAATTTTTTAATTATGGTTTTAATTTTGTATTGAAACTCTAATCACCTCTTGTTTACCATTGAGTTTTGGTTAAAAAAGAATAAATTATTATTACTTGTATTATCTATCCAAAAAAGTTAAGGAATTCTCTATACTCTTAACTGTATCGCTTTTATCTTTTATAGGTTCATATAATAGATCATTTCTCTTTTAATATAATTAAATAAATAAAAAAAATAAAACAATTTTTTTTTCCAAAGTTAATTCAGTAATGTGCAAAAACTTCCAATTACCTTCAATAAGGTTTCTCTTTGATATATTAAACCTCAAATTGGTGTTATTTGAAGGAAGTATGGAATTTTTAAAATCAACCACTTTTAATCTCAGAAAAAAAACAAATAAAATAATTTTAATTAATAAAACGATTTCTGTCTGCATATAATTAATGTAACATTTATAAATTAATTCAGTATAATTTTAAAACGATAAACTTATCTCGGTTTTTGTAAAAATTACAACAAAAATATTATTTTCGAAATGTATACGTGAGTTTTGTAATTAGTAAACATTTATTTGTAATACACTGTACCACTTATAATTTTGTTATTTAAAGATCTTCACTTATAATAAACATTTTATTAGTTTCTGTATTATTTCATTTAATATATTGCCATATTTTATAAAATTATCAATTATTGGTAGAGGTCGAGTAAAACCTTGTCAAGGTAAATTGACGTGCAAAAACACGTGTATCAACAAAGAAATAATATAATGTATATATATATATATAATTTAAATGATATTAAATACACATATACATTTCAATTTACAAACCTGTACTATCTAACTAAAAATCCATTTTATTTGTACAAAAATAGTCCAAAATAAAAATGGCGTCTATTCTTCAAGGAGGAAAAAAGTTACGATTCAAAATAAGAAAACGAGTTACCAAAATAAACCAAATGCAAAACGGTCGGTGCGATGACCTCGTTTGTTTTCTCTCCATCTCACTCATACTCGTTAGAAAGGGAACGTGTTTGTTTTCTCTTTATCTCGCTCTAATATTCCCTTGTCTAGGAACCCTTCGTCCCAAATTTCCGATGCATAGGGCCGACTTGTGATCTGTCACGTACGCCACTATATTATACTGCATTCATCTATTGTCCCTAAAACTTTCCATTTTTTGTCCTTTGTAAATATATATCTCAATTATTTAATAAGATATATTCCTAAAAAGAAGCTTACGTAATAGTGTAAAATTGCGGTTTGAAGATAATGCAATATACTAATTGTTTTTTTTTTCAATGTGAAATAGTCCATTTTATTAGCAAATCTAATTATAACTGCTAAATATTTAATAAAGTGCTAAAAAACGTTTATTGATTTTTTTATTCATTATCAACTGTCTAGTCCCTTAAAGTTACGATGTTATAATAATTGGAGATTGTGTTGACGATATATTTTTTATTCTCCTATTTAGTGACTGCCAGAGATAAAATAAAAAACTGATCGTTAGCAACTCTGCTTCCAATTGCTCTACATTTTAAAGAATGTATATATTCTACTAGCGGTCCCGGCAGACGTTGTCCTGCGTAAATAATTGCAATGAAATAAAATTGCGACTATAATTAAAGATCTAAGCTATCTTATCTCTCAAGTTGGACCAAACTGCATATTGCGTGCAAATTTGAACGAAATCTGTTAAGTGGTTTAGGAGTCCATCGCGGACAAACATCGTGACAGGAGATTTATATATATTAAGATTAGCATTTTAATTCTACCGATTTTTTATAACTATTTTTAAACCAACGAAATATTGTTTAAGGTAAACTACTTTATCCTTAATTTTACAATTATTTGCAAAAAATAGTAGGAATTGTGTTGCAATGGAATAATATATTATTTAACAAATCATTTGTTATTTCATAGGATACCCACTACAGAGCGCGGGTGATACAAGACTCGAGTAGGAATGTTGATTTCAATGGATACCTACCACTTATCTCTGATGCTGGAAAATCGGTAAGGAAATAATGATTATTTAAGTACATCTTAAGAATTGCATCTATCACACCTTTATGTTGTATTAAAGATGAATAATTCATAATTACTTAGTCTAATTTGTTTCTCTATTATGCTTTATGCATTTAGGATTTCCCAATGGTGACATCTTAGCAATCATGCTATTTTTTTATTTTACGTGATGAATCACGGTATACGGACGAAGGAATACGGTCTCAAGAATCTTTAAATATCATTATGCATTGTCCACCTGCGTTATATAAGGGACTCCTATGAATAATTTGATGTGTATAGTTTAGTTTTTGCTGTAGTCTGCCAGTCGTTGTCAAGAATCTTATTAATGCTAATTAATATTAAATATGAAAATCCGGCTTTGTTTGTTTATCTGTTTGATTTCATTTATCCCTTGGGAAAAGTAGGTTTTTTTTTGGGTGTCTGTCTATAAAAAATTTATTATTGACCAATTAACTAGGTAAAGCGTAATAAACAAACAGACAAACGTTCGAGTTTATAATATTAGTTACTATAACACAATATATTGTCTTCAATTAATTTTTAAGTTTATGTTAATTAAGTTACTTACTCAGCTATGGGTCTCAGATGCCAGATTTTTTTCAGATGGACTTAAAACTTACCATTATATTTGGGTTAATATAAGTAGAACCTTTATAAATAATAGATTCTGTGATATTATAATATATAGGCTGCATTATATAAAAATCTGTTGACAAGTTTTTGCCTAAAAGTGGTTACTACAAATCCATCCATCCCTACAAATTTTTCTTTTTAATAATATTAATAAGTTTATTATTTCTTAAGTTGTGCTATTGACGAATCCTGTGTTTTTTTTAATTAATCACTTATACATATAAATCAAATTTAAATATTTGTGGTTTGTCCGGATTAAAATCCGAATTGATTGAACCAATTTTGACAAAACTTGTACACGCAGAAGGAGTAATTTTCACAGTACCATCTAAGCTATATATAACTACGATTGTCATAGAAATTAAAGAATATTGCTAAAATGTGACAGAAAACATAAAATCATTTAAGAGGATATGTGGCTGGAATGCTATTGATAAAATTATAAGTAAAATATGAAAGATAACAGAGAAATACTTATATGATAAAAAACCGCAAATATAAGGTAAAAACAAAAAAATTATATTCTCTACATATATGAATAAAAACATTCATATTGTTTTAACAACAAAGGAAAACTTCAACAAAGATATGTTTATATGTGAGTATATAGGTAAACAACCTCTGGGTTTAAAGATTCTAACAAAGACATGGTGTACATGTATATTTTTTATCATAAAGGAAAGATTAGGTAAAATGAAGAAAAGATCGAAAGTGTTGGCTCACTTTCATAAGAACTTTGTTCTATTTGTTCCTTTGCCAATTTCCAAGAAGAAATATATTGTGCTTTCTCCCTTTTAAATATCCTTGTTACTTAACCGATGATTATGAAAATTTCGCATACACGTTGCTAGGAGCACAGAAAAGATCATAGGGTACAACAAAATGTGATGTTCCCGAGGTATACACCAAATGAAATATACACATATTAACGCTAGCACAACCCCGCGAGGAAAAGCTTGTCAACTATAATCTATAAAGTTATTTAAAGAGACCAAATGAAAATTGTACAGTGAATTTGAAAAAATCCAGTCTTCTGACAGCTGTCTTGTTGTACGCTGAACAAATCGTGGAAGATGATGTACTGTTTCATCATTCATACAAACTCACTCAAATTCGCGGACAAACGTTAGTGACAGTATATTATATTTTGTTTTTGATGGTCATGGTTCGTATTTAAAATAGATACTACGGTTGAAATATCCCTATGTGTTCGATGAACTCCGATGAGGATGCTTATTAGATGGACAAATGATAATTTATTTTAGATGGACTTGGTAAATAATTTGTATCCATTTTGCATCGCAACGTTATTGACCCTCATTATAACTAGTCCGAACACAGATAACCTTGTTTATTTATCTGAGGGACTCACTATTTGCATTAGTCTTTTATATTGGTTCCAATAGGTTGTATTTTTTAGTTCGGAATTAGGAATGCTAACCTGTTTATTTTTTTCCCAGGGTGTCGACATAATAGTACTGCCACCTCCAGAACGGTCGAACGTTGAAAGCAGTTATGATGAGGTAAGTCTTTTTTTTCTAGTTATATCTTTTACTTGATTTTGCTGAAAATGGTTAGCGTTTTTCAAATCTAATTCCTTACCTCGCTTTGTGACGCAAAATGGTTTGACGTACCTATATGTATATATGAAATCTTCTAAATGACCTTTGCTGTATAATGCTTAAGTTTGACGACTATGAAAGAAAAAAATAGGTTTGGTAACTCAACTGAACAATGCCTGCATTAATATAACAGAAGTTTGCAGAGTTTTTCAGTTGTTTTTTTCTCTGTTATGATTTTTTGATAGTCTACTGTAAATGAAAAATAAAGACCAGAGTTATAACCGAGCTTAGGTTCTAATATATATATTTTTTATATCATAGGAGGCAAATGAACAGGCGTGTCACCTAATGTTAAGTGATCATCACCGTCCATAAACACTTGCAACATCATGGGAGTTGCAAGTGCGTCGCCAGCCTATGTTTGGGGGATGGGGGAATAGGAAAGACGGAGTAGGAGACAGTGGAGAAGAGAGAGAGGTGGTCTTCCGGCGCTCTCACTGACCGAACTACTCCGAACTCCATACAGAAATTTAGTAGGTTTGATAAATTAATCACGAACGTTTTTTGATTTGTAGACTGTAAAGAATTTGGCTAAAGCAGCGAGACAAGCGGTTTTGTATGTTGTCGCCCATTTGTATGAGAATACACGTTGCCAGAACACAAACGAGCTCATCAGAAGCAATCTCGTGTTCAATAGGGAAGGGAATATTGTATCTGTGTAAGTATTCTGTATAAAATTACCCGCTGTGGAAAAACATAAGGATTGAGTTCCATAAAATTGAATATAGACCTTATGATCCATTGGTCAACAGATTATTGACAGCAAAAAACCCCGCATCAATTATATCATTTAAAAAACTTAAGAAATATAAGATTATAATATTAAAAAAAATAATAGATATTTGAAAATATTATCCGCGACTTTTTGAGACCTGAGTCTTAATAAATCAGCCGTGTTAATAAGAAATCAGCTGAGATGTTAATACATTTTTCGAAATTTTAGTAACATCTCTGAAAATCTTAATTTCTTGGTATCATTATTCTGAAACTATTTCTTCGCACTTGTTATTGTGGCATGATTGCTTTTTTGAAGTTATGATTCCTTTGTGCGTTAGCGAAAAGTAGTGAAAGTAAATTTTTACGATGCACACACACACCATCACGAAAAACCGACATTCTGAAGTTAGCTATAGTCAATATTTTGTTTCTTTGTATTTGATGTTTGTATTTATTTATATTAAAACTTTCAATGTATTAAATACCTTTTTTCTATTGTTAGTGTCGTTTTTTCTAGAAACGTAGAATAAGGCGGAAGATAAAATTTTTTAAAAGATTTTTATCTTGCTAAACCAAAGAAGTATAACTGCTAACGCGTGTACATAACGGTGCAACATAAAACCGACTTCAAAAACATGTCCTCTAACAAAAAAATCGCAGAACGTTCTTGATCTTAGTTCTGAACCTATCTAGTTTTTGACTATCAATGAATGAAGTGAGGTAATATGTGTCCTTACATTTCAAAACGTGCTAAATCCAATGTTAATTGTTCATATAACATGTTTCATTTTTTTATTTCCAGCTTTTATACACCAAGAATGAAGTTTAAATATTGCCGCCTATAAGGTTTTTAGTTTCTTTTATGATCTTATTTTAAATCGACAAAATGTGAAAATCTCGATAAATAACGTACAATATTAAGAATAGTTAAAATTGGATATAACTCATTTTGAAATGTAACGATAAATATATCTTAATTATTCTACACCTCCTAGATTTTGAACAGTTTCGTCGTATATTTTTGAAATTCAAAGTCTAATAGCAATGGAAATAAAATGGATTTCCTTTAAAAATTACCCTTTTGTAATTAACGAATGCTATGCTTTAAAAACAGGTACAGGAAACCAGTAAATAGTGTAGCGAACTGCACAACACCTAATCCGGAAATGGCGACGTTCACCACAGATTTCGGTGTCAAATTTGGTCTTCTAATGGAGGAAGATTTGATTCTGCTAAATCCTGGACATCTGAAGGGTATAAAAAATTTCGTCGTGACCGGCGAATGGTCTTCTGAGATACCTCTTCTGAGTTGTAAGTATTTTTTATTGATATTTTTTAATCATGTTAGTAAATTGTAAGTTTTTTTTTCAAACTGACTACGCTATTGACCTAGTAAAGTGTTTACAGCTTCAACGGACTACGAATTTGTGTTTACGTCAGTGTATTCAGGGATTAAATGGTCACTTTCGTTAAAAATGAGAGCTTGTCATATTGAAATTGTGTTTTAAGGTACATAAACTTAATTTACTATATACTTCATTACAAATCTTAGTTGCCTGGTGTTTTGACCGGTGGATTGTCATTCCGATGTCAGCAGGTTCGAACCGGGCATGTACCAACAGATTTTTTGGAATTCTTATACATTTACTAATTTAAATTGGTAACAATACATTTACTACTTTAAATTGGTAACAGTATCCGCTGACGGGGAAGGAAAACATCGTGAGGAACTCTGAACCTGATAGATGTTCTTGTAGTACTATTGTATGGGAAAAACATACTTGGATTTTTCGGAGCTTGGAATACGTCGTAAGCTGGCGTAAGGTGATTATGCCCATACTTTCCTTCCGGACGAGGCCTTTGACCCAACAGTGGGTTTCTTACATGCTGATATGATGATACTTGCTTAATGTTGTCTGTATGAGTGTATACATTGTAATAGTCGACTATAGAATTACCATTTAACTATAAAAAGCCAATCTATATCCATAAAATCTCAAGACATTGTTTCTTTATTTTTACGCACTAATTTCTGTAATTAATAGCCATGTGTGAACAATTATTTTTCCGTATTATTGTTTATTTATTGAAGTGAATTAACATCACGCTACTACCTATGTGTATGTGTACCTAAAAACTATGGGTTACAAAGTACGATAAGGGAACACAAAGTAATAACAAATGGGGGATCGTATAGTGTTGCGCAAACTATTGGATTTTGATGATGGGTCCAAATAAACACAAGCAAAACTGTGAAGCAGAGGTAGTTAACAAAACTTTATAACCATTAGACTTTACCAGCGACTTAGTCTGCATTGTTTATTACACTAACATTATAATATATTTTATATATAGAGGACCACAAAAGAACTAAAGATATGTTATACTTTGCTAACGAAAGTTATTTGTAAACAATGTTTCCGTTTACTTACTCACCTCTGCGTATGCATATCACACTACATGTCCCATTTTTTACGGTATGAAACTAAACATCGCTGATAGTAAATAAACATCGCTAATAGGCTTATAATAATGAAGTTTCCTAAAACTTAATAACTTCATGTTAAATGAACATATATATTTTTTTATCGAAATCTATGCAGTAGTTTTTACGTCATATACGTGAAACAGTACGATTTTATTATTTTACTAGTGTCTACCTTCGACTTCGTCCGCGTGGTATAGTTCCCTTCGGCTAACGCTAACACGCAGTGGAAGCTCTCAAGAGGAAAAACCTTGATTTTGAAACTTTCTACATTGTTGTTCCGCTCCTGTCGGCCATAGCGTGTTCATATATATTCTATAACCTTCCTGGGTAAATGAGCTATATAATATTGAAATTTTTTTTTTAATCGGATCAGTAGTTCCTGAGATTACCCCTTACATTGTCACAAACTCACAAACCTTACCTTTCTATAATATTATAGATATACATTTGTGTATAGGGATGACTCTTAGGGAAATAATATGTATGACGTTACCAGAAGCAGTTAAAGATAATTAACCGACGATAAATAACGATTACGAATGATATAAATCTAACAGTGTGGTTATTAAATTTCCTAGTTCATCTCTTCCTAGTTACAGCTTATCAAACAGATTAATAAAAGAGATGGGGCTGTAAATGACTGTTATTAACATATTCTATACATATAACAATGTAAATTGTCTGTACTTTTCGATTTTCGCGAAAAATAATGTTGCAGTTGTCTAGAATTATGTAATAAGAGACATTTAAATCATCTGTCTGTCTGTTTGTATGAACACGCATTACTACTAAAGTACTGGCTTTACAATAAAATACACAAATAATAAAGCAGTACCTGGGCGACCGAGCCCAGCTCGGTTCTTTAAAAAACATGTTTAAATTAAAATAAATTGTTAGATTTGCCTTACAAAATTATAATTTTTTTGTATAATATAAATTATATAAACTCGGATTCGATATGAGGTTACATGGATTCTCGAAGCAATTGATTTCCATCTGAGCTATATTTGTTTTGACAGCGCCGGCGAAATGAACCTTCATATTCTAGCTATATTATTCATTGCGTGAAATCTCAGTTAAAAAAAGTAATCTATGAATAAAATCTAGCTAGATCGATTTATCGTCCCCGAGACTACCTACATACTAAGTTTCACGGAAATAGATGACGCCGTTTCCGAGATCGTGAATATATACAAATATAAAAATATACAATAATTGCTCGTTTAAAGGTATTAGATATCAACAAGAGTAATTTAGTATTTATTTTATCAAAATCGGTCCACTCTATCACAAGTTATTATAATTTAAATGACGGCTCGAATTAAGTACGAGATAAGAGTAGAAATCTATACTAATATTGTAAAGCTGAAGGGTTTGTTTGTTTAGTAGGTTGAACACGCTAATCTCAGTAAAAAATCTCAGATACGATTTGAAAAATTCTTTCAGTCTTAAAAATAGCTCATTTATAGAAAAAGGGCTATAGGCTGTATGTTATAAGTAGGTAATCTATATACTTGAATATATTCCCAGTTCTACTGAGTTGGTAATTAAATAATCTAGATCAGTGCTCCGCAAACTTTTTACACCATGCACCATTTTAACATTTCTAAAACTTTTATGCCAACCCCCATACACAGTTTTTAACCTTTAAAAATTGTTTTGTTTCCTTAAGAAATATAAATGATAAGTTTTAGAAAGAGATCACTATGAAATTGATATCAAAACATCGTAAGTAAAATTTCAAAACATATAATGAAAAACTTACTTGACTTGATGACTCTAATTACCCAGTTGATATTTTAGTAATGTCAAACGAAATTATAATAATAATTATTAACAGCATTCTTTTAAGAATCTTTTTTTGTTAAATTGGACCGATATTGTATTTAAGTAACCCAAAGCGAAAGGGTTAAAGTCATGTCGATTTTTAAATTGCCCCCCTTAACTATCAAATTACCCCCTGTGGGGCGTGGCTCCACTATGGGAAACACTGATCTAGATGATCGCTTGACAAACATAAAATAAACCCACAGCTTGGTTATTGTTTAACATATTTAGCTTCAAAGTTGTTTTTATACAAATTGTTTTCTTTATCAATAAAAACTACACGTTCTGTTAGATGTAGATTTTTATGCTAGTTTCTAGTCTCATAGTACTGGTCACCATCATCATTACTCTTATCCCACCTAAGTAGGGTCGGCAAAACATGTTTTCTCTTTCCACTCTATCCTATCAAATGCCATCTCAGTATTCACACCTTTTACGCACATATCATTTTTCACACAATCCATCCACACCTTTTTCGGTCTTCCTTTACTCGTATATACATCCACCATCATACTCAACACTTTTCTAGTTATATGGTTTTCATCTCTCCTCATGACATATCCATACCATGCTAACCTATTACTCTTCAGCTTCTCTGTTACTGGGGCTACTTTCAAACTTCCTCTGATATACTCATTCTTAATCTTATCCATTCTAGTCACACCAACATCCACCTTAACATTCGCATCTCTGCCACATGTAATTTTCTCTCATTCGTTTCTTTCGTAGCCCAGCACTCAGATATATACAGCATAGTACTGGTGTCCTAAAAAAATTGTAATCTTTTCAGCTCAACAAATTTCCTCAAGCTGGGCTTTCACCACAAATGCGAACTTAATATCGAATGCTGGCATCTTTGCTGGTAGAGGCGGTGCCAGAAGTGGAGGTGCTATGCCAGTAACTGATCTTAATAAGAATGGAGGTGAAGGTAAGTGACCAAAAATAACTTATGCAATTAAGGCATTGGTTTAGGTCTTAGATTGAAAGTAGGATTATAGGTCCTATTTTGTTTAGAGTTATAAGATATTTCGTTCCAAAGTATTTTATAAAACTGGGGTCATTGGATTTAAAGGATGATTCAGTAAACTTTATTATAATTTGTTTTTATATCATAGGAGGCTATCGAACAGACGGGTCACCTGATGTTAAGTGATTACCACCGTCCATAGACACTTGCAATGCCAGGAGAGTCACAAGTGCGAGGCCAACCTGTGTTGGAGTGGGGGGGGGGGGGAAGAGAGAGGACTCCGGCACTCTCACTGACCGAACGAAACGCAACAATGCAAGCACTGTTACTTCACGTCGGTTTTCTGTGAGAGGCTAGTGACCGGTGCTCCGTGGTACATTCGGAGAGTCGATCTCCATAGACCTAGAGATCCCTCTATCTGGGCGTACGTAAAATCACTTACGATTAGTTATTTTGAAAAAGCTGCGAATCATCCCGATCCGTTAGTGGTATCCGCCGCAAACTATGAACCCGTATCTAACGCTGCGCGTTATAAAAGACGCCCGCGATGCATTTTTACCGACCCTCCTGATTTAATCACGTCAGCGAACGATCAGTACCAGCCTGTCCCTCAAAACAGAGCGTGCTCACGCCCACGCCCGCGTAACCACAAATCACTCCGCCGTGGTCTGGGGGTTAATTTCGCTCCCGCACACCCGATTAGGCCTCCCACGGCAGCGGCTCAAGCCTAGGTTCGATCCCTCGGTAGGGAGCCCTTGAGTGCGTTGCTTGCGCGATACGGTGACACACAAATATACATCACTGCTACAACACTACACGATCACCCCCACACACGTGCACTCCTACACTCTTACACATGAAAGTGGAAGGGTTTACTTTTTTCCCTCATCGAACTGAAAAACTCTCAATTTTCCGATAATAAATATATGGAGGAGTTGTTGAGGCGGATATGCTTGGTACTCATATACGTTTCAACAACTCATACATATATGAATAGTTAGCTAGGTTAGCTAAGACAGGTCGCGATTTTGCATGCAACAGGCAACAGCCAAGCCGAGGTGTGCCGTGCACCCTTGAGCTGGTTGCCAAAATAAAATCGGCTGAGTGCCTTAAGCGCTCGCCTTAGTATTCCGGTGAAGCTGTTAAGACCTTGCTGGGTCAATAGCGTAGACATTTCGAAAAAAAAAAAAAACTGTGAGAGGGTGGTACTACCGCGGTCGAGCCGACCCATTCATACTGAAAGAATGAAGATTTAATTATTTATTAATGAAGAAATAATGGTTCAACGTCAGTTGAATATAATTTGCCTAAAGAATATAAAAGATATATAATTTTGTTCGTTTTTGGCGTATAAAAACTAGGTATCCAAAGAGATTGTTGTTAAAAGTGCAGAACATATATGCCTTTTAATGTGCTCTTCTACGAAATAATGAAAATGGCTCATCTCGAGCTCTCAGTGCATACGATTAATGAAGAACTGACTTACTTTCACAATTTTGGTGCGTGTCAAATTATGTAATAGTATTTTGTAATTTTTAAATAATTCATAAAATCCTGTAAAAAATGGCAATATTTCTATTCGTCCGTTCTTTCCAATTTTAAGGTTTTTTTTAAAGAATTACATAACATTAACTTTGGTTATGTATACGTGTTTTTTTTCTTTACTGATCATTTAAATACGGCAAGGCAATTTTAATAATTTTGATGTTATGGTAATTAATCTATGGAATTAGTTAAAACATAGGAATATTGTATGGAAAACATTTGCACTGACGCTATTATATAGTGAAAACACAAGATAAATACGTTGCTAAGTATTGAAAATCGCCTGCATTTCCTCTTAAAACCACGATATTAATACCTTATAAATATCCGACAAAATTTTGTATAATACTACTATATCTTATGTTATTAAATTTATGAAAGAAAAACACACTAAGTTAAATTACTGATAAACAGCTTAGTTTATTTTTAAACATTTTTTTTAAATAACTCCGATAACGTGGAAACTAAATATAACTTCGTAATATGTACGTCTAATGTTTTGATAAGAATATTAGTGTACTGATTTGTCAATATGAGAGTGTTACCATTAAATAAATTTAAAAGTTAAGACTTTCGTTTCAAATAATAAGTTATCCATTCAATTGAATATATTACTAAAAGTTTTTTAGACTAAATAAGTTATAAAGTATTTATATGTTAAATTAATTAACATATAGTGGAAATAGAGACCTGATGATTCATATAATTAAACAGAATTCTGATGACGCAAATATGCAAATTGTAAAGCAATGTTTGAAGATTTTGTTATAGGGAAATACATAAAACTTCAACTAAATAATACATTTATAATATTCGGAATCTACGTAGAAGGAAACGATTAATATCAAAATAAAGAATTAGTTTGTGCAAGGGTTATGAAGAACAGAATCGATGCGAAGATCAAAATAATTCTAATAACGTTTTGTATGTATCAATTAATTATAATGACGCCGTACATTATAATTAATTGATACATACAAAACGTTATTACGTTATTTTCGTAAAGGCTTGAAACTAAACGTATGGTTATTTATATTTCACGAGTGTGTAATGGAATTACCTATAAATAATAATGATATGTCACTTTGTATTGTAAAAATTAAAACTAATTGCTAAAAACAAAGGTATATATATACGTTACTTATAATAAAAAAGAAAAAAACATTTTTTTTTAAATCATTGTTTGTGTTCTCCGGCTAATTTGCTAAACGGTTGAACCGATTTCGATGAGACTTTTATTAGCATATAGCTGATGTTATATGGAGTAAGTTAGATTTTTTTAGAAAAAAAATAGTGTTCTACGCAAATATAGTTTATTAACGACACAAATACCGTCAAAGTCGCCGATGGCACCTATATTCTATAATAAACTTTTTATGTCAATCACAGTGAATAATTTATAGGGAACAAACAAACTTTTTCTCGGACCAATGATCTATAGAATTACCTGTAACATGAAACCTTGTTCCTCACCTCTACCCTAATAAAAATGAAATTTGAAATGCAAAATTATCCACAAAAACGTATACGAGTATCTTTAATATCACTAATTACTACTAATTACTATCTTACTGTAATTGGTGTTTTTTTTTTCTCGAACTGACTATTACTACGCTAGCAAGGTCTTAACAGCTTCATCGGACAACATATGTAATCGGTGATGTAGATATTTCTAAGTGTTTTAAGTATCTCATAAGATTTTGGCCGATATTGGCTGCGACCAGGATAACTAATGCAGCTGATATCGGTCATTTATCATATTCTGCAAATTGTTTAAAGTTCTAAGTTGTTAAGTTCCAATAATTAAATGTAAATGTAACAGTGTACATCTTAGTAACAATGTAAATGTAAATTTATGAGCCAACTACAAATACCAAATACAAATAATAAAGACCTTCTTAACACTTTATTGTAAGGAGTCGACCTTTCTTGACTTCATATAAATACGTAATACGTAAATTCTGTATATATATATTTCGAAAAAAATCCTATATAGTAGAATTGGTATATATTTGTATTGGTATATATTGGTATATAGTTATAACTAAGGAAATTCATAGGCAGTTACAAAAAGTTACTGAGTTCTATAAATTCTCCGATTTAATACAGAACCTGGCAATACTAACATCGAACGATGTTTGACAGTGACGTATAAGGTTGTTATTAGATATCTTTCGATATACGATTAGAGAATGTTATTACGAATGTTTTATCTCCACTGATATAGATATATTATCTGTGAATCAGACGAGGTTAGTCACGTTGCGAATTTAATAAAAGGCATGGTAAACCATCTGTTACCCACAATTTCCCTTGATTCTTTTTAAAGATGTTATTCTAATTGAGATTTGTATAAAAAATACTTATCTTGTCCTAGATTTGCACACACCCCCTGTAATCAATCCTTCAGGACTACGTTCTTTTCCTTATGAGGATCTAAGTCAGTACATCATCAGGCCACTCGACTTGGAGGCGAGCAGCCGTGGATACAAGGAAACCGTTTGCCATAAGAAGTTCTGCTGTGAATTTTACATAAAGACTGGATTTACAGGTAATCCTTTTTTTATATCATAGGAAGCAAAAGCGTCACTGTGGGTCACGTGATGTTAAGTGATCACCACCTTTCATAGACACTAGTGACATCTGGGGAGGTCGCAAGTGCGTTGAAGGGAGGTGGGCTGCCGGCGCTCTCACTGACCGAACGAAACACAAGAATGCAAGCACTGTTATTTCACGTCGGTTTTCTGTAAGAGGGGTGGTACTACCCTGGACGAGCTGACTGACCCATTGAAACCCATCTATAAATAAACTATTTAAGATCGGTAATTTTTCACGATGTATTGTTCTTCATTATTTTTATTTCGTGGTCCTCATTAAAAAATACAACGATACCGTTATTAAATATTTAAGATTTAAGAAAGTATGATTTTCATAAGAATTACGTGTAAAGCAATGTGTTAAGTGGGCAAGCGATGTAGCGTGCATGCGCAGGAGAGCTAACTTATACAGATAATATTTTGTTAAATTTTTTATGTTTTTCTCGTATCTGTATTAATTGTGTCCATTATTATTATTATATCATATAATAATTACGCATTCTTAATTAATATAAATGTGAATTCAGTTTGTTCGCCTGTTAGTTACACTTTGACGCATTTTAGCCAGAAAAATGGACTATTCCCGAGGATATGTCAAAGGTGTAATAACACGAGCGAGGTTGGGAGCAAAAGCTAGTGTGTAGATGAAATTCCTATTCATTTTCCAGGGTCCAAGGCGTCTGTGCTTAACTATGGGTTTGCAGCCTTCGATGGAACCCGTTGCTTTGGTCAGAACCAGTATATAGGAGCACAAACTTGCGCCGTATTCGCTTGCGCTGGTCTTTACAAGCGTTCTTGTGGTATTGGGTGAGTATTCATTCTTTACAATACGTTCCTTAACACGGCTTTACTATGTGAGTCAACTGCTAAAAATCGTCACGTAAGAAAAAAGAGTGACGTCACCTCTACACAACTTTCTCTTTCTGTCTCTTTCTATTGTATACGAGTGTGTATGTGCGCGCAAGTGTCTTTGTGGTATTGAGTGAAAATCTATAATCTATAATGAAGTTTGTTAATTTAGCTTGCGGTTGAATGAACTGGTAGAAATTGTCACGTATAGAAAAAGCGTGACGCCCTCTCTATGACACTTTCTGTGTCTTTTTGTTATATACGAGCGTGTGTGTGCGTACAAATTCTCTTGTGATTTTGGGTGGATATTATTTGCAATTAAGTTTCTTAACACGGCATAGGGTGTGAGTGAATTGGTAGAAATCGTCACGTAAAGAAAAAACGTTATGCTTCTTCTATGCAACTTTTTCTCTCTCTCTCTTGTCGAATAAGAGTGAGTGTGTGCGTGCGTGTATTCTTGTGTTTATTACTTGAGTATTCTTTATAATTAAGTCTATAAATTCGGCTTGCGGTATTAGTGAAATGGTAGTAAATAAAAAAATAAATACGGGCAAGAATAAGTAAAACAGAGTACGAGAAATTATTATCTGTCTAACTCTTATGAGGTACGTAGGTATAAATGCACTACACATTGTTTACTAATTCGTTAGAATTAATTATTTTAATCTGGGACTAAAAATAATTTATAGTACCTGCGAGTTGTTTCGCAATTAGCATGGAATTATTGTAAACAATATTATGTTTATATTAATAATCATAATTCAGTTATCATTTTGTAATTCTTCGTAATAATATTGAATATATTTCATCATACAATGTGCAAATGTGCGAACAAAACAAAGCTGTGTAATTTTGTACGACAGACTAGCGGATGTTAACTTAATTTCTATAATAATCTTATTAGTACACTCGCATACATATAACTATATATAAAAATTGTTATAGAAAAAACTGTTCAGTATTTTGTTCTCAGTTTCACATAAAAAAAAAAAACAGAAAATCAAAATAATGAAGTAATGTGTTCTTTTTGGAATTTTCATATTAATTGTAGTATTAATGACAATAATTGAATTTCAGAATATGTTTACTGAAATTATTAATATCCGTGTGGTTTTCATATCTATTAGCACTCGGAGACATAATTATATACATTTTTGTTAAGTCTTCTTAAATTAACAAAATAGTATAAGCCGCAAAATACAAATATTACACGTATATAGGTCCCTATACTACGCAATACGGTCAGTCAGTCATACTTACGTACCATGTCAATTTAGGAAATTATAAATTATCTCCTGTAAAATAACGGTCAACGCGCCTAAAGAAGTTCTCATTTCAAAAATGCAAATAGTTTTTTTTCCTTACCAAAGTGGAAGCCTTTTTTTATGTCTCTATTTCCATACTTCACACTCCTTACGTCGACAATCTATATACAAAAAATACAGTATGTTGTTGTACGCGCAACACACAAAAACTATTCTATAAGTTTCGATCAATTTAGTTTTAGACGCTTGATCCTTATCTAAAACAAGGAATGTAACTGAAATCGGCAACAAAAAATCATTTATCGCCAATACTGGGTAGAGATTTATCAGCTATATATGTAGGTTAGTTTTTTTGTAATTGACCCCGGTAGGTGATGCTGGGAACGGGTTTTGGGCTTATTTTTAAAGATTTCTCTCTACTGGGTATATATTTGAATTAGCTGAGTGAGCCCCTGTATAGTTCGGATTACCATTTGAAAACGGTAGATGTCGCTGCAATCGGGCTTATTAAGATTTTTCGCGTTTAAAAATATAATTGAAACAGGTAATAACCGATTTGGTGTAGATGAAGTTGCACGTGGGTCAGCTAGTCTAAAATAACGATTATCATGATAGCTCTACTTAATATACAGCTATTGCAGTATTAAGAAAATAGTGTTTTATACGCATTACGCTTTCGAGGTTATCTGAATGGGACAAGCGGTGTGGTACGCATGCGAAGGTGGGAGGAAGTAAACGAATAACATTGTTTACAAATATATTTTGTATGCAAAGTATATATTTGTTTTCAATTTTTTGATACTCTTTCCCTTGCACAATTTTTTTTAATAATTTACAGGTTTTGATCACTACCTCACCTGATGTTAAAGTGTACTCTAAGATGGTAAAAATGCTAGGCGGTGTGGTACGCATGCGAAGGTGGGAGGAAGTAAACGAATAACATTGTTTACAAATATATTTTGTATGCAAAATATATATTTGTTTTCAATTTTTTTATACTCTTTCCCTTGCACAATTTTTTTAAATAATTTACAGGTTTTGATCACTACCTCACCTGATGTTAAGGTGTACTCTAAGAAGGTAAAAATGCTAGATCTAGGAAGACTGCCTCTCAAGTACAGGTGTTAGAATATACCAACAAATTTATGACGACAAATCTTCGACTTGAGGGTTGAAGGTGGGGCAAGTGGGATTATCAAAAACCATATCACCATGCATACGTAAAATATAGTTAATATAATAAAAAGAGGATGAAGCCGCGGGTACAACTAGTTAAGTTATATTTTCCATGTGCTTTTGTAGGTGGTAGAGCCACGCTGAAGTTATTATTGGTTTCAGCATAATTGGTCGGCTCGTCCAGGGTACTATCACCCTCTCACAGAAAACCGACGTGAAGTAACAGTGCTTGCGTTGTTGCGTTTCATTCGGTCAGTGAGAGCGCAGGAGGCCCATCTCCCCTACTCTCCCCTTCCCTCTCAACCTTTCCCCGCCTTTTCCCCCAAACATAGACAGGCAACGCATTTGCGACTCCCCCAGTGTTGCTAGTGTCTATGGACGGCGGTGATCACTTAACATCAGGTGATCCACATGTTCGTTTGCCTCCTATGACATAAAAAAATATTTTTTTTTTATTTTCAAAGTTAAATTATATTTCTCTATTCTTTACAGGTCTGCCAACAATACGGACTTAATCTTTGAAGAAGTAGCAATTAGTGCTAATTTTACGAAGCATAACTCAATCCAATACCCAATAATCGTTTCCACTAATACAATAAAACCTGAACAGTTCAGTTACGACACTAAACTAATATCCAAATCGCGTCAAAGTAACTCTAAACTGTTCAACACTGAATTCCTAACCTTCGGGGTGTTTGGAAGGGATTTCTCCAAAGATTACGAAGATCAAGTGATTCTAAACAGAACCGGTAGTATGGAGACGGATTATTTATTTAATTTTATATACAATGATGAATTTCAAGAGATCATCGATTATCTCTGGATAAGATTGAGGATACTTATCTTCGTCGTGTCTATTTATATTTTGGAAATGATGTGATTTTTGCCAGATTTTGTGCAAAGAAATATCAAATACACTATTACAGTACAGGCACATTAATAACTTACAAAACTGTAGTGGACATCTTCTAGAAGGTGTCTTCCTTTTGGTTTCCCTTAATATTCGCTCCGATGTCCAAAATAGAACTGCACTTGGTGCCATCGGGACTTCATCACGCTGACCCACTCGTTTGTGGGGTATGCGGGGAGACAGCATCAGGGTTTCCCCTCTGGCTGTAGCCTCACTCTCCTCCCGTAACGACGGGAGGGTCTTCTGTGCGGGGGTGGGGCCGTCTTTAAACGGCCTGCCCCTGTGGTTTGTCTTATCGTCTGAGCCCGGTCATCGGCCGTCTCTCACTCTTAGGCTTCTCTCTCAGGTGCGGTTGCCTGCACTTGGTGGTAACGTAATTTGTTTTAAATACAATAAAGGAGGACGGAAACCTCTGGAAGGTTGACGTCATTATTCGAACGATTCGACGGCGTTCGAGACGGGTTTATTTATATTTTTTAGAATTGTTTGTGGTTCTCATGATCTATGAATCATTCGTTATTTTGTAACAAGGAGTACGCAAGGTTAGTAAAATACCGTAAATATGGTTTCAGTGAATATGATACTTTCAATCCCTAAGATAAGTCTTCTAATCTCTGTAAGTTACATATTATTTAGTACAAGTAGACGCTTATATGCTTACGTCAATTTGGTTTTATTATTACGTGGCCATTATCTATTTCTTTGGATTAATCCAGAGTTATTTTTTATTATATTTTTATGATTACAATTTATATTCTCTAAACAAAACGATTTATCCTTGATTAAAATGTATCATTATTGCTTAACCCATGTGAAAAAACGTAATGATATAAATGTATTTAGGTGATTGATTTTGTCATAAATGAAAAGCTACTATAATTTATTCTTCAATGTCAAGGAAAAATTCAGTATGTAATTATTATTGAATAAGTTTGAATTTTCCTTCCAATATTGATTTTATGTTTATTATTGTTATATTTATTTCAATAATTTGTCCCTGTTCTAAATATAAGTATTACCATTATTAATAGAATGTGTAAATATACCTATATGTAGAAATAAAATAATTACGTTTCTTGAAACAAAGTTCCATTTTCGAGAAACGTCAAAAGGTTTTCTACAATTTTATATTTCAATGAATACTTTGTGATTAGCAAAACACAAGTTAGAATGAATCCTAACCTACCCTCAGTAATATACACTCATCAAAAAAGTCTAAGCAACATGTACTAATTTAAATTTTATGATGGTTCTTCACATTATAACGTTGTATTTTATTTTTAAAATAAAATCTTTAGGGTTCTATGATGTAAAAATAACAGCTGTTGTCTTTATAAGTTCTTTTAATAACAGAAATGAACAATATTAGAATATACTGTAGAAACTAAGATACATAAGAAACTAAACTTTTTTTTTACAAAATGAAATTTCTAAAGAAAGTGTATTTATTGTGAAAGAATAGAACAATTTAATACAAAGTATGGTCTCCTCTGCTATTCAGAACTTGTCGGCAACGATTATTCATTGAATTAATGAGACTGTTTATGTCATTTTGCAGTATTCGCTCCCAATGGAATTTTATGAAAAAACAAAACATAATCAAATTTTTTTTTTACAACCAGCCAGTATGTCATCAATAACAAAAAAGTTTACTTACCTACGCACTTTGAGTAAATACTTAGAAATGAATTAATTATAAGTGGTAAAATTTGTAATATCACGCATGTTGCTTAGATTTTTTTGATGTGTGTAGTTCTATTTAATTCGAAGTATTAAAAGAAACCTTAAAATTATTGTTAATACATATTTAATGATTTAATTTCAATTATGTGTTTATTCATATAAATATTTGTACTTACTGACTATCCTTTAATTACGTAATTACGTTTCGGAAAATGTAGAATTTTGTTTAAGAATATAAAGCCTTTGTCTATAGTTATTTAGTACATTTAGTAGTAGTTTTTTAGTGAGAGAAAAGATTTTAAATTAAATATAATGTGTTGGAAATTACTTCCTTTTCACATACTACACATATACATAATTTATATAATTATTTATTTTATTTTTTATTATTGAGATAATAACTTCTATTTTATGATATATTGTCACGAATGTATAAAAAATACATCCAATTCTGAAAAAAAAATTGCGTATAAGTATTCCTTACATCTTTATTGCAGATAGAGTGCGAATTATGTCACGTATGCATTTTAAACTATTTAGCCTTATACCTTTCGATTAAAATGCCTATAATATATAAATATAAGTTTTCAACTTTGTTTATGTTATGGCTCATGTTATCTTTTAGTAATTTTACTAGTTTCTTTTTAATTTAGAAAAAATCTTATTTTAATTTAGATGAATTTTTAATTGTTAAATTAAAATAACATCGAAATCTAAAATTTAAACATGTAGATTAATTTCTTAAATATTATAATTTGAAACTAAGAGAGAATACGTAAAATTGGCTAATGTTGATATAATAATTTAAGAACATATACTGATTTGATTTAGTTTTGCATTTCTTATTGTTTTAATGTACTTTTATAGATAAATAATTGTAATTACCTGCCAAATACTTTTGTTTTAAATTACGTACTTTAGTAGAAGTAATTGTATGAATTAAAGATTAAGAACTGTGATATTAGATAACTATATATGTATTTTAATATGTAATAAATAAAGAAATTCTATAAATAATTATTGTGTTTTCAATATATTCTCATACTAGCCTCTGCCCGCGACTTCGTTCGCGTGGAGTAAATACACTAACACCAACACTAACACGCAGCAGTTCTCAAAAGGAAAAAAACATCCCGATTTTGAAACATTTTTCATCTGTGCTCCGCTCCTATTGATCTTAGCGTGATGATATATAGCTTATAACTATTCTCGATGAATGAGCATTGATAGAATTATTTAAATCGGACAAGTAGTTCCTGAGATTACCCCCTACAACGTCACAACATCACAACGTCACAAACTCACAAACTTTACCTCTTTATAATATTATAGTATAGATACATAAATACATCTATTATTTGCGAAATGTATGATGCTTTTTAATATTTCTATTACCTGAACAGAGATAAATCCTATAAGTTATTATTATTCTTATTAAAATGAAGATAGAATACAGTTTCTAAAAAGATTTTGTATATTATTGAAATTAATGAATATTATATACTTTTTAGGTTGTCAGTAACTTGATACCAAAAGCTATTGTCTCTTAGCTAATCATCGATAATGTGAAAAAAAAAATTAAAGATAATGTAAATATTATTTTTATAGCTTTTATTGCTTACATTAATAGATACCTTATACATACACATGTGAAATAGCAGT
>JACEII010000040.1:2671723-2705886 GCA_014332785.1 Antheraea mylitta
ACAATTGGTGTTTTTTTATTTAATTTAGTATTTTACAATTGGTGTTTATTTATTTAATAGAGTTAGTGCCTGTTTGTCTTCTTTTTGTTCAGATATTTAACATGATCTTCATCATCATCATAGAGCGTCTTCTCTATCCATCGCATGTACGCTTCCACCTGGAAATTAGTAATTCTAATAAGAAATTTCAGGGTTCTCATTTAAGTTAGTATTTAAATGTAAGTTTAATACATACTTTTGTATAAACATCAGGCTTTCCTTTCGCGCATGGAATTCCCCATGAGACGATTCCAACTTGTCGTCCTTGTCTCACCAGAGGCCCACCAGAATCACCCTGAAATGGAATTCGTGAGTGTACTAACATTTTTGCATATAGGTACCACATTCACCTACTTTCCTTTGTTATTCATGGGATTTCATTGAATAACTTGTACGATTTACTAAAATTGTAAAGTTTTTGAAAAATGGTAATGTAAAATATATAAAAAAATTACAGAAACTTGCATTTCTGTATGCATCTGACAAAGGTTTTAGCTTTTAGAAGGGATTAACTTAGTGCTACAAACGTGGGTTGTGTAAGGACAAGTAGCAAGTTTTTGTATTTACAAGTGATTTGACTTCCCGCTTGTAAAAATATTTTGAGTTTATCAGGTAACAAGGAAGTTAAGAAACTTGTAACATCATTACCTATACAAACTAAAAATGTCCATAAAGAATGAAAATGCAGCCGCTGTAAAAACAATAACGTCATTAAATCAAAAATAGTTAATAATAATTAATAATTAAACAGTTAATATTTAATAAATTACTTAAAAAAAAAAACAAACAAATATGCTCACGGATACGACTTTTTTACGCATACAAGACACTACACGTAAGCTAAAAAAGGGCCGGACCAAGAGTCTGCAGAATAGAAAAATAAAAAAAAAACATCAATACGTACTCGACAAAGGCAGTAATAATCTATTTGAAGAATAGTTGTCGAAAAAAAATCTTCATACACTCACATGACATGCACCTTCTCCAGCTTGCGTTAAAGCACATATCTGCGTTTCGAATACAGCGTTAATATCCTTGTGAGCTTCTTTGCATTCTTCGTAAGTTATTGACTTTAATTCCAACTGCATCAAGTCGTTGGGGACTCCGCCGGGATACTACAAGTATATGGTATTGTAGGTTTCAACATGAATGGATCGGTTCACTTGGGGTAGTCCTACCTTCTTACACAAAATCGACGTGAAGTAACAGTGCTTGCATTGTTGCGTTTCTTTTGGTCAGTGAGAGTGCCGGAGACTCACCGTCCTCCTTTCCTTTCCCTCCCTACACTTTCTATCCCCTACAGACCCCTATATCCTACAGACGCCTACTCGATAAGAATCATATAGCTGTTATAAGGATCTGTTAGAAGGAAAGATGGTGATGTTTGGAAGTGACCTCTCTATGTATGATTGTAAAAATATGTGTAATAAAGAAATAAACCACATGAAGTCTGTTGCCGGATCTTTTCGATGACTGAGTTATTTTCCAAATCGGTGGTAGCTTTGACCTTTATAAGCGCCTTCTAAGAGTCTAAATTTAATAAAGTCTGTAATAAGATTGTTGTTGGTGTCTGATGGAAGAAAGCAAAATAGTTGTTTTATTTGAAATAGGTATAACATTATATATGTTCTATTGTGATGTACTTACAGATGTAGTACCCCATCCAGTAAGAATCACCTTCTCTCCTTTCTGAACCGGTTCGTCGTTCAACTCAACGGCGTCAACTAAACTGCTAAAATCCATCTCTTCCTCAGTGAAAAGGATAGCTATGTCGTTCTCTATTACGTAGTTATCATAATTCTCGTGAGCTACAACTTTTCGGATGTCGTAAGGAGTACCTCCTGCTCGAAGCTGGTTAGTACCGACCACTGCTTTGAAGTATTCTGGCTTTAATCTGGTGATTATTTACAATAATATTTTAGCAAAGAGTTTTGCAATGTGTGCCTTTTTTATGAATGGAACTTTTGATTTGCCTATCAAATTTCTCTTATGTCACATGCCATCATTGCTTTCTAACACGAATTTAATGGAAGTGTATTAAGGCGTAACGTGAAATGGGTAGGGATTATCTCTGATTTTCTAAACGCCGATGCTGGCGCAACCACCGATTAGATGAGTGGTTAACTTCTTTCCCACACACCTGCCGCGGACCGCTTCCGCAGCGTCTCAAGTGCGATTGTCCTGAGTGGAGTCATCGAGTACGCTTCTATCGCAATACAGTGTCAATGCATTCAATAGCTTATTACACATACGGTATGTACACATGTTGTGCAAGTGTTTTTTTTTTACCTTTTCGTCTTAACCAAGATTGCTAGATCCGAAAAACATGTCCGCGTTAGTGCAGCACATGTGAAAATACGCAATGTGTCTCACGAACGCATCGATGTCTGGTTATCTTTACTCACATGAATACTTTAGCCCTTTATGTGATGTTTTATACAAGTCAACTACCCAAGCCGAGGTTTGGGCAGTTTGGTCCTCGTGCATTAGTTGCCATTTCGTTTGTATACTTTAAGTGCTTTTCCAAAAAGTGTGATGAAGCTGTGAACGCCCGTTAGCTTGACGATAGTTAGTAAGTTTAAAAAAGGAGAAGTGGGGATGATTCATTTATGATTGATTGATTTATTGAGTGAATCTATCTGCTATGCAAGGTAAGCGATTTTATTATTGACACTCAATTGGTTTTCATCAACTAATTCAAACATTACATTACATTTACAAATAAATGACAAGGATACGTATCAGAGATAGAATCGTTGTAACTGTACCCTCATTATGGTCCCATTACACACAGTCATTTTAAAATCATGCCAGCATCCTAATACGACTTAACCTTTCAATATGTTTCGGTAATGTTAACATATTACTTATTAATATAATTAGCAATTGTATCTAAGACACAATTGCAGTAAATACGAATTGTCGCAAATTGGATTTATCTAGGAATTTGAAATGTTCAATTTACCTTGCTACCTATAAATCGTATTAAACTCAAGTTTAAATTAAAAAAATCGTGGGTCGTCTGTAGTCCGGTGAAGCTGTTAAGACCTTGCTAGGTCAATAGCGTAGTCAGCTTGAGAAAAAAAATCGTGGGTCGTTTAGTATTTAATTAGGCGTATAAGCTTTTTCGCTTACAATGAATTAAATAATATCCAGTAACGATCCTTTAAAAATCATATAAATAGATATAGGTCTAATAGGTACTCATAAAATACTACCCATATATTTTCTAGAAATTAACAACTTACATATTAATATAGGGTTAGTTCGTGCATTCAATGTTACTAGGTGAAGAACTTAACCGCTTACGATGTCGTCATGGAAGGCGGTTAATTTCGCCCCCGCATACCCACCGTTGCCCTCCCTCGACAGTTTCTCAAACCTAGGTCGGATTCCTTGTAGTAAATTTTTCGACTATGCGATTCAAATGTGATACTTTTATGTCCCATTCATTAGCTAACAAAAGATCCACACCCCACTTGAGTGCACACACAGGTATTGCAAGGGGTCTTTTTATCGATTAGTTAGCCATACATGTACGAATTCCTGTAGCGCATATGAAAGCACGCATATATGTTTTACTAACGCGCATATGGAATCGGGTAAATGTCTTAAGGGCTCGCTCAAAAGTCCATTGATACTGTGAGGCCAACTTTTTTTTTCATAGGAGGCAAACGAGCATGTGATTCACATGATGTGAGGTGATTTGGAGGGATTTGGGGAAAGGAGAGGGGGAGGTAGGGGACGTGGGTCTCCGGCGCTGTCACTGACCTAACGAAACGCAACAATGCAAGCACTGTTACTTCACGTCGGTTTTCTGTGAGAGAGTGGTACTACCCCGGGTGAGCTGACCCATTCATGCTGAAGCCAACAGTAGCTTCGGCGTAGTTCTACCACCAGCGAAATAAGAGTTAAACAACAGTTTTGTATAAGTCTCTTTCTAATATTTATCTTCGCCGTTAGTGGATTAAGTTTATATACAAAGCCGAATGAAGAAGTCTAGGAGAAAACTGAAAAGTTCGTAATTTCGCTTGGCGGTGGATGTAAATATTACTGACCTATCTACACAATGAGCTGCTGTCAGAATAACCCTCGGCGTGACGAGAGAAGCCCCACAGAAATGCCACACTCCCCACATACGTAGCGATACTTGGTAGGGGTATGATCCGTTTTTCGCTTTTGTACCCCCTACCACACGTTCCCAGGCGTCTCGACCTTCAGCTGACGTATACAATTCCGATGATACTGGAATAAATCCGAAATAGACTAATTAAATTGGATATGTATTACCTTTTACGTCAACTCATTGGTGATCTTCTATTTTTTCAATTTTGCAATTTCGAAAAACTGTTGTATATTTTGTTTTATTGTATACTAGCTCTGTCCGCGACTTCGTCCGCGTGGAAACGTATATAAAAACGGTAGTTAATAAAGTCATCTGACTGTATTAAGTCCATTTACTTACCTACTCAGCTCTCGTCCATAAGTCGCGTCGTCATTAAAATTACAATAACTTTTGATATAGTGGACCGATTTTAATGAAACAAAAAACTTAGTTACTTCTGAGGATACGCTTTATGATTTCCTTGATGAGTTTTTTGATTGAAGAAGGCGTTACTTGCGGAAATCCACCATTGACCACCACTACACTCCGTCCGGTCTTCCGCCCGCTCGCAACGGAAGAGTCAACATCGATCTGATGATGCTCCGTGACGGAGCGAAACACTTAGAGGAATTAGTGGTCAATCAATTCCAGGCGGAAGTGCAAAGTAGTATCCACCTTAGCATTCAATGATGAGGTTTATCGTAAATGTAGTAATTTAGTAGTGATGCGTGTTCATATAAACAGATATTTCTAATAATGATTGAAATGTATTTATTACTTATTCCAAGACAACTAAAAGTTTTTTTTATTTACAAACATCTAAAAAGTACAGGCATGTTAGAAGTACATTCTTATTGTATATGTACTAGCCTCTGCTCGCGACTTCGTTCGCGTGGAATAGTTACTTTGGGCTAACGCTAGGTAACACGCAGCGGAAGCTTCCATCAGGAAAATAATCACGATTTTGAAACATTTTTCATAGGTGCTCCGCTCTTATTGGTCTTAGCGTGATGATATATAGCCAATAACCATTCTCGATAAATAAGCTATATAATAATGAAAGAATTTTTCAAATCGGACCAGTAGTTCCTGAGATCACCCCATACAACGTCACAAATTCACAAACATTACCTCTTTATAATATTATAGTATAGATAGACTAGGCTGATACTCGGGAATCCTTCTGCATTGTCCTACGTATGCGCTACGCATCGCTAGATACATGTTTTCACGTCAATAAAATATATAGCACCCTTTTATTTATATACATTAGTGACCCAAATTCGCAACGTCATAAATTTATAAACAATTTACATTTATTACCGTCTTTATTATTTACTGTTTATAAATCAAACAGAATTCTTAAGAATCTTTATGTAACCAACTTTCTTTGGTGCGGGAAACGGGAAAAAAAGGATGTCAGAAGTGGGATTCGAACCCACGCCCACAGAAGTGGACTGCGACCTGAACGCAGCGCCTTAGACCGCTCGGCCATCCTGACATGTTTAAATTGTACGAAATGAAACCCAAGTACTATTGTTAAAAATATCACTGAAAATAAACTGGACGTCACATCCGCGAATCACATTGGAACTTCACGCTGAGGACACGCGTTCGGTAGTAAACAGAGTTACAGACAGGTTGCACGGCGTAGTGCCTGTATCCATCATATCTTGAATGTTATGTCACCCGTTTGATTATTAATATTTAGTCATTTCATGCATATAAATATTATATGGTAGTAGCTTCTGCCTGCGACTTAGTCCATGTGGAATACTTACTTTGGATTAACGCTGACACGCAGTGGAAGCTTTTAAAAGGAAAAACCCGATTTTGAAACATTCTACATTGGTGTTCCGCTCCTATTGGTATTAGCGTGATGATATATAGCCTATAATCTTCCTTGATAGATGAGCTATCTAACACTGAAAGATTTTTTCAAATCGGCCATGTCATTCCTGAGATTAGCGCGTTCATGCACACAAACTCTCAGCTTTATAATATTAGCATAGATTTAGATACGGACAACAAATTGTATACAAATACACTACAAGTAAATTGCAACAAATTGTAGAATAAAAGGCTTGACAGATAAGTTAGCCACTTATATCAAAATATACGGTCTCGGAACTACTTCTATGAATACAGTTACACTGAAGGTTATTGAGACATTTTTGATGACATTATTGAGGACAGATAGTTAAGATTGTATTATTGAATTCTATATGAGAATTGAAATATTATTGTGCTAGAAATGCCTACGTAAATTAGTGTTGTAATAGATAGATATTATAATAAATAAACCATCCATTTTTACGCAAAAACACAGTTATCGGCCTTTGGTGAAACAGAAAATATTAATTATACATTTGAATAACATAAGCTATAATTTATTAGATTGTTTGAATTGGTCAAAACAAATAAGTGTCAAATTACTTAGAAAGAGTCCTGTTACATTCTGTTTCAAGTGCAGACGAAAATGGATGCGTCAGAAAACAAAATCAATAATACTTTATTCAATTCAGGACCCGAGGAAGCGCTTATGTACGTCAAAACTACCATCGGTTCGGACAAATAGCCCACTAATCGAGAAGAACTGGCTAGAAACTCGATCTGGTTTATCATGATAAATATTTTTGCAAATATTTGTTTTTGGTAGACGCACAGAGAGGAGCGTCGTTTCCAGACGTCGCCACTGTTCCACTCTGATTTGAACTCACTCTCCGGCGAATCGTTAAAGTGCTTTGGGACTTAGAGACTAGTACCTAAAAACTGTTACTAATCTTAGTGAGCCTGAAATATGGAATGATTGTTACTTTTTACTTGTTTAAAATATTTAAATTATAGTCTTTTACTAAATCCAACTTATCAAAGTTTACAAACGGATCATTGTCAAATGATAGCGTTATGTGTTTTGTAACTCTAGTCCCAAGTTCACATATTCCTCAGTGTATTTCTTAAATACTCAGTAGAGTCTAAGGACTCTATTCATAGTTTATGTTGCTATTAGTTGTTTAATTAACATAACACAAGCTTAGCCCGGAATCAAATGTCCGTCTAAAATAATTCCCCAAATATTATTAATTAAGTCACGTTTCATTTACTCACCATAAATAGGTAACGAAACACAGAACAGATTAAAAAGCAAATTTATATTCGCCATCTTTATAGGCACCAGTCTTAGCATAAATGAGTTTTGAAAGATTGAAATATGTCTATAAAAAATACTAGACTGAAATAAAGTAAACGGTAGCTTATATACTGGAAACATTCTGTCTAGTTACGTCAATTGATACATTAGATCAGGTGTTGTTCGAACTAAATATTTATGATAATACCCACATGGTTATGTTTTACGACTTATTTGTCTCTTACCTCTAATAATATTATAAACTAGATGTGCCCGCGACTCCGTATAAACTCATCTGAATGTATTAAGTCCATTTACTTATCTACTTTTCTCTCGTACTTAAGTCGCATCCTCATTAAAATTACAACAACTTTTGATAGAGTGGACTGATTTGCATGAAACAAAGATTAAATGTTACCCGAAGATATACTTTATGATTGCTTTTTAAAGTTTTTATTATGAACACATAATTTTAACAGTGATGCGTGTTCATACAAACAGACAGATATTTCTAAAAAAAATAGTATTACTTATTCGTATATACCTGCAACCTTCTTTTGTACGAAAATCGAAATAGACATGTTAGATTTACTTTCTTATTATCTTATATATTAATACGTGAAGTCAAAACTTTGTACCCCATTTTAAGCGAATTGCACGAACGGATGAACTTGAAATGCGGCATAATTAAAGTTTATATGGAGGTTCTCCTCCATGCACTTCTGTGCATAATGCTATTTTTTATATAAAATGCATTACAACCACATTAAATTAATTAAAATATACATTACTCACACACATGTAAATGAAAGACTTTTTGATATCCGTCATTTTAAACTTACGTTCCAATTACCTTTTTAATATTTCTAACATGAGTGACGTTTTGACAAAAGAACCCTAATAAAGTTTAAACTTTAAAAAATCAATAAACTTGGTCGAATGTCGACCACTGAGAGACCACTAGTATGTATAAATTGGGCTTCTTTAAGACAATCTTAGTTGATTTCAGCATTAGCAATTGAGATTCTTCTTTGAACTCTTACAAAGTATGTTATGATTTATTTGTACACACAATGTCTAGGTTATATGAAATCGTTTTCAAGTACAATTCAAATGAAACGAATCCAGATACATCTATCATCACGATAACTATCCGACATAGAACGTTAAGCTGTAATTTAGCACAGGATATGGGCGATCCAATATTGATTTATATTCCACGACTATAATGCACGTGTCGTATAGATAATAAAAGTGCAACGTGCATTCAAATCGATCTATTGTTCGAGATGTACAAATAAACTTTATAAAATATTGCCCGACAAAGTTAATGACGGTAATCATTTTATGCTATAAAAAGCTTGTCTAGACGAAATTGATGTTGAAGAATGGAAAAAAAATTGAATAGGTATTCTATATAAAGGTTTATATCCGACCATACATTATAGAGTGATTATTGAATTTCTTTCTTAGTAGTAATGTTTGTGAATTATTCTTATTTGCGGGATATTAGTCAGATATGTAATGGATTGTATATTTTACTAGCTGACCCGTGTCCACTTCTTTGGCCGATAAACATTTTTACTTGTGATGAAATTATGTGTGTGATTCGGTTAGTACTGAGTGTTATGTATTTTGATAAGGATTCATAATTGTAGTTTATAATATGACCAATAATCATCACTTACGATTGAAATGTCTTTTTTAATGTTAAAAGTTACTTTTTGTAACTTGAATATAAAAGTTATACATATGCTGTCCTAGACCTTTTTGTAGACATTATCAAGCTCTACATTTTTTCTCTAGAATTGAATCATATATCTCTCATCGTTAAGGAAGCATCCGTAAGAAATCTTTTCGTTCGACCACTTTTTCTTCGACTTTGCAAATCCGACTACCATAAAAAAAGGTTTTAATTTTTCGGGTTACTATATAGCCTATGACACTCACAAATAACGTGGCTTTCTATTGGTAAAAAAAAATTCAAAAACAGTTTTGTAGATCCAGATATTACACCCTACAACCTCACAACCTTGTGATTCATAACCTTGTGTTATTTGACTTTATATTTTGTAATATTTATGGTGTTCTTACATAATATAGTTTTATTATTGTAGACAAGTGATGTGGATTGGAAATAATACCATAGAGTATGAATTCTGGGATGGTACAAAAACTTTATGGAAAGTTATAACAAGGGACCACCATGTTGTTAGAACATTGAAATTATCACAAGCCACGCCAGAATTGACAATTACGAAATGACGTCTGACTTGGCTGCATAGTCTAGATACCTTTGCCATTTCCTTATAACGGCAAAGACAGTAACAAACGGAGTTTTTGGCGGGATCTTGGAATGTCATGTATGTAGTGGATTTTATATTTTATATCCATTATAGTGTTCCGTTATTTTATTCTATATTTTGTAAACTGTGTGGTATCATACGTTATATAGCTCAGTTATACGTTATATAAAAGTTATTGTGCACAAGTGAAGTGGATGAAATAATACCACGGACCATGAATTCTGACTTGCCACGAAAATTTTCGTTTATTTTTTTAACTAAAGCCTCCTCCATATATTTATTGTTGAAAGAACGATGGCGCCAAGTGTATTTATGCACCATATCGAAAGTTAAATGTTGAATAATAATGGACAATTACGATCGGAGAGCTATTACAGCGTTCCATCAGGTATTTTCAACTACCTAAACTGCGCATTGTGAGTTAATGATATACACTATTGCAATATATATTTGCTATTCATGAGCAGATGTTATTTAGAACAATCCTTTAAACTAGGTAAGGTGTTCCATTTGCTATACATCTGGATGCAGCTACAGAATAGCTTCTTCTCCAAAGGTTTAAGAGTAGGAGAAACTGAACAAACTACGATTGTAGAAGCTCCACTGATCACAACCATCCATAGACACTAGCAACACCAGGGGAGTCGCAAGTGCGTTGCCAGCCTGTGTTGGGAGGGGGAGGAAGGATATGAGGAAGGGGAACGAGAGGGTAGGTGGGTCTCCGGCGCTCTCACTGACCGAACGAAACGCAACAATGCAAAGCACTATTACTTCACGCCGATTTTCTATGAGAGGGTGGTACTACTCCGGGAGAGCCGACATAGCTTCAGCATGGCTCTACCACCGTTATGATGATGTAATATTCCAATTTCGTTCCTAGAAGTATTAACTTCTGGACTGGTATCAAGTATAGTCCTATTGAAGTTGCTATTAAACAGAATAGAGGCTACATCGCTTAGTATGAGGTGAACATTACACCTCCTTGCTACTTAATAGCAAAAATATTCACAGATATTTTCTAACGTTCCTATAGGTGTTTAGTATTATTCAACTTCTCATGTATTGGTAACCAATAGTCTTGGTAATGTTTAGTTGCATGTAAAAAATCTGTTCACATCTTTACTGCTTTATTATTAGAGGGCTTTTCAAAAGTGTACTCCTGAAAAGTGTAGAATAATAAAGAAATATTTTGGCAACCACAGTTGCGCGATAATTATTACTGAAATAGAAAGATGTACAAGATATTATAAGTGTAAAACCAAAGTTCCTATCTCATACAAAACTCCAAATGCTCTGCTGTACGTTTTAACAATAGATGATTACATACGAAATATTATTTTAAAGAATTTTGTAACGTTCTTAGTTTATATATACTTTGAATACAATTAAACATTTTGTTTTTTATTTTAACAATTTAAATACCCCTGTATTTTCACAACGAGTCTTTGTATTAGATAAATGAAAGAAAACATTATACTCCGTTTAAAAAAATCCATTTCCCTTCACTATAGATTCCTAAATGAATGCAATTTATGAAATATTCGTTGTACATACATACACGAAACAATCAATCAAAATCTCAGTTGTTTACGTGGTTAAGACAAAGAAGTCATATTAAATTCAATTGTAAAGTACCACAACAACGGATCCGTTACAAGCTGTAAACATGCCATCTTGAAATACACAAATAACTCAAGGAGTATCATCTCGTTGTAATGCATTCAAAGCATCTGTTTTAAAAGTACAGAGTTTATTGTTCAATTGTGCCATACGTATATATAATGTGCCATATAATATGGAATATTCTGATTTTGTATATCATTTTATTAGACCGTGAGTTATTTGAAACGTAGTTTTTATTCGATTCTTATATATTGTCTGTTTTTTATACCATGTCTTAAAAGCAATATGGATATCTAATTCCTAGACCGATTCAGACACTATAAAACCAGTAACAGTTCTTTAGAGTTATGTTTTACAACAAAGTTTCAATGCCAATTTGCCGGAATGTGAGTTTAAGCACCAAGTCAAACGGGTTTGGTGTTAAAAGGCTATTATAGAGTGGATCAATATGTGGACGATGGTGATGTCTGGAATTGACTCCTCTCTGTGCATTCAGTAAAAACAATTGTGACGTTTAATTTAATGTAATCTAATTATGATACAGGTATATATTAAAAGATAAACTAGGTGGAAGCTATTACTTGCTTCAGCATGAATGGTTCGGCTTGTCCTGGGTAATACCATTCGACCTACGGAAAACTGACGTGAAGTAACAGTACTTGCATTATTGCGTTTCCTTTGGTCAGTGAAAAGGCCGGAGGCCCACCTCTCCTCACCTTCGCCCTCTTCTCTTCCCTTTCTCCTCCCCCCTCCTTCAACAAAGACTGGCAACGCACTTGCAACTCCTCTAATGTTTCAAGTGTATATGGACGATAATGATCACTTAACATCAGGTGACCTACCTGTTCGTTTGTCTTCAATTAAAAAAAAAAAAAGTTTGAGTTTCTTGTCGGTTTTTCTTGATGAGTGGGTTGTTTATCCAAACCGGTGGTACGTTTGACTTTCCTAAAATTTGTAAATGATGTATATTCACCAAAATTTCCCAAATGTTGTATGGAGAGATAAGTTAAGGTATTTGTAGGCAGAAACTACGATGGTACCACTCAATTGATCTACAACCGTTGTTAATTTAGATTTTAATCAGCATACATTTTAAGGTGTCATTGTTCAGGTCAAACTAATGTTGACTTTCAGATATTAGTTGCCAGTTTTTCAACTGCCACGATGATCCAGCCTTCGAACCTGAAGAGGGAACGGTTGGAGAACTTCAGTTCACTTGGCTTGGAGTACTGCAATATATTCATGGTATAGTTTAAATCCTTAGTTCCCAAATTAGTCCAGGTGGAGGTCCATAGGTCCACGGGCTTCACAATTCGTAAGCGGAGGCCTGGCTACGGTGGCGGGAGGAATTGAGCAAATTCTATTTTTTTATATCATATAGGAGGCAAACGAACATGCGGGTCACCTGTTATTAAGCGATCACTATCGTCTATAGATACTAGCAACCCCAGAGGAGTCGCAAGTGCGTTGCCAGCCTGAGTTTGCGGCAATGGGGAGAAAGGGAAAAGGGAAGGGAGAGGAAAGGGGAGTGGGGAGGGGAGATGGGTCTCCGACGCTCTCACTGACTGAACGAAACGCAACGATGCAAGTACTGATACTTCACGTCGGTTTTCTGTGAGAGGGTGGTACTACCCCGGACGAGCCGACCCATTCATGCTGAAACCAATAATAGCTTCAGCGTGGCTCTACCATGTACAAAATTCGCAACCTATCTGAGCTAACGTTTTTTTTACGTGGAGAAAATCCCTTATGGACTGGCAGGCTCCTGGGGGATTGCCTGAACTGGATCGACCGCCACCTACGTGCTAATCATGCAGGGGTAGTGCCTTTCGGCGACTTAAACCGGCTAAAACTCCACGACAACCTATGCCGCACTATGGGGGTGTCACGGGGTTGCGTGAGCAAGCTCCACAACACCCCCGGCGGCGGGCGTTTCCCACTCCGCATCCGACTGAGGCAACCCGATTTCAAGACTGCCTCCCAGCCCGCCGAACCCATGCAATGAGAGTCCAAGCCCTCCGACCCTTTCCCCTGAGTTCGGCGGCAGCGCAGATCCTAAGCCGCTACACCGCCGCCCTGCGTTTGATTTTTTTGCAAGGTTTACTCCTCCTCCGCCTGAATCGCTCCGAGGTTCCCTCCAATCTACGCTAACCTAACTCCCCCCAACCCTCGATCCTAACCCTACCCTACCTACTCAGTCCCTATGCACGCCAACCGCCTGGACTTAATAACCATGGTTTCATTACATGTAGAGGGGGCATTTGACAGTGCATGGTGGCCCGCTATCAGGCTAAGATTAACAAAGGAAAGGTGTCCTATTAACATCCGTAGGATAATGGATAGCTATCTCACAGACAGGAAGGTCAAAGTGAGATATGCGAGAGAAGAGGCAGCAAAAACCACTAGCAAGGGATGCGTACAGGGTTCGATAGGGGACCCATCTTATGGAACCTCCTTCTCGACCCCTCACTAAAAGATCTTTGAACAGACGAGTCACCATGTACAAGCATTCGCTGACGATGTTGTACTCGTGTTTAGCGGGGAGACGTCGGACATCAACAGCAGAGCTAGGGGAGGTGCTTGATTATGTTCAGGAATGGGGTACCAAAAATAAACTAAAATTCGCACCACAAAAAACAAAAGCAATGACCATCACAAACAGATTAAAGAATGACACCCCACGCCTGAGCATGGGATGAACCTCATTAAATATGGACTAGGAAATAAAACTATTAGGCCTAAATATTGACAACAAATTAACTTTCAATAAGCATATCACTTACGTGTAAAAAAGCGCTTGAAATTTATAAACAATTATCCAGAGCCGTCAAGATAGCGTGAGGGTTGAGCCCAGAAATAGTTAGAGACAGCAGTGATACTTTCCTCGCTGAATTACCTCAATCAAGCTGTAATTTTTTTGTTATACATTTATAATTTCTATTAGTTACGTGAGATAATATACATAAAATAATACTCTTTACGTTGTTCGCTATTTTTTTATTTTATTGAAAATCGACAGTGTAACTGTACTACACCTGATGGTAACCACAGTACAATCCAAAAACAGTGGCGACCACCGAGAGACAGATCATCCATTGTCGGTCGCCGCCGTCATGCTGCCCATAATGAGGAAAGTCACCCGGTACTGGATATGCACAGGCTGATCCCGAAACGCGACGCGCAAAACCGAGTCACTATGACGGGCTTTTTCGCCATATACATGGTGGTTGCGACCCAGTCGGGTTGTAAAACCCTACCACCCCGATTTCACCATTGCCTCGTTCGTTGATCAGCAGGGTGCACCACGTGCAGGTGAAATTGGCTTGGGTGTCTCAAGTCTTAAGATGTTACTCGACACCCCTTATACCCCGAAGAAGCTATAAAGAAAAACATTTTATAACGTAGAAATTAGTTTAATTTGGTTGGTATACCACAAAGCCGTCTATTCGTTCTCTTATCTCCGTATAACGAAAACTCTTATAATGAAAAAAAAAACTCGGTCCCTTGAAATTCATTATAAACACACTGTATTCTTGACGAAGCAGTCCTGCAACAGTAATTATGTATTGTGTTTTTTATTCTATTTTAAAACAAATATTCTTTGAATTTAAAGCTAAACATTATAGATAATTGTGTCAAGTTGTGCTGTTTTAGATTCATTTATAGATTTTTTTTGTTTCAGTAAAGAACGGTACACCACATTATTTTAGAGTACCAAGGGTGGTTCTGATCAGTCGCCAATTCGCTCTCTCCACAGCAGTTGACGCTGCGCAGGTCCCAGATGGTTATGCATTGTTAGTTGTTAATGAATTGTTTTTTTTTTTTTAAATGTCTTCGCTATTGACCCAGCAAGGTCTTAACAGCTTCACCGAACTACTAAGGCGAGCGCTTAAGGCACTCAGCCGATTTTATTTTGGCAACCAGCTCAAGGGTGCACGGCACACCTCGGCTTGGCTGTTGCCTGTTGCATGCAAAATCGCGACCTATCTCAGCTAACCTAGCTAACTAATCATATATGTATGAGTTGTTGAAACGTATATGTGTACCAAGCATACACGCTTCAACAACTCCTCCATATATTTATTATCGGAAAATTGAGAGTTTTTCAGTTCGATAAGGGAAAAAAAGTAAACCCTTTCACTTTCATATGTAAGCGTGTAGGCGTGCACGTGTGTGGGGGTGATAGTGTAGTGTTGTAGCGGTGGTGTATATTTGTGTGTCACCGTATCGCGGGCGCAACGCACTCAAGGGCTCCCTACCGAGGGATCGAACCTAGGCTTGAGCCGCTGCCGTGGGAGGCCTAATCGGGTTAATGAATTGTATTTTAATCAAAATAAGGCGTAACAAAGAATAAAAAAAAACGAAACAGTTATAAGGATTGCCGACAGAAGCGAAATACTCAATACAATGAATAACTGTGTTCTGTCTTGAATTATTAAACTAATTATACTTTGAATTATTTAAATTTCGTAATTTGATATTTGAAATCTATACATATAATAAAAATGGAGTGTTTGTATGTAATATCAAAGTAAAAAAATACTGAAAATTGCATTTGTGCAATTTTTAAATTTTTTGTCCGTCTGTCTGTTTGTTCCGGGTTATCTCCGAAACGGCTGGACCGATTTTGACCGGGATTTCACAGGAAGATAGCTGAAATTACAGCGGGATACTTAGGCTACTCAAAATTAGACTGGCTGTCAACCGCGGCTTCGTCCGCAATGCTATCTCCAAAACGTTTGGACCGATTTTCACGGGAATTTCACCAGCAGATAGCGAACATTATAACAAGTCATTTAGTCTATTTTAATTTAGACTAGTTGTTAACTGTGGCTTTACCCGCAGTGCTATCTTCAAAACGGTTGTAGTGATTTGTACATATATTAATTTTCAAGAAATATTTAAATTTGTTATGGATTTTCATTGATAATATGAGACGTAACTCTCTCTGTATCTTCACTAAGTTATACCTCCCTTTTAACTTCCGTTCGCGTCATCCGATCACACGTTTTCGTAAGGCTGTCTTGACGTATTTACCGGCTTATTCCCCAAGTCAAGCATCCGTGAAGAAGATTTAAAATATTCCAGAGGTAATGTAGTATTCGGTGATTACGAGAGAGATGAAACAGAATGCAGAGTGACAACAGAAGAGATTGCTGCTGGGGCGGAGTGTGAACCGGCGGTGTTACTAATGCCTATAGCAGATGTTCTCCTACATCCTGAGTACAAGCACTTTGGTGTCACTAACAGCATCGCTTTACTGAAGATGATCACCACAATAAGGTCTGGTAGGTAGATTAAGTTTTTCCAGTCCATACTTTTTTTTTTATTGAAGCACGACAAAGTGACTGCACTATGCCTGATGGTAAGCATAGTACAATCCAAAAACAGTGGCGACCACCGAGAGACATGTCATCCATCGTCGGTCGCCGCTGTCATGCCGGCCATAATGACGAAAGTCACCCGGTACTGGATATGCACAGGCTGATTCCGAAACGCGACGCGTTGAAGCGAGTCACTATGAAGGGATTTTTCGCCATATACATAGTGGTTGCGACCCAGTCAGGCTGTAAAACCCTACTACCCCGCTATCGCCATTGTCTCGTTCGTTGATCAGCAGGGTGCCCCACGTGCAGGTGAGTTTGGCTTGGGTGTCTCAAGTCTTAAGATGTTACTCGACACCCCTTATACCCCGAAGTACAAATGCGAAAGTTACTCTGTTTGTCTGTCGCGTTTTCACTCCGAAACTACTGAACTGTAAATCAAATTTGGTACACAGATAGTCTACAGTCTGAGAAAGGACATATTTAATACGAAAAAAGGGGTTGAAAGGAGGGGATGGAAAATTGTATGGAAGTATCGTCGTTAGTAGAGCTAAAAGCTTAAAACTTTTTAGGCTATGTATAGGCTTAGGGCCTAAATTGAATAAAGAATTTTTGATTAAAATACCTAAAATTAAATCTGAATCGTATAGCTAGACAAATAATGCCTCAAACTGCACTAATTTTTATTATGTTCGCAGTGTATATGTTACCTATCTGTCTACCGTTTAAAAATTTTATATTGGACAAGAATAAGAAGCAGACGAGGAATAAATTCTTCCACGTGGACTTCGTTAGTGGTGAGGAATATTTTCTACTTTTTGAATCGGTTGTTTTACTCAGATTAGTACGGTGAGGTGGTAGGGTTTTACAGCTCGACTGGGTCGCAACCACCATGTATATGGCGAAAAAGCCCGTCATAGTGACTCGCTTCTGCGCGTCGCCTTTAGGGATCAGCCTGTGCATATCCAGTATCGGGTGACTTTCGTCATTATGTCCGGCATGACAGCGGCGACCGACGATGGATGATCTGTCTCTCGGTGGTTGGCGATGTTTTTGGATTGTACTGTGCTTAACATCAGGCATAGTGCAGTCACGTTGTCGTGCTTCAATAAATAAAGTATTCTTTGTCAGAATTTCAATTTTAAAATGTTTAGTAATTTATCAGCCATTTAGAAAATGTATTAAACTAGCATGAAGTCTACAGGTTAGAATAAAAACTGGTTGCTGACTATTAAAGATTCTAACTCTAAGATATACTCTAAATAACTCTAAATACCAAAATCTGTTTCTACCAATGTGGCTGATGGCCCAATTAGAAAGAAAATGAACAAAATAGATGAAAGTAGAAAAAGACTCCATAAGTCTGCAGAAATTTTGTAAAAAAAAAAACTCTAAGATAAATTTCAGATGGAAGACATTGCATTGAAGAATCTCGACTTATTCGCCATCTATATAGGGTACAGGGTTATAGGGTAACACACAAACATCTGTTTGAACTTTGTTTTCTTTTACAATTCTTGTATAATATTTAAAAAATCAACGAAAACTAATATTAACCTGCGACTTTATAAGCATTAATTTTAATATAAGAGTTAATAGTAAAGTACCTGGGCGACCGAGCCTAGCTCGGTTTTTTAAAAAACATTTAAAAACAATAAACTGTTAGGTTTGCCTCACAAAATTAGCATTATTTCATATAAAAAATTTTTAAAAAAGATATCTCTCTTATAAATATAATAATGATAAAATTATTTATTTAATTAAGATAAATTGTTAGTTTTGCCTTACAAATTATCGTTTTTTACAAAAAAAAATTATATACACTCGGTTTCGAACTGGGGTTACACGGATTTTCGAAGCAACTAATTTCCATTTGAGTTATTTTTGTTTTGACAGCGGCGGCGAAATTTATTCTAGCTATATTTTTTCATTGCCTGAAATCTCAGTTAAAAAAAGTTTTCCATGAATAGAATCTAGGCTAGATCGATTTATTGTCCCCGAAACTATCTACGTACTAAGTTTCATGGAAATAGATGACACCGTTTCCGAAATCCTGAATATATACAAATATAAAAATATACAACAATTGCTCGTTTAAAGGTATTAGATATCCTAAAACCAAAAGCCTGGAAGTATTTTTCTATTAGGGAGAAAAATATAGAATATTTTATAATAGTAACTAGTAGTGTCCCGCGGCTTCCCACACGACTTCTATGTAATAATTATTTTTATTTGACATCTATATTTATAAAAGAATAACTAACTGATTAAAAAGTGACAAATTTTATTTCCTTTTTCACAATCTTAGGATAGAGTATTCACTTTTAAAATAGCATTAACAATCCTATTTTAGTACTTACATTTTAAATGGAACGTTGCATACAAATATTCACGATCTTAGTTGTTTAGTTTATATATTGTTATCCCACTCTGTAAATTGTCTGCAATTACATAGAATACATACAATTACATAGAAATACATAGAACATTTATATTTATATTCATATATATTATAAAGAGGTAGTTTGTGACGTTATGAAGTTGTAGGAGGTAATCTCAGGAACTACTGGTCCGATTTGAAAAATTCTTTCAGTGTTATATAGCTCATTTATCGGGGAAGGTTATAGGCTATATATCATCACGCTAAGACTAATAGGAACGGAGCATCAATGAAGAATGTTTCAAAATCGGGGTATTTTTCCTCTTGAGAACTTTCGCTACGGGTTAGCGTTAGCTTAAAGAACAATTCCATGCGAACGAAGTCGCGGGCAGAGGCTAGCAGAAAATAAATTAATAAAGAAACTTATGATCTTAGTTTAACGTTTCAATCGTCTGCAGATGTTCCGAGAGATTTCATAGAAGAAGACAAGGACGTCGCTCGTGTAAATTTACTGCCGCGGGAACTCTGCTTTTTATATGACAATCCCGGAGTAAGTGTGTCTAATTTCCCTTGTATTTATTATTATATATTTGATCAAAAATGGTCTATGGCAGTGGACGGCAAAGATGTCATCCAGAAGAGCCAAATATAAACTAGACAAAAATGAAAAAAAGAGCCTATTTTAGACTTAAGCTTTGTTAGTGGAGAGATTCTTATGGAAATGATTAGCTGTCCCGGACACGCATTGCTGTGGCTCAAATATTACATATTGAATTAAAATTAAGATAAAGTATTCGGTGTTATGGGGAAACGAGTCTGCATAAAAATTAGACACAGAAAAAGCTAGGTTATGTAGTAAACAGATTAACTGAATACGTGTATCATAAAATAAACTGGAGTTGAAAAAGAAATTCAAATTTAAAACGTGAAGCCATCTATGACATATTTATAACAGTTGGTTCTACAGTATTCTGTCAACAAACTAACTTAAAGCGCCATCTGTTCAAGACTGATGAAACTTATAATTAATAACAATAAACAACATTCACAATCACTTAATTTGTAATTAAAAAATATTGAGGACATTAATCGAAACACAAATGATTCTATCTCTCAATTATACATAAATGCCAATGTTTCATGAAGTTCGATTGAGTAGTTTCGGAGTGCATAGTGGACAAACATCACGACACTGGGCTTTTATATATTTAGATTATTATTAAAAGTACACTCTTGAACTTGTTTTTGCTAAATTATGTATTTTTGTGAGCGATTAGCCATGCTATGATTGTTTTCTAAAAATGTGCCTCTCTTCTGTAAGTTCGCATTTTAAAAGCAAATTGATCTTACAAGGAAAGTTAATAAACAAGATTCCGTGTCTGCAGTAAACATTATTTGAAGGAGCCGTAGTTTACTGACCACTGGTCTAAAGTTTATGTATATGTTCTAAACAGAATGAAACCGCTATACCCAAGAATACAATTGCCTGTACAACAGGCTGTGGATTCCACTCAGGAGCTCCTACTGTTGTTCACGAGCATACAGGGCACTGGTCGATGATTGCTATTTCGCAAGGTACTATACCACTGCCAGTTTTGTGTGCTCTATTCTGCCCTATCACACTTATTTGTACTACCCAATTATTTTACAAACTCAAATGTTTTGATTAAATTAAAAACATAAGTTAATTTGCTATAAGCTTTTTCACAAAACAATTTTCAACACTTCCATATTTAGCATATATTATATATTCTAAGTCTATACAAATATAAAGAGGTAAAGTTTGTGAGTTTGTGACGTTGTAGGGGGTAATCTCAGGAACTACTGGTCCGATTTGAAAAATTATTTCAATGTTATATAGCTCATTTATCGAGAATAGTTATAGGCTAACGCTAACGCCAATAGGAGCGGAGCACCAATGAAGAATGTTTCAAAATCGTTTTTTTTTCTCTTGAGAGCTTCCGCTGTGTGTTAGAAATAAACCATATCTTTTATCCACGGTTCTTCTCGATGAGTGGGTTGTTTTCCGAACTGGTGGTAGCTTTGACTTTAATAAGTGCCTTCTTAGGGCCTAAACTGAATAAAGTGTTTTTGATTTGATTTGATGATTAAAACTGTTTTATTAATGATCTAGTGTTTGTACGACTCTACTTTTGATAAGCGGCTTTTAGCCCGGCTTGTAATATTTGATGATACTTTTTTTTCTAATTTATGGTCTACGACATATATCATAGATCTTTTTATATCCTAGATCTACTTCTAAATTGATATTGATGAGACTATTCGCTATTTATTTACAAATTTAAGGTATATAGGGGTTTTTCAAAGCTAACCTAACTAGCGAACCAACTTCATGAGAAAGGTGTTGTCAAATACCAATAGATATATTCGGACAACTGTATTTGAGAGCTAATCCCACTCTAAGTTTAGCTTGTTTACCAACTTAGATTACATTGTCATTTTTTCTCGAACTGAGTACGCTATTGGCCTAGCAAGGCCTTAACAGCTTCACCGGACTACATATAAACTATGAAAAAATCTCATTACGAGATAAAAAATGAACTTACTATCTAATTTATTGCATTATATTAGGGGGATCTCCTTGTCCAGACCCTTTACGTTTCCGACGGCCTCCAGCTCCAGCGAGGCATATACTTTTGCATCCGTATGTACCGTGGATCACTGCCGCCATTACGGGTAAAGCTGTTGGAGCTTTTTCGAAAGATGACCCTTTTGGTGAGTGTTCAGTAATTATTGATAATATTATATGTACTGTAGTTCCAACATCACACTGTTTCGAATCATACAGTGAGTGTGATATTTTCCATACATATACATAACAATTATGTAGATCTGACGTGTCTTTCTATGAAAAAAAAATGTTGCAGATGTCTAGGAATGAGTAATAAAATACATTTATGTTTGTATGTATGAATGAATGAATGTATGTTTGTATGAACGCGAGTTTGTTATAAAAAGCAAACAATTGTGAAGATCATCCAATTTTAAGTGATCACTATAATTTATATCTGTGTATAACTAATCTTGATCGTCTAATGGGCCAGTGAATGTTGCCAATATACCTCAGATCAGAGAAAAACAGTACAAGCAATGTGACTTCGCAGAAGATACAGATCAATAATGCTTCAGCAGTTTTATAAATTCTCCCACACTTTCATTCCATGAAAAAATAGCATTGTGTTTTTGCATTTTGTGGTGTCCATCTGTATAGCTACTTCTCTCAAATAGGTAACCTACCATCAAGAAAGTTTAGCGAGTACTAACTAAAATCTAATACCTTTAAACGAGCAATTCTTGTATATTTTTATATTTGTATATATTCAGGATCTCGGAAATGGCGCCATCTATTTCCGTGAAACTTAGTATGTAGGTAGTTTCTGGGACGATAGACGGATCTAGCTAGATTTTATTCATAAAAAGCTTTTTAACTCAGTTTTCAGGCAGTGAAAAAATATAGCTAGAGTATAAAGGTAGATTTCGGCGCCGCTGTCAAAATAAAAATAGCTCAGATGGAAATCGGTTGCTTCGAAAATCCGTATAACCCCAGTTCGAATCCGAGTGACAGCAGAAGAAATATATTTTTTTATGGAAAAATGGCCTAATTTGCAAGGCAAACCTAACAGTTTATTATAATTTAAAAATATTTTTTAAAGAACCGAGCTAGGCTCGGTCACCCAGGTACTATACGTTAAATGTGCAGAAATATGGCATTGATATTCAACACAACTTTTTGAATTGTTTCTAGATCATCCTTGAGTTCGATACTATCTTTCCTCCGCCATTTGTTGGTGGCAAGACACATTTACCATAGTCTTTTCGATTTATTTATAAACGCGATGTGCTTTACTTGACAGTTAACGATCATTTTACGGCTGTTTGTTTGATCATGCATCTGTTGGTTCGAGGATTCTAATAAGTTATCAAATTTAAATTCAAACCCTAAATTTACAGAACTGCTGAAAAAACTACTACATTATAAATTGACAAGACTTTATCTTCATTTTTAACTTAAGTAAAACTGCTTAATCAATTTTAGTGAAGTTACCATATTTTATAAGACGATATTTATGATTTTTGTTATTTAAAAGATATATACGTTGAATAATACCAATTCCACTCTTTACACATTCATATCTATACTAATATTATAAAGCTGAAGAGTTTGTTTGTTTGTTTGGTTGAACGCGCTAATCTCAAGAACTACCGGTCCGATTTGAAAGTTTATTTCAGTGTTAGATAGCTCATTTATCTAGGATGGTTATAGGCTACATATCATCACGTTAAAACCAATAGGAGCTGAGCACTAATGAAGAATGTCTCAAAATCGGGATATTTTTAGAGCATCCGCTGTGTGTCAGTATTATATGCGTTGCCATGGTAACATGATAACATTCTATCGGAAATATTATTAGGGTTTATTTTGTGTTCCTGTTCAAAAGTTTATTCTAGGTTATTTTTAATTCCAATTTTTGATTATAAGTAGTACGTTGCTATCGCAAACATTTTTAAAGTCTATTTTGTGCTGCTATTCTAAAAAGTTAGTAGTTATAATATTCGCCCATCAATACAGGCGAAGGAATTAATCCATACTGCCAATTTTGAAATTATCAATATAGGTAGTTCTTATGTATTCTCTATATATAAGCACCAAATCTTCTATATAATATTTCGTAAATTTTTATCTTCTTAATTTTCAAGACCCCAGAGTACATGCTCCGTGGTATTATTTTTCATTTATTTCACTTATGCATAATAAACAAACCATATTACATAAAACGCCGCCAATTTAACACAATATAGAGTCAAATAACACAAAATTATGAATAAAATATAAAATCCCCTACATAACAGACTGAAATCCCGTCAAAAACTCCTCAAAAAGTTTATTCTACGTTAGTTTTCTTCTCAATTTTTGGTGTGTGATATATTACGTATTATAAGAATAAAGCGTGTGTATATAATATTCAAATAAATACTTTTTGATGAATACATATATCTGCGGTGCTACAAATATCAACATTTTGTATAGCTGTACAGCTATACTATGTTATATGTACTATGTCATATGTACTATGTATGTATAGCTATGCTATGCTGTATAGCTGTTTGTATTGATAATGTATAGCTTAATATTTTCATTACTTTCTTATACAGTGTAAGTGAGCACTGAGGGTGATACATAAATAGTAGTTTAAAGTTCCAGCTATGTGACTATTAATATTCATATATATAATGTAAATGTTACCTGTTACTGTAGATGATGTGCGTGTCATACTTACAAATATTTTTGAAAGAGTATTATTTTTATTTACACATGTAATAACAATTTTAAATTTATTTAATACATTCAAAAAACGCGTGCGGAGCCGCGGATAACAGCTAGTTATTTATATGATTAAAGGCTTCAGCGTGAATGTTGTACGAAATTTTAATCTAGTTACTTGGTGTATGATCGATAGCTAATTATGATTTTTTACAATACATTAACTCGGAAGTATTTCGTGTACATCAACTCGAAGAGGTAAATCTCGTAAGAGATGATGAAATTGATTGAATTATATCTTGGAGATTTGATCGAAGCATACGAAAGGAATGCGCAAGCACTATTATGAAGAAAAATGAAACTCACAACTGCTGATATAGCACTGAATCTTTTATTGTAGAGTACACGTTACTTATAAGCATACAAAATGACATACATTGATAGGTATTTCTATGTTACATGTTGCCAGCAACATAAACTTGTGATATTAGGAGGATAGAAACCGTACAGGTATAGAAATTTTCACGTAACATATTGCGTTTTAAGATTTTGGACGACACCCGCCCCTGCGATAACATATCTGTGTAAATCTTTCAACATTTGCTCAAAGAATGTTCCAGGTTTAGTAAGAAGAGCTTATAATATTTTGTCCCAATCTTCATGTATATATCCATTCGATTTTTTGGGCTTGATGGAGTTTACCATCAAATCGTTCGATAATTTTGTCAAGCATATGATTGTTAATCTCAGGATATTTAACGGAGTCTGAAATTACCACGACCCACTGACTTGCGTCTAACTTACGACAGAAAGATCTTGGTGACATTTACATAATGCCCATGCAACATGTCAAGCGAAAGAGAAGCGACTCATATCAAATTGTGATCACTCCTCTCTCCCTTTAGATTACTAATTCCAAATTATCTCTGTGCGAAACTAAGGAAATTGAAAAATAAAAACATATTGTCCATAAAGCGACCAAAATATAAATGAACATAAAACTTCTGGTTAGTAAAAAGGTACTTCCTATGTTAAGGGTTTATAATGCCTCGTGCAAGTCTTTACGATACTGTTGGGCATGGATGGAATGGACACTGGTGGATGGGAGGTTTGAGATGCTTCGACCGAGGTGATGCAGCTGATGATATCTTCAAATTCTACCATGAGATCTTCCAGATGAAGCCACAGACCGAAACCTATATGACTTACTATTTAGAGGTATGACCTTTCCAATAGCAATTTGAATAGTTTCTTTTGCAATTTTCTACATATTATATCACTGTACAACTTTTATTAACCTCTGAGCAGATTTTTAAATGCTAATTTAATTTTCTACTTTCGTCAACTACTACAGATAATTACAAGTAAATCCTATTCATTCTGATTAATATAGCCTATGTCACTTTCTTATTCTAGATCAACGCTCCACAAGGTACAATGATCATCTGTATCAAAATAGGAATACCGTACAGATTGGCAAAACCGAAGGTCTGGGACCTTGATAGCCCTGAGTCTAGGGTAAGGCGAATGTACCATTTTGTGCTGTGTCTTTGTTTTTTTCTCAATTATCTATTGCTTTATATAGTACTAGCCTCTGCCCGCGACTTCGTTCGCGTTCTCAAAAGGAAAAAACATCCCGATTTTGAAACATTTTTTATCTGTACTCCGCTCCTATTGGCCTTAGCGTGACAATATATAGCCTATAACCATTATCGATGAATGAGCTATATAACACTGAAAGAATTATTTAAATCGGACCAGTAGTTTCTGAGATTACCCCCTACAACGCCACAACATCACAACGTCACAAACTCACAAACTTTACCTCTTTATAATATTAGTATAGACTAGTTTCTATCCGCGACTTCGTTCGGGTGGAATATTTACTTAGAGCTAACGCTAACGTAGCGGAAACTCTGAAAAGGAAAAAAAACGATTTTGAAATATTATTCATTGTTAATCCTCTCCTAGTAGTCTTAGCGTGATGATATAGCTTTCTTCGATAAATGAACTAACACTGAAAGAATTTTTTAAACAAACTCTTCAGTTTTATAAAGTTAGTATTGAAGTATAGAAACGTATAGATTCAAAACTAAGGGCAGGCTATGACTTCATACGTATTCAATATTACTCAGAAATAATATCGTTGAAAAGATTTGAAGATTTGCGAAACACAAACTTTGCTTCATTTAAATTACAATAAACGCATTATCGGATATCATTAAAGACTATTTGTATACTGAAAAAAATCATGAAAGTAGCATCCGTGACTGCGCGGTTAAGGAGCAATCTCACCTATTGCGTGTTGTTGCGATGAAGGGCCTACAATGCTTATGAGTATGAAGGAAGACGGATGTAAAAGGAAAAGAAGTCTGGAAAGGCATGGATTGTGTTTTCTTTTGTTGCTTATAGTTTTTTGGTACTTCATCACAATCTTATCTGTCGCTAAATGAGGATGTGGTTTAAGATGCTGAACACACAAAATGTAGAGAGGACTGGATCTCAAGTGTAGTTACCAGAACAATTCTATAGATGCTTAGCGACAGATTTTTAACCTGAAGGTGGTAGCTACTCTGACGGACTTAGAAAAAGTCCTACCACTTTTTTTTACATCGTTGGAGGTAAACGAACAGTTGGGTCACCTGATGCTAAGTGATTACCAACGTCCAACACTAGCAACATCAGGGGAGTCGCAAGTGCGTTACCAACCTGTGTTTAGGGAAAGGTGTTAAGGAATGTAGGCCGTATTACCCTAAACAGTCGCAAAAAACTCTCAGGTCAAAAGGTTCCCTTTTTTTTGCTTTCTTATATTACTTCGTTTCAGATGCGACATTCTTGAGCGGGTTTTGAAACGTGTTTCTGTTTGTTAATTTGTGTTTATTAATTTATATACATTCTCGTGGGTTTTTGAAGCGTCTTAACGCCCCACGAGTATTAATATTTGTTATATTTTTTTGTGTAATACATTAATTTTATATTGAACATTTTTGAACTATTGAAAAGACTATTGTGTCAGTATTAGTGTTTGAGCTTCCTACACATTCTACACGAATTACATACAAACACTCCACACACAGTATTATGCACAGACCAGCATAGTGGAAGAGAGCCTGTAAGGTAGGTGGGTTTTACAATCATTGCGTCTTATTTTATAGTTGCTGTATAAATAATAGTTTCACTCAGGAGTGGTCATCACCCGGAAAGATCAATGAGCCCAGCACTTCGGTTTTGAGGTGGTGATTATATCCTACAAAAGGGGAGGTGGAGACGAGAGGGGAAGGGGAGAGAGAGGGGAGAGGTGGTCTTCCGGCACTGTCAATGACGGATAGTAATGCAACAATGCAAGCACTGTTAGTTGACGTGGATGTTTCTGTGGGTCGAGTGGTAGTACCGAGAGCGAGCCCAACCATTCCTACTGAAAATATAAATAATAATAGCTCCAGCTAGGAAATAATAGCTTCAGCGTCACTCTATCACCTACATCTATCACATACCTCCTATAATTTTATCACGATGTTTTCCTTCACCGGAAGCTCTGATTCAGTTGCTGCTAGGATTCGAAACTACCTCCAACGATGCCGCTTAAATTAATGACAACATTAGAAAAAAATCAATAAAAGATAGTCCACGATTAATCTCAGTAAATCATATTCTAGAACGAAACCATAAAATTTTTATTCGACTCCGTAAAGGGGGATGTTACTTATGGTCGGGTGTATGTTCTTTTTATATTAATTAATATCTTCGTTAATTTTGAATCGGTTTTCGGATTGATCGATTCACAGACAGACAGACAGACGTGGCAGAGGATTTTGTTTTAATAATATGTAATATCACAATATGGTTTATGATGGTCGGCAACGATTTCAAATAGATTATTGGGTAGCACATACATATAATAATATCTTAATTGCCTTATCATATCTTTAGTGTTTTGGGATATTGAAGTCGGTTTATTTGTTTTTTTTTTTAAGTAAAACTTCTTTATGCATGACTAGGAGGTAACTGGACGACAATTGAACGGAAGTCTGTAACGGCAATATGGCGACACGATTTTGTATCATCCGGTTAGATAAAAATTAAATATAACCAAAACTTCTATTAAATTATAATTAAATAAGTACTTCTATATTTTATTAGGTTATAATAAAGAGTTGCTTATATTTTCTGTGTTATTCAAGTTCCCAATTAGCTGATAGATGGCAGTACAGATAATGAAACTTTGATCTAATTTGTTACTTACTAACGATGAAACTAGATGGCAGCATATAATCATACGTAATTAATTATATTGTAAACTAGCTGTACCTGCAGCTCCGCACGCGTTGTTTTTATCGTATTAAAGAATTATGAAACTATGTACAATTATAGAAAAATTCTTTAAAAACTATGGTAAGATTAACATTAGATATATAGATACTAACAGTGTAATTAATGAGGATTATCATAATCAACATATTTGGAACAGTAACCAACCATATAACTACCTCAGTGCTCACTTATACTGTAAAAAGAACTAATGAAAAAATGACTTAAAAATAGATAATGATATAATGTGCCAATATTATCAATAAATTTATAGTCTAATATCTTATTAGAAATAACTATTCTATCTACTACTTCTACTAATAATTATTATTATATTAAATTTTAAATTATGAATGTGGTGACGTCTTGAATCTTGTATATATATAAATCAAGATATAAAATTTTATGTACTAAAGCACGGTAAATACGCACATGATTACAGTGAACAACATATTTTTGTTAAATTTTATATGGACGAAGTCGTGGGTAACAGCTAGTCTAAAATAGAATAACCTCAATTACTATTTATAAGGTTCGCTGTCTACCAATGAAAGTCCCGTGAACATCTGTCTAACAGAAAGTTTTGTGGGCGAAAATACGGTTTACAGCTATTATAAACAAAAATTACCTAAATCTATACTAATCTATAATAATATATAAAGCTGAAGAGTTTGTTTGTTTGTTTCTTTGGTTGAACGCTATGATCTCAAGAACTACAGATCCAATTTAAAAGTTTCTTTTAGTGTTAGGTAGCTCATTTATCGAGGATGGCTATAGGCTACATATCATCACGTTAAAACCAAAAGGAGCTGAGCACTAATGAAGAATGTCTCAAAATCGGGCTATTTTGGAAGCTTCCGCTGCGTATTAATGTCAGTATTATATGCGTTGCCATGGTAACGCGATAACATTCTATCAAAAATATTTTCATAGTTTATTTTGTATTCCTATTCAAAAAGTTTATTCCACGTTAGTTTTGTTTTCGATTTTTAATTATACGTTTTACGTTTATATCGCAAACATTTCTTAAGTTTATTTTGTGTTATTATTCAGAAAGTTTAGTAGTAATAATATTCGTCCAATAAGACAGTCGAAGGTATTAATGCATACAGCCAAATCTGAAGTTGTCAATATAGTTAGTTTTCTTCTATGTCCATGTTAATGTAAAGGTATAAGCGCCGAATCCTCTACATAATATAACGTAATTTTTTATCTTCTTAATCTTCAAGCCCATAGAATTAATGCTTCGTGGTTTTATTTTTCATTCATTTCACTTATGCAAAATAAACGAACGATATTATATAATACGCAACCAATTTCTACACGATATAGAATCATGTAACACAATATTATGAAAAAAAATATAAAATCCACTACCTGACAGACTGAAATCCCGCCGAACACTCTTAAAAAACTCTATTCTACATTAGTTTTGTTGCCAATTTTTTATTTGTGATATATTACGTATTATAAAAGTAAAGTGAGTGTAATTTATATTAAAATAAATTATTTTTGGTGAATAAAATCTGCGATGCTACAAACATGAAATTTTTTTTAACTCTGTCGATATGTCTGTTTTTTTTATTTTGTCCGGGTAATCTCCGAAACGACTGGACCTATTTGAATGTTTTTTTTTCTTCTTAGAAATGACTACGCTTAACAGCTTCACCGGACTACAAGTAATATTTGAACGGGAATTCTACGGGCAAATAAGTAACTAATTAGCTTTTTTATTTAATATTGTTCGATAATGTGTAGCTTCATATTTTCATTATTTTCTTATATAGTGTGAGCACTGAGGGTGATATATAGTTTAAAATTCCAGTTATGTGGCTGATCATAATCCCATCGCATTCGATGCACTATTAGTATTCACATACATAATGTACACGTTACCTGTTACAGTAGATGATGTGCGTGTGATACAAATATTTTTGAAATAGTATTATTGTAATTTACACTAGATGTGTAATCACAATTTTAAATTTATTTAATATATTTAAAAAAAAAACGCGTGCGAAACCGCGGGTAACAGCTAGTTACCTTTATAAAGTCAGCTATCTGCCAGAAAAAGTCTCGTAAAGAGTGGTTTAACCGTTACGAAGATAGCACTACGGGCGAAACCACGGTTAATAGCTAGTATAAACTAAAATTGCCTAAATTATTTTTATAAGGTCAGTTATTTGTCAATGAAAGTCTCGTGAAGATCTTTTTAACCGTTTTGGCAATAGTACTGCGAGTGAAACCACTGTTACCAGCTAGCATAAACTAAAATTGCTTGAATTACTTTTTATAAAATGAGCTATCAGCCAATGGAAGTTTCGTGAAGATCAATGTAATCGTTTTGGAGATAATACTGCGTGCGAAACCACTGTTAACAGCTAGTATATAATAAAATTGCTTGTAATTCAATAAATTTTTCATTCATTAAATTTTTATAAAATCAGCTATCTGCCAAGGGAAGTTTCGTGAAGACCGGTCTAATCATTTTGTAGATAATACTGTGGGCGAAGCCACGGTGAAGAGCTAGTCTAAATTAAAATAACTTGAATTATTTTTTATAAGCTCAGCTATCTGCCAATCAAAGTTTCGTAAAGATCGGTCAAATTGTTTTGGAGATAGTACTGCAGGCGAAGCCACGGTTAACACCTAGTATAAATTAAAATATACTAAATTACTTTTTATGGTATCCGCTGTCTGTTGGTAAAAGTTTTGTGAAAATCGGTCCATCCATTTTAGAGATAGCATTGCAGACGAAGCCGCAACGAAGTCTAATTTAGAGTAGCCTATGTCACCCGCAGTAATTTCAGCTATCTGTTAGTGAAATTCCCGTCAAAATCGATCCAGCCCTTTCGGAGATTACCCGAAACAAACAGACAGACAGACAAAACGTCAAAAATTTTAAAAATTGTATTTTTGTTATCAGTAGCGTGTATACGTTTGTACCCAATCAGTGAAAATTTTTTTTCGCTGTTACATACAGACACTTCATTTTTATTGTATGTATAGATACTTAATTGATCATTATTTTTCTATTTAATATTTTTTATTGATTTTTTTAAATAAATTTATTGACAAAATCAAAAAATTTCAAAAAGTTTTACTTCATTCGCGTGTAACGGTTACACGCATTTTTTACACTATTATTTTAAAAATATAATTACAGGTTCGAATCCCAGTTTTAAACTTTCGCCATATGTACAAGTTGCAAGTCGAAGCTTGGGCGTACAATTCCACGTCTTCGTCAGAGAGTAGTCCTTCGTCGTCTTCTTCAATTAGCTCTGACTCTGATAGTGACTGAAGACGATTTAAGGATCATATGTGAAGTAAATAAAGTACTACTGTCTTTCAGAAATCATTTTATAAATTATTGAACTTTGCTTTTAATAAAACTCACTGTAAATAAAATAAATAAATAAGCCTTTTATTATTTCTCATTTACATTTACAATGTCAACTTACAAACTATAACAATTTTTTTTTATAATATATTAATAGATTTCTTATTTTCTGTACATTTTTTTTGTTATTATTGTATTGAATGTATATAATTAGTTGTTACATTATGTTTTTGTTTATTTTGTAATTGATTAATTAGCAATTTTATCATCGTTAACATACATTTCAATTTATTAAATGTGAACCCCTCTGAAGGCCTCCTCCATTTTTGCCCATTGTCTTCTATCTAATGGCTTTAATTGCCATTTGTCTCCTCCTATTTCTTTGATGTCATCAGTCCATCTTTTGTGTGGCCTGCATCTTTTTTTTTTTTTTAAAACGAAAATCTCACTATAACGGCAGCTTATTTGCATTTTTGATTACTTGTTGTAATTCCTATTGGATATAATTAACATGTTAGTTCTAGTTTTAACCTACTTCTTCAGTTATGTTAATGTAGATTTAACCTACATTTTGGGAGGACTTTTTCTAGTAGACCGTATGCTCTTTATAATATACTACTAATAATATCTGCATGATATCATAATAAACAGATGAGCAATTGGACCTTGAAAGCGGAACAAATATGCTCACTTTAGCTAGAAAAGCTGGATTTTGTTAAAGGCCAGCATGATTTATATACAGTAACTGTGGAAAACAGCTCCTCGTAATGTTTCAGACTCAGTAAGACTAGTTACAGTCTTTTAGTAAACAGTGTATAAGTTATTACAAAAATTAAGTTAAATACGTATTAAATACTTGCTTTAAAAAGGTTTCGTACTAAATGCATCGCGTTCACCCGAGACAAGTTCGCGTTATCCTTTTTTCGCAAGTGTAACTTAAGCTACTTTTGGCGTGTAAGGGGTGTCGAATAACATCTTAAGACTTGAGACACCCAAGCCAACCTCACCTGCACATGGTGCACCCTGCTGATTAACGAACGAGGCAATGGCGAGAGCGGGGTGGTAGGGTTTTACAGCCTGACTGGGTCGCAACCACCATGCATATGGCGAAAAAGCCCGTCATAGTGACTCGCTTCTGTGCGTCGCGTTTCGGGATCAGCCTGTGCATATCCAGTACCGGGCGACTTTCGTCATTATGGCCGGCATGACAGCGGCGACCGGCGATGGATAATCTGTCTCTCGGTGGTTGCCGATTTTTTTGGATTGTACTATGCTTAACATTAGGCTTAGTGCAGTCACTTTGTCGTGCTTCTATAAAAAAAAAACCTAACCAAAGCGAGACAAAAGAGCAAGATGGCATACAGCGAGCGTGGTGCATTTAAAACGTAAACTTTTTAATGCAAATATTCAATACGTGTTGACCTTTTTTGTAATAACACCGATAAAGAAGGTTAAGTAGAAAAAAAGTTTAAATATTTAGGTTTATAGGTACCTACTTTTGTCCGTCTAAGTTAAAATGAACCTGTGACACAATAGTAGTATATACACTACGAATCCAACATTAATCTAGTCATATATATTTAATAAGAATGTAATTCTAACGTGTTTTGTACTTTTTAAGTTTCAGTTAAAGAAATAGTTGCTAGTATATAAGAATAAGCAATAAAAACATTTCAATCATTTTTACAAATGTTTGTCTGATTGTTTGAACACGCATTACTACTAAAGTACAGCGTTCACGATAAAACCTCCTTACGAAAATCATAAAGCATATCCTCGAGTAAAGTTTAATCTTAGCTTCATTAAAATCGGTTTTCTCAATCAAAAGTTATTGTAATTTTAATGACGACGCTACTTAAGTACGAGAGATTAGTAGATAAGTAAATGGTATTAATACATTCAGATGATTTTATTAATCGCTGTTTTTTTACATTAGGTTTCACACGGACGAAGTCACGGGCTCAGCTATTTAAAATAAAAATACATCGAAATCCCAGTCTTTTTTTAAATAGACATCATGTAAAATGAAACGGTTACTTTTAATTAAAAAAACACACAAATGCTATTTTTTGGAAACAGTACACTTCTAAAATCCGTGCCACTTTGCATTAAAAAAATATCTCGTATTGTATTACCTACTCTGAATATTGAATATCACGTTACACGCTCACAACGTGACAGATGTCAGTAGAGTGTGGTATATTTATAACTAGCTCGTACACGCGACTTCGGTTTCATTATCATATCAAAACTTTGGGGGGGGGGGGGGGAGAGACACGCTGAAGCAATTACTAGTTTCAGCAGGAATAGGTCGGTTCGCCCGG
>JACEII010000040.1:2706286-2725837 GCA_014332785.1 Antheraea mylitta
TCGCCCGGGATAGTACCACCCTCTCACAGAAAACCGACGCGAAGTAACAATACTTGCATTGTTGCGTTTCGTACGGTTAGTGAGAGCGCCGGAGGCCCATCTCCTCTCCTCTCCCTCCCCTCTTCTCTCCTCACCCCCTTTCCACCATTCCCCCAAAACACAGGCTGGCAACGCACCCCTGGTGTTGCTAGTGTCTATAGATGGTGGTGATCGCTTAACATCAGGTGACCCGCCTTTTCGTTTGCCTCCTATGTGATATAAAAAAAACATAATTAAGTAGTCTCTGCGTAATACGGGTATAAATGAAAAAACAGACGAAAATTTTACAAAACGTGGAAAAATATTTAACACCACTTTTAAAGACTTCCAAAAGTTTTTTCTTTTAAAGGATATTCTAAATGTACAGATTTCATATTTTTACTGGTTTAGTCATTAGCGATCTCCTGCGACTTTGTCTGCATTACAACTATATTTATAAAATCCAGTCTTTTGATATTAATCCACGATGAACTCCGAAATTATTCAACCAATCTTCGTGAAAGTTTAATTATTGTAATATTTATGTATAATATGGTTTACCTTTACAGATAGGGTAATTTGTAGTAGTCCGGTGAAGCTGTTAAGACCTCAATAGCGTAGTCAGATCCATAAAAAAACAGAAAAAAAAGTTAATTTGTACTTCAAGTAATTGCCTCAATATTTTTTGATCATAAATTAAATAACTGCCAATATCGATTATTGTTATTAATTAGTTTGACGGAAAAATGTAGGACCGACTTTTATAGATAAGTCACAGATGGCGCCACGTTTTAATTTTGAATTTCTTTTCAATTTTTGTAACCACAGCAACGCGTGCCCAGGACAGTTAGTTACTACTTAGTAACTAAATAGTGATCAAATACAGCCTAGCACCAAAAGTTAAAGTCATTAAAATAGTTTGAATTATTTGTACAATTTAAATTATTTGAAATATTTGAATAGGTGAAAATATTGGATTTGATTAACGTTCGAATAATTCGTAATTCGAACACACCTAGTTTATATCTAAATAAAGTATGTAGCTTCCAATAATAGGATTGTTCAACAATGAAGCTTCAATTCCATCACTAAGCCTATCCTGGATTAATACACCCTAATTATATGAATGTTTTAATAAATTTTATAGAAAATAAGAGGCACGCGTCTACCAGGTGAACTGGCTTATTCTTTAATCCCCTTTGTACTCCCAAACATTCAGAACTGTTTAGGGATCAGTAGGGTGAGCATAAATACACCAATTTCTGGATAATCACTTTATTTAATTTTAGTAATAAGAATATGATATTCATTAGCTGTATTAATCAATACTTAATTATATAAATTAATGGTCGGAATTCGACCATGGTTAATTAAATTTCAATTTTAAACGTTAAGAAAAAAACTAACGGTTTGTCTTTACACCGTACAATGCATGTATATGGCGAAAAAGCCCGTAATAATGATTCGCTTCTGCGGGTCGCGTTTCGGGATCAGCCTGTGCATATCCAGCTTTTTGCAGGCCGACATGATAGTGGCGACCGGCGATGGATAGTGTATCACTCGATGGTCGCTATTGTTTTTGGATTGTACTGTGCGTACCATCAGGTATAGTGCAGTCTTTTTGCCGTGCTACAATTAAAAAAAAACCATGTGCCTTGGGCTGCTTGAATCTGTCGTGATTACAGAATCAGTTTGCCCAAATTTTCCATTAATTTGATATGGAAATGCTTACTAACGTTATAAGTTGAATGAATGTCTGTTACGCTTTCATAATTCAACCGATGCTTATCAACATTACATATATTAGTGGTACAGAAACGGACATAAGGTACATATTATACAGAAAAAATAACTGATTCCAAAGAAATATATGAAACCTATTAATATAGATAAGTATAGCGAATATTGCGAGCAATAGCTTTTTTCGCACGAGATTTCGCACAAAGATATTTTGAATAAGCAATATAAAGGGAGTGAGAGGTGATTGCAATTTGATATGAGTCATTTTTCATTCTCTTGACGCTTTGCTTGAGCATTATATAAGAATTTACCAATATTTATCTCTTATAATTTAGATGCAACTTAGAGAGTAGTGGTAATTACAAAGTCCGTTAAATGCCTTGAGATCAATGATTATATGTTTGACAAAATTATCGAACGATCAGATTTTCTTTTTTTTTATGTATATCATAGGAGGCAAACGAACAAGCGGGTCACCTGATGTTAAGTGACCATCGCCGTCCATAGACACTAACAACACCAGGGGAGCCACAAGTGCGTTACCAACCTGTGTTTGGGAGGATTAGAGAAATTGGGGAGGGGAGAAGAGAGAGGAGGGGGTGGGTCTCCGGCGCTCTCACTGACCAAGCAATGCAAGCATTGTTACTTTACGTCGGTTTTCTGTGAAAAGGTGGTACTACGCCGGGCGAGCCGACCTATTTATGCTGAAACCAATAGTAGCTTCAACGTGACTATACCACCTACTAAAAAAATAGTAGATTCCTTCTTCATCAAAACCAATCGAATGTACATACACCAAGATTGTCATAGAGCATTATATACCCGAAGTCTTTTCGTCAACAAAAGCGTCATATGAAGAGATGCAATATAGAGCCCTCTTGTTGGGAAAGTTTGGCAGCACAACGGCCAGAATGGCGCAGGATGGTAAACAGCCAAGTACGCGAGTTCGAGGCTCAGCGTAAAGCTGACCTTGATACCAAACGCGACCAATTAAAGGCTCGCCCACCTGCTGCCATAACATATCATTTTGAGAACGGCGTACTTACGTGTCCTCAATGTTCACGAAGTTTCGCCACGAAGATAGGCTACATAAGCTATCTTCGAGCACACCAGCGCCGCTTATAAGTTTAGGGGTCAAAGTGGACGCCATGGCCGAAACCGGTCGGACCAATCATCATCATCATCATCAAGTCTTTTCGTATTAAACCTGGAGCATTCTTATAGAAAATGTTCAAAGTAGAGCTAGTAAGTAATAAATTAACACAGAGATATTTTTAAATTATCCTTAATTATCATATATCGTGGTGCACCTACATACAAACTGGGATAGGTCGAACAAATAACATTTTAAATCAATATCTACATCCCTTCGCTCCGTGAAGTGCCACTGAAGGGTATTTATGTATTCTATTATTTGTACTTTATCGAGCCACCAAAATGTATGCCATTGTTAGTTTTTTAAAGGCTGCACTAAGTAAGGGGTGGGTAATAACTTGAAGTATTGTCTGAAGAGAGACGTGGATAAAGTTCTAAAAAAAAACATTACAGAAAATATTCTATAATTAGGTAAACTTCTATTTTATAAACTTATTTTATCTTTATTAACTATAAGCGGGTCCGGCAGACGTTGATAATTAAAAATATAGGCAAATAATATATCTAAACCTTCCCCGTGAATCACTTTATTTACTGGTGAAAACTGCATGAAAATCTGCTTAATAGTTTTTGAGTTTATCGCGAACAGACACACAGACTCGGCAGAGGACATTAGTAACATTTAATATCAGTAGACATACATTAATTTTCCAATCGCTTTTCGTGAATGCACAGAGACATGTGTCAATTCCAGATATCATCATTGTTCATATATTGAATTACTCTGTAATCGCTTTTTCTCACTAAAACCCGCTTGACGTGACACGAAGGTTCGTGTCATTTGAGTATTTATAAGTAAAAAATTGAATATTACGTCATCTCTCTTCTATGAATAAACAGACATCTATAGATAAAATATAAGATATATAAGAAGAAAATTCATATAAAATGTCTGTACTTTTTGTGAAAAAAAAAATGTTGCAGGTGTCTAATAAGTAATAAAATAGAATTCAATAATTTTTAGAAATGTCTGTCTGAAATTATGTCTGTTCGTGATAATACCTCATCAAGAAAATTATAAGGCATATCGTCGAGTAACATTTAGACTTAATTTCACTAAAATGGAACACTATCAAAAAATATAATTTTAATGACGACGTGATCTAAGCTCGAGAGAAAAATCGATAAGTAAATATAGTTAATACATTCAGATAACTATGATAGTAAGTTTTGTTTTACACGCGAACGGAGTCGCAGGCATATCTAGTTAATAAACAAATAATTAATTATTTATTGTTTTTGTTTGAAGGCGTTATTTTGCGGAAATCCATCATTGAATACTAAGGTAGATGCTACTTTGCACTTCCGTCTGGAATTTATTGACCACTACTACGTCTAACTACAACAAAAAAAAAAAGAAAATTAATTAATTAATAAACATGTATTTTGTTTATTAATTAATTCATTTTCTTTTCTTTTTTTTTTTGTTCTGCAAAGTAGCATCTACCTTAGTATTTATTTATTGTTTTTAACACAAACCAAGTCGCGAGCGATCCCTCTAATTAAATTAACGAACACAAAATGCTGTGTAACTAAGAGTTAGTATAATATTTAAATTTTTTACAACACAGACAAAGCCACCGGTAGAAGTTAGTATGTAAGTACAATAAATGACTCAGCTGGCAAATTCTCTCTCCCTTGTCGACTTGACATATATAATATGACCCCGACACTTTCAATGCGATATACATGAGATACGTTATCTCTAGTTGCAGTCCGACGATTCTTCTAGCTACATACTATAGCTATTGCAATTTTTTAAGTGATTTTTTTAGCTCCGTTAAGCGATTTTTGGTTAGAGCCACACTAAAGTTATTACTAGCTTCAGTATGGATGGCTCGGCTCGCCCGGGGCAGTACGACTCTCTCACAGAAAACCGACCTGAAGTAACAGTGCTTGCATTGTGAGTTTCGTTCGGTCAGTGAGAACGCCGGAGGCCCATCTCTCCTCACCATCCCTCCCTCCTCTCTCCCTCACCCCATACCCCAACACAGGCTGGCAACGCATTTGCGACTCCTTTGGTGTTGCAAGTGTCTATGGACCGTGGTGATAACATCAGGTGACCCACTTGATCGTTTTCCTCCTATGATATAAAAAAAAATATAGCTTCCTGCCACCGATGACCTCGACATGATAGTGAAGCGTCATCGACATGCTCGTGCCTTATTGCGCTTGTGTCAGGCTAGAGACGCGTAGTATAGTGGCCTGTGTACATGTTACGTTGATATTTTGTATTCAACTTGTGCTTCCCATCATATTTTTCTCTAATTAATAAACTGTACAAAATAATTACTCGAAGATCCAATAGATATGAAAACCAAAATGCATTTAATAATTCTGATTTCAAAATATAAAAAAAAAAACATAGTTATTTCATTATATGGAGTATTTCTGTCGATAGGCCTTTTGATTGCCTCACCTTTTTAATCGTGTAGGATAAGTTATTTTAACAATTGGACCTCATTTTGGTATGGGTGTAAGTTTGGACAAAATCAAGTTTATTAAGTAATTAAGCATATGATGGGCTGCAGAATCACAATATAAAATATAAGTAATAGATATACACAGGCTTTTGTATATACTTTGCGTCACTAGCTTAACGCAAGCCGCGCAAGCGTAATCCGGTCGGTCACGCTTACTAGCATGTCATTACATGAAATCACAAGTATTGTATGTATTTTATAATGAACTAGAATACGCCCGTGATTCGGTACACATTAACTAAAATATATAACTCAATAATATTAAAAATGCTCTACACAAATTCAGGAAAATCGTAAACTATCTCTTACAAACATTCTTTTTTTTATATGATAAGAGGCAAACGGACAGGTGGGTCACTTGATCTTAAGTGACAACCATCGTTCATAGACATTAGCAACACCACAGGAGTCGCAAGTGCGTTGCATTCATGTGTTTGATGAAGGGGGAGAGGGAGTGAGGAATATGGGTTAGAGGGAGGGAGAGGAGGCAGGTCTCCTGCGCTCTCACTGACCGAACGAAACGCAACAATGCAAGTACAGTTACTTCATGTCAGTGTTCTGTGGTACTACCCCGGATGAGACGACCCATTCATGCTGAAACCAGTAATATCTTTAACGCGGCTCTATGATTTCTAAAACCTTTGCCTCCATTTTACTAATCTACTCGAGATTTATCTCAAGACTTATCCGTGAAAATATCCCATTGTGTACCACGACCAACCTATCACTGTATATTGTATTAAATGCATATTAACAAACGTATGCTCCCATTTCGAACGGATATTTGGCGAAAGTGGGCCGCGAATTCTGATTGTCCCCTGTTTCTGACACGATGCGTAGAAATCGCGACCTTTTCTATATGGATCTAAGGTAAAATTTCATTTATCAAGCCATGATTAGAATTAGCTTCCGTAGACATAGTAACCTGGAACTTTGATTGATCGTTGCATAATGTTTATTCCATCACGAGACTACTCCGATATCCTGTGTTATGTAGTTTCAGAATAAAATTTACCAAGAGAATGTTGTTTTTTTTTTCGCCCTCAAAGAACAAATGTCTAGTTTAAATAGTAAAAAAATCGAGGCAGTCATAAGGTCGGCCGACAGAAGTAAAAACTCAAAAATCTATACTAATATTATATCTTCTTCTTCTTCTTCTTCTTTCTTGTTAAAGTTTGTGAGTTTGTGACGTTGTGATGTTGTGACGTTGTAGGGGGTAATCTCAGGAACTACTGGTCCGATATGAATAATTCTTTCAGTGTTATATAGCTCATTCATCGAGAATAGTTATAGGCTATGCATCATCACGCTAAGACCAATAGGAACGGAGCACAGATGAAAAATGTTTCAAAATCGGGATGTTTTTCCTTTTCAGAATTGCTGCGTGTTAGTGTTAGTGTATCTATTCCACGGGAACGAAAGCTAGCCTCTGCCCGCGACTTCGTCCGCTTGGTATAGTAACTTCGGGATAAAGCTAACACGCAGCGGATGCTCCCAAGAGAAATAATAACACCGATTTTGAAACATTATTCATTGGTGCTCCGCTCCTATTGGTCATAGCGTGGTGATATATAGCTTATAACCATTCTCGATGAATGAGCTATGTAACATCGAGAGAATTGTTCAAATCGGACCAGTAGTTCCTGAGATTACCCCCTACAACTTGACAAACTCACAAACTTTACCTCTTTATAATATTAGTATAGATAGTGTGAATATTTAAATTTCAAAATTTGTTTATAGAAATTATTAACATTAGTGTAGTTTTCATATCTATTAGCACTCGGAGCAATAATTATAAACATATTTATAAAGTCTATTAATCAATAAAGCGTATGATGGAGTTATAAAATATTAATATTACATGTACACTGGCCCCTATACTACACGTCGCTAGACTGACGCAGCTTTTTTTTTTCAATCTGTCTACGCTATTAACGCAGCAAGGTCTTGACAACTTCACCGGACTATTAGGCAAGCGCATAAGGCACTCAGCTGATTCTATTTGACAACTAGCTCAAGGGTGCACGGCATACCTCGGCTTGGGCTGTTGCCTGATATGTACAATTCGCGATCTAGCATGCCGTGCAAGCAAATTACGGTTAGTCAAGCTTACGTCGCATGTCGTGACGAGAAATCACATCGCAAATTTATCTCCTGTAAAATATACCGCTCAACGCGCCTAAAGAAGTTTTCTTTTTTTTTTTATTGTAGCACGGCAAAGTGACTGCACTAAGCCTGATGGTAAGCACAGTACAATCCAAAAATAATAGCGACCACCGATTGACACACTGTCCACCGCCGGTCGTCACTATCATGCCGGCCTGTAATAAGCTGGACATACATAGGCTGATCCCGAAACGCGACCCGTAGAAGCGAATCACTATTACGGGCTTTTTCGCCACATACATGGTGGTCGCGACCCAGTCGGGCTGTAAAACCCTACCACCCCGCTTGCGCCATTGCCTCGTTCGTTATTCAGCAGGGTGCACCACGTGCAGGTGAGGTTGGCTTGAGTGTCTCAAGTCTTATGATGTTATTCGACACCCCTTACACCCCAAAATCTCTGCAAAAATGTCTCTATTTTACACAGAACAAGAAAAATCTTGATATTTATAATTAGATTTCATTTTATTTTGACTAAAACCATCCAGCCTACTGCACGTGTATTGCATTTGGTTAGTTTACGTCAATTTTAACTAGTACATATGTTTTTACAGAAATAAGAGTCTTGGTTTATCCTCCAGCGACATTCAAATTTATGCAAAAATGTCGTGGATATTATCGATTCGTAACGGTAATATTGAAGCAACCATTGCAAACTTGAAGCAGTACCGTCTATAAAAATAGGTCAAGGAATTATTATTAAATAATAACAAAAAGAAAAACAAGTTGAGGCAGTAATAAGGACTGCCGATAGAAGTGAAAACTCAAAGCTATGAGGTAACTGTGAACTTTATTGAATTTTGAAATCAACTATAGTCTACCTTATTTAAATTACATAAGTAGTAAATTGAAGTTAGTCTGGTTTCACATCTAGAGCTACCTGTATATATGTTTTTATAGGGTTTATTACCTAATCAAGCATATAATAGCTGCACAAGCTTATTACAAATTATTAATATTACACCCAGGCAGTTATACTACGCGTCGCTAGTCTGACGGAACGCAATACGTCACTTGCATGTCGAGGTCATCGGTGATGCGAATGCATAAGTTTTTCCTACCAAAATCACTCAACACAGCAAAAAAAACTCTTACTTTGATAATCCTTTCTAGATACTTCAGTAAATTATATAGAATTACTAGCGGGCCGGGTGCACGTAGTCCTGCCTTGATTATAAAAAAAAAACTTAAATACAACCGCAGCGCCACCTATCGGGTCCAATTGAATTTAAACCATTCTCGGATACACTGAAACACGCACATAAAATTGCATCAAAATCGGTCCAGCCGTTTAGGAGTTTCGTGATATACACACGTACAGAAGAAATTTATATATAAAGAAGATAAAATCGATCTTTATAATTTTTTTGGTACTATTCAACAAGACAATATTTTTTTAATTATATTTTTCGCATCCGATCTTCTAGATTATTATTACCATAGTTAAGTAGATGTTAATAACAAGTTTCTTTTAAATATACAATTTAATAATTTAAATATTCGAATAAGACGGTAACTCCCTTGTTAAAACTTTCCATGAAGTTATTTATAGAATTCATATTCCGTGATTATTATTTCCCATCCAATTCACTTGTGCACAATAACCATTGCATTATAACGCTACCAATATTACAAAACGTAGTTTGAAATAACACAAGATTATGAATAAAATACAAATTCCACTACATTACAGACAAATATCCCGCCAAAAAGTCCGGACAATTAATTGAAGTCATCGTTACTCGTTATGTTCATCGTTTCTCTTTTTTTCGAATTTATTATCGATCTAGAAAGGTCTTAACAGCTTCACGGATTACTAAGGCGAGCGCTTAGCGTACTCAGCCGATTTTATTTGACAACTGGCTCAAGGGTGCACGGCACACCTCGGTTTGGGCTGTTGCCTGATACATGCAACTCGCGACCTGTCTGACGGAACCTAAGCTAAATTACATATTCAAACTTATATGAGTTATTGAAACATGTGTACCAAGCATAAATACCTCAACAACTCTTAGATATATGTATTTTGTGTTGGATAATCTTTTTTATTAAACTATTCTAGTTCAATGAGGGAAAAACAAAAATAAAACCCTTAATTAATAATGACAATAGTCGGCCGACGTGTTTTGCTCAACACTCAAAGTCAAGATACGAACAACTTACATTAATTTAATTGTTCCTATTAATGCAAATTATAATACAATACAAGACAGTAAATTATCGAACAACAGAATAACAACAGTTGTTGTATAATTACACAATTTAGATGTATACCCGTTATTGCCATATATAAACATTTGTTATCAAGTTCAATGTAAACTGGGTCGAGCAGTTAAGATGTTCCAGTCGCAGATATGACGGTCAATGAAAATAACTCACTCCCAAATTTATTTACAACGCAAACAAAGCCATAAAACACCTGAGTTCGAAACGAAGTAACTAATGCTTTTCGTACATTACATCTATCTTAATTTCTACTTAAAACACACAAATGTGAAACGAAAATATATGCATAATGCAGTTCGACTATACGCAGAGCTACCGTCTCCTTTTTAAATTATTCTGCTGGTTATGAAGCAACGCGGTCTGTAAGAATTTTGGAGAGTTGATAAAATAAAAGACTATTGTCACACTCTGCCTTAACTTATATAGAACGTGAGAGAGACGAGCGTTATGAAACATGGTTTGCAGATTATTTTCACAACATAACAGTTTCTTTAGCTATTCAACAATGCATACCAATTAGGAACTTATTTCAAAGAAACTGAAAAAAATATATCACAAAGAAAGCAAGCGGAAATTCGTGGTCGAAGTAAAGTTAAAATCACTTTTTGAATATTTTGCAAATAGGTTTAATGCTTATCTAAGCTAATGCAGGAAGCAAACTGGTAGGTTAAGAAAAAAATTAAAGCTTTCAAAGAGTAATTTTTCAAAAACGTTTCACGCTTGCATAGATTTTGTTGCACGAATTAGAATTGCATTCTTTAAAAAAATGAACATGTTATATCAACGATTAAAATTGGATTTAGTTCATCCTGAAATGTAAGGGTTCATATGTATTATTGTATGATAAAGATTAACTAAGTAAATAATAAAATAAAAGCGCGCAAAGTCGCGAATACAGCTAGTTTAGTGTAAAAAAACAATAGATATCACAATGTGCATTACGAAAGTGGTCTTATCGCAGTAGATTACGTGACAGAACGCGCTCGGGGCATGCGCGTGCGCACGTACGCTGGTGTGGACACAGTGCTAATATTGAGTCGAACACGCTCACGGAGTTTGTCGGAGCAAATATAATTCGTCATCCGACAAAATGCGGTTTCGTTTATAAAAAAAAAACGCCCGATCACCTTTTTATAGTAACGTAATGATTTTAAACTTTATTACAACAAGCTTGTCACGATTTGGTCTGTCATGTCTAAATAGTAGTTATTTTTAGTAATTTGTTTATCACTAAGATATAATAAAACAAAGTCCTCTGCCACAATGTCCAAAGTACTGAACGGATTTTCATACGGTTTAGATAAAGATTTATAGAACTGTGTGATAATTTTAATATACTATTAATATTAAAATCTATGTGTACAGTCATCTTCAATCCTTTTGGCCGCTCTGAATGTAATCGCAGCTTCGGGTTTGAGAGTAATATATGTAAGAATCAAAATACTCTTTATTCAATTTAGGCCCTGAAAAAGAAGTTATGAACGTCAAAACTACCATCGGTTCAGAACACAACTCAGTCATCGAGGAGACCCGGCAAGAAAATCGATCTGCTTTATCTTTTCATAATACATTTTTTTAAATATATTACAACATAGTAAACATATAAGGTTACATTCGTTTTTGGTGGATGCACAGAAAGAGGTCTCACTTCCACACATCGCCATCCTTCACATTGATTTTTTCTTTTTTTTTTTTTTTCTCGAACTGACAACGCTATTGACCTAGCAAGGTCTTAACAGCTTCACCGGACTACTAAGGCGAGCGCTTAAGGCACTCAGCCAATTTTATATTGGCAACCAGCTCAAGGGTGCACGGCACACCTCGGCTTGGCTGTTGCCCGTTGCATACAAAATCGCGACCTATCTTAGCTAACCTAGCTAACTATTCATATATGTTTGAGTTGTTGAAACGTATATGAGTACCAAGCATATCCGCCTCAACAACTCCTCCATATATTCTTCACATTGATCCAATCCGTAATAGCCTTTATAAATTAAGACTCGTTTGACATAACACTTGAACCTATTATCTGGCAAGTCGGTAATGTGTTTTGGGACTTGGTATAAAATCTAACACCATAACCTAAAAAATTATTACTGGTTTAGTCAGTCTTAAAACATGGAGTGACCAGTTTGTTATTATTTCTACTAATTACATTATGTCGGTCTTTTACTAAATCCAGATTATCTATGTTTTTGGGGACGTATACCAAATTCTCAAATATATATAATTTAATACAAAAAGAAATTAGTACAAAAAGAGTACCTCTTTGTATTATTTAATTAAATATACAAATTCCTGTAATATGTCTCTGTTTAGATCTTTGGCAGTACATCGTCTTAATATCTGGGTTTTTTTCTCACACTGACTAGGCTTTTGACCTAGCAAGGTTTTAACAGGTTCACCGGGCTACGAACTGCCTAACCATCGGGTCCATAACCGTAATCTGTACTAATATTATAAAGAGGTAAAATTTGTGACGTTGTAGGAGGTAATCTCAGGAACTATTGGTCCGATTTGAAAAATTCTTTCAGTCTTAAATAGCTCATTTATCGAGATAGATTCTAGTTATGAAGCTAGGCTATATATTATTACACTCCGACTAATAGAAACGGAGCACCAATGAAGAATGTTCAAAAATCGTTTTTTTTTTTCGTTCTGAGAGCTTTCGCTGCGTGTTAGCGTTAGCCGAAAGTATATTACACGCGAACGAAGTCGCGGGAAGGGGCTAATATCTCATAATAATAAACAAATTTCTACCTAAATGCAATCTAAAACTTCAGTAATTTGACTCATCACAGACCTGAAAGTATTGTTCAAAACTTGAATAGTGTTCTCGCAACTACATATTTGAATATTGTAGAGTCATCTCAAATATTGAAATCGTTGAGATGACTGTGTAGTGGTAGACGAGTAAACATGTGTTTTCCCAAGCTCTTGGAACTGGAGCGGAAATAAATTCACGTGCGAATGTCGCGGCCACATCTGTCTTTGGAATAACTTTTATTAATAGACAAGCTGTCTGGTGTTGCCGACTCATGTTTCTATTAAAATTAGTTTTTTTTTTATAATAAGCTCTTGAATTCCACGGCATGACTTTAAATCAATACGGAAATACATGTATGAAATTTTTATGGACATACCTAACAATTATATTTGCAGAAAATAGTGAATGTTAGAGATTTGTTAAATTCATTTCATATAGGAAGAGGTCATCTCATTAATATGAAGTCTTAGATATTCATTTAGTTTTTTTTTCTCTCGAACTGACTACACTGTTACCAGCGTCTTAACAGCTTCACCGGACTACATACCAGACTACATTAAATTAGTAATTTGTACTATTGTACAAGTATTATAAAGAGGTTAAGTGTATAAGTTTGGATGTTCGGGGTAATCTCTTGTACTACTGATCTGTTTTTGAAAATTCTTACACAGTTAGAAAGGTATATTATCCTTTCTTTTTTTTTTGAAATAACTACGCTATTGACCCAGCAGGGTCTTAACAGCTTCACCGGACTACTAAGGCGAGCGCTTAAGGTACTCAACCGATTTTAATTTGGCAACCAGCTCAAGGGTGCACGGCACACCTCGGCTTGGCTGTTGCCTGTTGCATGCAAAATCGCGACCTATCTTAGCTAACCTAGCTAACTATTCATATATGTATGAGTTGTTGAAACGTATATGTGTCTCAAGCATACACGCCTCAAGAACTCCTCCATATATTTATTATCGGAAAATTAAGAGTTTTTCAGTTCAATACGGGAAAAAAGTAAACCCTTCCACTTTCATGTGTAAGCGTGTAGGCGTGCACGTGTGTGGGGATGATCGTGTAGTGTTGTAGCAGTGATGTATAATTGTGTATCACCGTATCGCGCAAGCAACGCACGCAAGGGCTCCCTACCGAGGGATCGAACCTAGGCTTGAGCCACTGCCGTGGGATGCCTAATCGGGTGTGGGTATATTATCCCTGAGTGTTATAGTGTTAGTACTGTGTTTAAATGACAATACTTTTCCTATTCATTGAACATGGGGTTTTTGACTATTTAGAAAATAATTTTATCTTGATCCTTTTATTGAATAACTTACCAAATGTTATTAACTCATCATCTTCCACGATTCCTTGGGGTGAAGAAGTCTTCATATGGGCGTCAAAACTGTAATTTGTATAATTTAATAAGGTCTAAATTTATTTTTAAAAAAGGCAAAAATAGTATTCAATAAAACAAGCAAATTAAAAACTAATTTCTAGAAAATGAATAACCCCATGTTAAATTAATGGCAAAGTATCGTCATTCAGGTACAGTTGAACGGCCTCTCTATTTACCTTCTTAAATGTTTTTCGACTAACAATTTAACCAATATTCAAGTCAAAAAAGTCAAGTTTGTAGATAACATACAACCTAGTATATATATCCTGATAAATCTATCTAGTGTGTAGGTACAAATATATCATTGACGATTTTTTTTTATGTCAAAAGGCAGCAAACCGGCAGACGGTCCATCTGATGTTAAATGGTTACCGTCGCCTATGGATACACCGCTGTATTGCTGTTATGTTGCCGACTTTGGAGAGCGTGTTTTAATCCTTTTTTGAAGAGCCCCATGTCATAACCCTAGGGAACACAGTACCAGGTAACTCATTCCATAACGCCAAAGTGCAAAGCTAAAAATAAAAGTACCATACATATAATTTACCAGCTGTTGTCCGCGACTTCGTCTGTGTGGAATATTTACTTTGGGCTAACGCTAACTATAAACTCGCTACTTCGTTTACGTAGAAGGTGAAAACATTTTTAAATAATAGGTATATCAACCCCGATTTTGAAACATTATTCATTGGTGCTCCGTTCCTATTGATCTTAGCGTGATGATATATAGCCTATAACCTTCCTCGATAAATGAGCTATATAACACTGAAAGAATTTATCAAATCGGACTAGTCGGTCCAGAGATTAGAGCGTTCAAGCTTTTTTTTTTCGAACTGACTACGCTATTGATCCAGCAAGGTCTTAACAACTTCACCAGACTACTAAGGCGAGTGCTTGCGGCACTCAGCATTCAAGCAAACAGACTCTTCAGCTTCATAATATTTGTATAGACTAGTATAGATATGCTTTTAACAATTTTGTATCACTTTCTCTTTAGTACGGCAGAGTTCATTCATTTACTTTTTTTTAGAAGTAACAATGTGTAAACATTTACCGTGGTGCGGTACAAACTGAACGCATACTGTGAAAGCTTTTAGTGAAATACAAAATTAATAGCACTAATAATGTATGGTATAAGTTATGAAAGATATTTTTTATATTATATTCAATATCATATGATTAAATTTAGGTACTGAGAAAGCTCTCAAGGGAGGTACCGTGGAAAAATATTGTCGGATTTCGGGTCCTGCAAACGATGCGTGGAGAGGCACTTATACAGGACAGCACTTTATAGTCTACTTTGATAGTCGCCGTTGTTACTGGACTACACAAATCACATATATTTATGTGAGGCTGTTTTAATGATGTAACTTGCGGAAATTATATTTCGTTTAGAAATGGAATTCTACATATACCAGGTGACTATTTAATGCACCACCCTTCTATCGTGAGCTAGTTCATAGTCACGTTTAACATATAAAATAATAATATTAAAACAATCACTAATAAACAACAAAGAGAAACTTAGTTAAAGTTTGTTCTAAAACTTTTTGAAAGTATGTGAACGATACTTTTAAGCGTAAAAAATCACATTCAGCTTCAGTGAACAGAATTCAATGGGCACTTTTCAAGGTTAATTATTACGCAACTGCTTATAGAGGAAATGCTGCTCGGTCGAACAAAGGAAAGCGGCCGCGAGCCGAGGTGCGGGACGCGGCTCGGAGTACGCGACAGGACGTAATTCATTTATTACACCAGTTCGTTTTTGCGTAAATCACCAATGTTGAGTGTATATTTTGCGTAGATAATTAGGTCAAATATTAAGCACCTATTTTTTTAATTATTTTAGAACGAGAAGCAAGTAATGAGTAATCTGTGAGAGTATTGCAATTATTTAACCAATCATGCTGTATGTACATAAATACTTCGTTCGCGTTCTCTTATGAATTAAGCCGAGGTGCACAGTAACGACAAAAACCTCGCCCGCTACGAATTGTTTGTTTAAAAGATTTCGTCTTTTGTTTCGTTTAACAGAAGCGCCCTGATGTGACAGGTCGAAGGTTAAACTTCCTGATATATCTACAGTTTGCGTTTTTTGTTAGTCATGTGTACACTATACTTGGAAACAATAAATCAGACGGTACTATTCAGTGCCAAAGGCCTGGTGTTAGGGTTACCAACATAATCATAGAAAAATACGGGATACAGAAAATAAAATTAAGTGTATATAATTATAAAATGAATTGTGAATTGGGTGAAGTTTTCTAAATGATGACACTATACTTTATTTAATTCTAACAATTTATGCAGCACATTAGGATGACCTAATATAGTGTCCTAGGGGACAGCTGTCAACTTTCATAACATTTTGAACAATTTGTGGCGTTCCGCCCTTTCTTAATTTTAATATCATTAGTTAATTTTTCATCACAAATCTTAGCGCATAAATATTACTGTCGATAAGGCACCCAAAAGATCTGCAACCTGGGGCATAAAAAATATAAACCCACGCGCTTCCCAGACAACTGTCACTTGTCACTTTCACCCGGGACGCGTAGAAATGCTAATGTAAGACGCCATGTTTATTGGATTGTTATCTGAATCTCAGTGTGCGTTATAACTTGTGTTACATCTGCATTAAAAGAGCAGCACCTTCAGCATTTTATCTCACTGCACCGGTAACAACCAACACGAACCCTCGAGGCTACAAAACGCTTTTTTTTTCGAACTGACTACGATATTGACCCAGCAAGGTCTTAACAGCTTCACCGGACTAGGCTACAAAACGCCAAAACTTTAAATAATAGTTTTATATGCTGATAAGTTGGGAGTTTTTGGCGGAATTTTAGACTGTCATGTGGTCGATATCATATTTTATTCATAATCTTGTATTACTTGACTATATTGTGTAAAGTTAGTGGTGTTTTATGTAATATAGTTATTTTATTATGCATAAGTGAAGTGAATGGAAATACTACCACGGAGCATGAATTTCTGAGATGCCATAAAAACTTCCTAGAAGGTTCTAACAAGGGATCCACCATCTTATTAGAATATTGACTCACACGACGCAATATTAAAGTGATTGAACGACGCTAGTAATATTATTGACTACGCGACAATGGCAGTAATAATCTGTATAAAGTAAAAAAATAGCCAGGCAGCCTTAAAAAAACCCTAGCATCATGCTATTGTAACGTGCTCATATTTTCCTTATGTTAACCTACGTCTATAGATACGGTGTCCGAACACGCTATCAACTGGATAATCATGGCTTCAAAAACCATAGTGAAATAAATATCAGAAGTCTCCGCTTCCGCGAAACGGCTGGTTACTCTATTTAGATAGTGTGATTTTTTATTATATTTTATCAGCCATCATTTTTTTTTTATTCATTTTATTTATAATTAAAAAAAAACATTTATTCTATAGCAATAACTTGGGAGACAAGCAGAATATATTATGATAAATTATACCTATACTAGCGGAGCGGGCGGATGGTGTCCAGCTTTGATTAAGAAAAAAAAATCTAGATTTCACCCGCAGCGCCTGGTCCAATTGTGAATCTAAGCCATTCTCGGATCCACTAGAACACGCACACAAAATTTTATCAAAATCGGTCCAGCCGTTTAAAAGGAGTTCAGTGACATACAAATATACATAAGAATTTTAAATATAAAGATATGGTTATTTTATACATTAATTTTTGAAGTGAATGTACGTTGAGCGGTATTCTTGGCAAAAGATAAAGTTATGATTTCGCGTCATGACATACAAGTAAGGCGTGACCGAGTGTATTGCGCTTGCGCGGCATGCGTCAGGCAGACTAGCGACGCGTATTGTAGCAGCTTGTGTAAATCTCATATTGTTGTTTTGCTACTCATTATATGTCCTGATAAATTAATAAACTGTTTGAAATGTGTCGAGTTATTGTTCGGAGTACCAATAGGTTTGAAAACCTAATGTTATTAATTTCAATATACAAATAATGAACATAGATATACATACAATGATACATTTAAAAATTCAAAAGCAAATACAGTTATTGCATTGTTTTGAGTTTTCACTTCTGTCGGCGATCATAAGAATTGTATACCTCAATTTTTTATTGCTCAAATAAAAAAAATACACATACACAAATAATTGTATTAAGTGATATGGTATTTACGAGGCAGCCGCTTACAAATACTGCGCCATCCGTATTTAACAATAAATATAGAGAAAGTTATTCGAATATTTTTTTTAAAAACACGGCTTTCCGTAGGTTGTAGATCCTCGCTGAAGTGATTACTGGTTAGTAAGTTCATCCACCGAGCCGTGAACGCTCCGACACGGGATATTGTGGATTACAACCTAAAGATGGCCATAAAGAATAAAAATGCAACCGTTATAAAAACAATAACGTCAACAATAAAGTCCTACTGATTACTTATTTCACAAACGCAAAAGGACTATAAAGATGAATCATGTTTTGCAGGTTATTAGTGAGATACTCAACTCAACTCATATATGCATGAATAGTTAGTTTAGCTTAGGTTAGTTTAAATAGGTCGCGAATTGCATGTATCAGGCAACAGCCCAAGCCGAAGTGTGCCGTGCACCCTTGAGCCAGTTGTTAAATAAAATCGGCTGAGTGCCTTAAGCGCTCGCCTTAGTAGTCCGGTGAAGCTGTTAAGACCTTGCTAGGTCAATAGAGCAGTCAGAACGAAAAAAAAAGATTCAAATATAGACAATATAGTGGGGTTGCCAGTAAAAACAGAAATTAAAGATATCTGATTATTTCGCTCCACCTCCGAGCAAAATGCGTGTATGTTGTTTATTTACAATTACATATCAACACTATTAACTGCAGACAGTTAAATCCAACAAACGATGATACGTTTAATTATTTTTTGTTGTGTCAGTTATTTCATTAATTAGTATTAACTTTTACAGTTATACGTCGCGTAAATAAAATCAAACGTTTTTTTGTCGCAGTTAGACGTGACAATGGCCAATCAATTCGAAGTGAAAGTGTAAAGTAACGTCCAATATAAATTTTAAAGATTTTATAGAGAAAGTTATTCGAATATTTTTTTTAAAACACGGCTTTCCGTAGGTTGTAGATCCTCGCTGAAGTGATTACTGGTTAGTAAGTTCATCCATCGAGCCGTGAACGCTCCGACACGGGTATTGTGGATTACAACCTAAAGATGGCCATAAAGAATAAAAATGCAACCGTTATAAAAACAATAACGTCAATAAACCAAAAATAGTTAATAATTAAATACACGAATTAAAAAAAAAATTTGCTTACGTATACGATTTTTTACGAAAACAAGACAATACACGTAAGCCAAAAAAAAAGGTGCGAACCAAGAGTTTTCAGAATAGAAGAAACTGAATAAAAAAAGCTATTACTGTTATCGACATGAATGAGTCGGTTCGCCCCCGGTACTACCTACCACCCAACCCACAGGAAATTTACGTAAAGTAACATTGTTCGCATTGTTGCGTCTCGTTCGGTCTGTGAGAGCGCCAGAAGCTCATGCCCCCTCTCCCCTCCTTCCCCATTCACCCTCTCCCAACTCTTTCTCCTCCCCACAAATACAGACTGGCAACGTACTTGCAAC
>JACEII010000040.1:2730837-2756466 GCA_014332785.1 Antheraea mylitta
TATGTTGTCAAACAAAAATAAAGAGACATATTTTGTTATTTTAATTGGTAATTTGAATTACGATTACATAAAATTGAGCACGATTTTTTTTCTCCAAATAGTGTCGATTCTAAATTAGCCGAAGGAACTTCGTTCCTACCTGGTGTCCCACGACACCACATTCTTTTTTTATTTATAAAATATATCAGCGGCTATATATATATATGATTGTTTATAAAAAATGTGTCTGACTGTTTAATTGCGTTTAAAAGTTACTTAAAAAAATGTTCCTAAACTTATTATTGATTAATCATAAATCAATATGCCTATTAAAAATACAACGTTAACCCGCTACCAAGTGTTCTAAATTCTGTCTATTGATATATTGATAATTTCTGTAGGTGGTAGAGCCACACTGAAGCTATTACTGGTTTCAGCATGAATGGGTCGGCTCGTTCGGGCTAATACTGCCCTCTCACAGAAAACCGACGTGAAATAACAGTGCTTGCATTGTAGTGTTTTGTTCGGTCAGTGAGAGTGCCGGAGGCCCACCTCTCTTGCCCTTTCCTTCTTTTCCTTCCCTTATCCTCCCCCATATACAGGTTGGAAACGCACTTGCAAATCCCCTGGTGTTGCTAGTGTCTATAGACGGTGATGGTCACTAAACATCACGTGACCCACCTGTTCGTTTACCTCTTATGATAAAAAAAATATATATTCATATATTAAAGAATCAGGTCTTCTTGTTCTTCCAACGTTGCTGGTTCTTGTACTAAGGTGTCGCAAAAAAGTCTAGTTACGTTAACTACAAATTTTTATTTTTCGTTATCCTGGAGAACCCTTTGCGTTTTATGGGACAAAAAGTATATTTGATGTAATCTCGTAATATTAGTTATCACTATGTCAATTTTCGTCAAGATAGGTTCAGTACTTTTAGAGTGATGCCTGTGCATAGGGAAAGACAGACAGACGAAAATTATAAAAAGATTATTTTTGGCTTCTATATGGATAACATAGTCTACCCTGATTAAAATTTTCAAAAAATATTTAATGTACAGATTTCGACTTGTTACAGTTTTATTATAGTATAGATAGAAGAAGATTACGCGAATGTTTGTCAATAACAGAGTTTCCCTAACAGTTAAATTAACTTAAAAAATTTCACGTAATAGTTAATTTTAACATAAAAAAACACGATAACATCCAGTTTTAGCACCTCCAAATGATAAATGTTAAGATAATGACCGATTTAAATCATTTAAGAAGTGTAATATAAAATGCAAATAAACCGCTTGAAAAAGTTAATGTGTGTTGTGTTATATAATGATTTATACGCGAAAGTTTTAAGGCGGTTGCTACACGAGCGATTTATGGTTTAGAGTATACAATTTTCTATTATATTGTATAGTACCTGTGCCCGCGATTCCGCCTGCGTGGAATGTAATGTAAAAAAAACAGTTGCAAATAAAATAATCTGAATGTATTAAGTCCATTTACTTATTTATTTTTCTCTCGTACTTAAGTCGCGTCGTCAATAAAATTACAATAACTTTTGATATAATTAACCGACTTTAATAAACCGAAAACTAAATGTTACTCTTGGTAATGCCTTATGATTTTCTTGATCAGGTTTTTCGTGAATGCTCTACTTTAGCAGTGTTGTGCTTCTAAACAGATGGACAAACAGACATTTCAAAAAGTTATTCCTAGATCTTCAACATTATTCTTACAAAAATCTAAAAAGTATAGACGCTTTACATTTACATACTTTTTTATGTCTATTATAGGTGACAAACGAACAGCTGGGTCCCGATAGTAAGTGATCACCGCCGTCCATAGACACTAACAATACCAAGGGAGTCTATATATACATATATTATATATATACACATGTATGTTTCAATAACTCATATACATATATCCAGATAGCGTAGGTTAGCTCAGATCGATAGCGATTTTTGTACAAAACAGGCGACAGCCCAAGCCGAGGTGTGCCGTGCACCCTTGAGTTAGTCGCCCAAACATTCCAGATCGGCAGAATGTCTTCAGCGCTCGCCTCAATAGCTCGATGAAGCTGTAAAGTCCCTTCCAGGTCAACAGCGTTTACATTTCGAAAAAAAAAAAAAACATATATATATATACGCATATATATATAAATCAAAATCAATTGCCGAATATAAGCGAAGGAAAACATTGAGATATAAAACATGCGGTGGTAAGGCTTTTTCTAAGTCCGCCGACTACCAGCTATTATAACCCTGAAGTTGAAGTTGAGAGCCAGTCTTCTAGCTTTAGCTATTTAGCTATCTATATGATATCGTTTGGATACGCTAAAATCTAAAAGTTATATTTTAGAAAAAATAACTATTTGTCCAATTTATTTTCTGTTGTGTCAATAATTATTAAGAAAATGTATGAAAAATCATACGAAAAATGATTGTGTTAAAAAAAAGTCTATAAAAAAACAGTGTGGAAATCCCTCCGCGCAGAAGAAGTGAAACTTCGTAATGTGGAAATGAAAATAGGAAGGGGTAGAAATTGTTTTTTAGTGAAATCATATTGTTTCTAGCGTTGAACGTTTAATGGAACAGTGCTTTCATACCCCCTCCATAGTAGCTTTAAACGTTTAAGACAACCTTGTTGGAAGTTGCATTAGAAGTTTCAAAATGAAGACGCTAGGAAGATTTATTGTACGGTATTGACAGATTATTGTTCAGTTATCATTCCGTTATATGGTGGTATAGTAAAATGTACACACGTACCGAGCAGTGGTGGATAAGTATTGGAAATAGGTGCTTTGCTTCAACGATACCTAGGTCACACCCGATTAGGCCTCCCGCGGCAGCGGCTCAAGCCTAGGTTCGATCCCTCGGTTGGGAGCCCTTGAGTGCGTTTCTTGCGCGATACGGTGACACACAAATATACATCACTACTACAACACTACACGATCACCCCCACCCACATACGTGTACACCGACACGCTTACACATGAAAGTGGAACGGTTTACTTTTTTTCCCTTATTGGACTGAAAAACTCTCAATTTTCCAATAATAAATATATGGAAGAGTTGATGAGGCGTGTATGCTTGGTACACATATACGTTTCAACAGCTCATACATATATAAATAGTTAGCTAGGTCAGCTAAGATAGGTCGCGATTTTGTATGCAACAGGCAACAGCCAAGTCGAGGTGTGCCGTGCACCCTTGAGCTGGCTGCCAAAATAAAATCAGTTCAGTGCCTTAAGCGCTCGCCTTAGTAGTCCGTGGAAGCTGTTAGGACCTTGCTGGGTTAATAGCGTGGTCATTTCGAAAAAAAAAGCTTCACCGATATCTAAAGAATATTCCATTGACTCAGCATTACTTAGATAAGTTTCATCATCAAAGTCCTCTGCCACATCTTTCTGTCTGTTTGCTATAAACTCAAAAACTACTTAATAGATTTTCATGCGGTTTTTACCAATAGATATAGTAATTCATGGGAAAAGTTTAGATAAAAACTGTCAACGTTTTCATTATTATGGACAACGTCCGCCGTCCCCTCTAATATACATTCTTTCTAATATACATACCTTTTTTTTGTTTTTGTTTTTTTATACTCTCTACATATCAAAAACATGAACCAAAATTTATTAAGTCCAGACAGCTTTAACTGACAATAATCGGATGACGGATACCCAAAACATGACCATGAACGAGGCACCAATTTATTGCTTCCACTTTAAATTACAACTCTTGATGCATATTGCGTATTATTGCATGGACTTGAAAACTCTTTTAACAGCTCAGGTCACCTTGGAAGTATATTTTTGGAACTCAAAGCGGCAGAATACATATAATAAGAAAGTAAATATAAGGTGTCAATACTTTTTAGATATTAGTGAAAAAAAATGATGCAGGTGTTTTGGAATAAGTCATAAAATGCATAAAATCGGTTCAGTCTATCAAAAGTTATTAACTCTATTAAAAGCATAAATTCAGCATGAATGGGTCAGCTCGTTCGGGGTAGTACCACCATCTCACAGAAAATCGACGTGAAGTAACAGTGCTTGTATTGTTGCGATTCGTTCGGTGAGTGAGAGCGCCGAAGGCCCACCTCCCTTCCTATCCCTTCTTCCTCCTGTCCTTTCCCCTCCCTCTACCCCATCAACATAGGCTGGCAATGCACTTGCGACTCCTCTGGTGTTGCTGATGTCTGTGGACGGTTTTTTCCGATAAAAATACATGGAGGAGTTGTTGAGGCGAATATGCTTGGTACACATATACGTTTCAACAACTCATACATATATGAATAGTTAGCTGGGTTTGCTAAGTTAGGTCGCGTTTTTTGCATGCAACGGGCGACAGCCAAGCCGAGGTGTGCCGTGCACCCTTGAGCTGGTTGCCAATATAAAATCGGCTGAGTGCCTTAAGCGCTCGCCTTAGTAGTCCAGTGAAGCTGTTAAGACCTTGCTAGGTCAATAGCGTAGTCAGTTCGAAAAAGAAAAAAGTCTGTGGACGGTGGTGATCACTTAACATCAGGTGACCCACCTGTTGGTTTGCCTCCTATGACATAAAAAAAATGTAATTTTAATGACGACTCGACTTAAATACGACAGAAAATTAAATAAGTAATTAGGTGTTTTGTACACCAGGTTACAAGCGGATGAAATCGCGGGCAATGCTAGTTTTAAAATACCAACGTCGTTGTACTCGTGTGTTCGCGACTTTGCCGTCAAAATTAAGACCACACAATCCGCATCGCGTGTCAAGCCGCGACAGGTAGACATTATTCCAGCGTTTATATATTATTTTGTATACAAATTACACTTTTAAATAAAATCTGTTTTCTTTTAGACCACCGGGTGATTTGTAGTGGGAGGTCCACTGTAGAAGCTGGCGATGATCGTTAAAACCAAATAAGCAAGGGTCTGTTCTTGAGTGAATGTACCCTTCATTACTCTAACAAAGAACGAATGTAACAAGTGTTGACAAATTTACACTTTTTGTATTATCCTCTTGTAAGAGTAAAGTATGAGTACTTTTTTACACCATGATAAAGTGAGGGCCTAGTAACAAGGTCAGAATAATCAAAGGGTTAAAAGCGGTCATCGAATAATTAGCAGTTAATTTCCAGTCAATGTTGTGATTGTAGGTTGAAAACCTGGCAATAATGATGGTTGCAATCTACTTCTTTTTTTATATTCGCGAGTTTCTTGGTCAACGGCATTGGAACGAGCGTGGAAGGCGTAAACGACCGCGGACGGCAAACACGGAAATCTCCACGTCAAGTTTATTCATATAACTTGCTTCTATCTTTAACGTAAAATGTGTAGAATTAATATATTCTATACAATTTATTGGATTAAAACACAAAGAATGGTTAAAGTTGTTAGTTTCATTTTAATTATAATACGTTTACGCAGCGCAAGCAGTGGAAGTTCTCAAAAGAAAAAAAAAACCTATTTCGAAAGATCCTTTACTGGTGTTCCGCTCCTATTGGTCTTAGTGTGATGATATACAGCCTTCCTGGATAAATGAAATATCTAACATAGAAAGGATTTTTCAAATCGGACTAGTAGTTCCTGAGATTAGCGCGTTCAACTAAACAAACTTTTTTTTTGTCGAAATGTTTACGCTATTGACCCAGCAAGGTCTTAACAGCTTCACCGGACTACACTAAACAAACTCTTCAGCTTTATAACATTAGTATAGATTTAAAATAACGTCTGTGAATAAAAAAATATGAAAGACAAGAGTAAGTATAATTTTTACTAAGTAATACTCAACAGTATTGGGATAAAAAAAGGAAATATTTTTATACGGTCGGATTTTGGGTTTTGATGTAATAATGCTTTCACTTTGTTATGTCATAGCGTCGAAATCTATCAACGTCGCTTTGAAATACGAATACAATAAATCTAGAAATTCGTTAATATGCGATTTTAAACAAACAACACCATTTTTTTTTGCACGAGCTGACTACGCTATTGACCTAGCAAGGTCTTAACAGCTTTTAGTAGGTGGTAGAGCCACGCTGAAGCTATTATTGGTTTCAGCATGAATGGGTCGGCTCGTCCGGGGTAGCACCACACTCTCACAGAAAACCGACGTGAAGTAACATCGCTTGCATTGTTGCGTTTCGTTCGGTTAGTGAGAGCGCCGGAGACCCATCTCCCCACCCCTTCCCTTTTCTCTCCCTTCCCCTTTTCCTTTATCTCCATTCCTCCAAACACAGGCTGGCAGCGCACGTGCGACTCCTCTGGGGTTGCTAGTGTCTATGGACGGCGGTGATCACTTACCAACAGGCGACCTGCATGTTCGTTTGCCTCCTATATGATATTAAAAAAAAAAAGATTCACCGGACTACCTAAATCACACAAATAACACCAGTGTGAGTTTTAATTCCTCGTTATCCTGTACCAAGTGATAATTTTCGTATCTGTCCTTTTCTGAGCTTCTGTAATTAACTAGCCTAATTAATAATTGTCTTTGGAAGCTTAATCGGATACAGGAGCAAGAATTTTTTTCACTTTACTTAACTCTAGTTCCATTACGTTGTCTTCTTTCACCGTCAATCATTTTCTACACTAAGTAAACTAAAATTTGTAAACTTATATCTTTTTCCTCGTCAAATTTACAATAGCCTTGAACTGTGTCAATGTTTTTTTTCTTATTAAAGACGTATGTTAGACAGATACGTAATCCACGTAATTTGAAGTTAATAAAGATATTAAATTTTAAAATGGACGCTACTTAGCACTTCCGCCTGGAATTGATTGACCACCACTACGTCTAACTACAACAAAAAGAAAAGCCATAATAAAGCTATATTTCAAGGCTTCTTTCATTTTCATATTTCAACTTTATACCCTACTAGCCGCTGCCCGCTACTTCGTCCGCGTAGTGATAGTTACTCTGGGCTAACGCTAACACACAGCAGAGGCTATCAAAAGGTAAAAAATCCCAATTTTGAAACATTTTTCATCAGTGCTCAGCTCCTACATAGCGTGATGATATATAGCATATGACCTTCCTCAATAAATGAGCTATATAACACTGAAATAATTATTCAAATCGGACCAGTAGGTCCTGAGATTACTACTTACAACGTCACAAACTGACAAACTTTAACTCTTTATAACGTAACTAGCATCTGCCCGCGACTTCGTTCGCGTGGAATAGATACACTAACATGCAGCAGTTCTCAAAAGGAAAAAAATCCCGATTTTGAAACATTTTTCACCTGTGTTCCGCTCCTATTGGTCTTAGCGTGATGATATATATAACCATTCTCGATGAATGAGCTATATAACACTGAAAGAATTATTCAAATCGGACCAGTAGTTCCTGAGATTACCCCCTACAACGTCACAAACTCACAAACTTTACCTCTTTATAATATTAGTATAGATTATAGAAGTAGGTATAGATAACATTGTGACTGTGACGGTATACAAATGACCCGCGAAAATAAGCTAAAAGTGTTTTTATCACACAATAATTAAAACTAACTAGAATAGTCACGGTCAGTGACCCGATAAAAATAACTGAATCATTTGTTTGGCCCCACCGAAAAAAAAGGTGGAGCCTTGCCAAATGAAATAATTTACAGAATCGCAATCTTAGAGGTTTGACACAAATAGGTGATTATAGTAATGAATAGGAAAGTCGGATGATGGCATATTGCTAACTACACAATTAAGTCCGGAACGAAACGTAATAATTGCTCTCTTGTGGGAGACTTAAATGATTAACTGAAAAGTTATTCTTGTTTGAGTACATTAATCAAATTTCCTTGCCTTGCATATGTTCTTTGAGTGCCGGTTTGTGTTAATAAAGTTACTTACAGGTCGCAATTATTTTATTTGTTATTGACGTAATAATGTCTTATAAATCGATGAACGCCGTCTGCATGCACGAAAAAGCATGACTCATTGTCACGTTCCGCCTAAGCCGAGCGTGTAAGCGTGAGCACGGAACAAGCGATAAAGAGCCTAAGCGTTCTGCTAGTGCCGAATCTATCTGTATATATAATATTTCAATGAAATTCATAATTACGTAATTTTTCATCAATGTTCTCTTATAACGTTATCAAGTAAAATTATTGTCCGTTTACCGATTTTACAGACAACCATTTTATTGTTACAATAGTGTTATAGTGCAACTTAACTGAGTGCTTGAACGCGACTAAGTATTCAAGTATTTAATAAATACAATTTTTAATTAAACTGTGTTGATGCGCAGGTAAGTGGGGCGACATATGCAATCTTGGTAATCGTACAGTGTTGTTTATAAAAATGATATTCCGCTGTAACTGTATACCGTAATAAAGTGAAATTTAATGATAAACTTGAATTGTTATGACGAATAGCTACTTAATTCAAAGCACGCATGTTGCGCTGTTCAAACACCAGATTGTATCCACTTGTTTCGTACGAAAACATGACTATATGATTTTTTGGTGAATTAAAAAGTATTAAAATTCTCATGATTGATGAGTCAAGAACGAATGTGAATAACCTTTATAATGGAAAATTGTTGAGCCTTAAAATGTCTGAAGAAATTATACTAAACGTCTAACTAACTGTTGCAGAGCAAAAGTTTTCTGCTTACGCAATTTAGGGCAATAAATAATTTATATAGCAACGGAGAATGGCAAAATATTTTAGAGAGCCCTAGAAATATCGCTAAATTTGTAAACTACTTTGTAATAAAAGTTCTTGCTAAACCTTAAGTAGGACGATAAAGTTGTAAAACTTTTAAAATACTTTATAAATACTGTTGAAGTATTTAATAGTGTAGGAATGATGCTTGAACAAAGTGTGAAAGGAGTTATTTTTATTTTAGAGTATCCATCAATTGATTGATCACTCCGATTGTCACTGTGAGGTTCAGTTAATGTGGACCAGTGCAGCGGACAAAAATTTGTTAGTCTTTAGCACTACTCAGGAAGTATGTGCATAGGTACACTTCCTGCGGATGCGAGTAACTTCAGCCCCCCGTGAAAGGAGTCAGAATGAATTTGTTAAAGGCAAATATATTGGAAATGGATTTCATCCCACAATAGGACAATTATGTATTAACAATGATGAAGATATTATAGCTAATAGTGTAGTAAGGAAAATATGAAATGTTAGTATACCTTTCACTATGTATAGGTTGAATGAATTGAATAAGATGGAAATTAAGTTAAACGTAGATTCTAGCTGATCTAGTGTGCAGTTGTCGGAACACATAGGCGGTTCCTAGCGGCAGATTTCTAACTTGAGGTTATAACTTGTCAATGTGTCGTACCACAATATTATGGATTTATAACGATGCTTTCCTTCACCCAAAGCTTCAAGCTCATTGCAAAGGTTTTAGCGTTTGGCCGCAATTTCATTTCATGTTAAATGACGATAAGGTTGGAGATGGTAAACATGCTAAACTTAGAAGGGACTGTATCTCAAGTGCAGATGTAAGAAGACACCAATTGATGCTTGGCGACAGAATTTCAACTTACGGGTGCTAGCGAGTCAGAAGGACTTAGAAAAAGGTTTACCTCTCTGATTTCATCTTGATATTTTCCTTCAGTGAAAGTGCCAATTCAGTTGTTTGGATTCGAATCTATATCCATCGTCGATATCCTATATCTACACATGCTGTCAACTAAGCCGTCATCGCTTCAACGCGCGTATTTTAATTTATTTCTTTTATTCAATTGCCTTATCTACTCACATTACTCCTTAGCTGTAGATGAAGTGTTTCGCAACGCGTTCTGTGAACCAGATAGCGTTTTATTGGAGTTTCTACCGACTTAGTATTCATATTGCGTCCCGACTATTGTATGGTTGACACCTTGCACGTAGAGTAGTACGCTGTACAATAATATTTCTATGAAACGATGTGTGATTTATGTTTTCTGAATTAGTTATTTTTATTATTTTTTGTAGCAATATCTTGATTTTTTTTTCAAAATGACTACGCTATTGACCCAGCAGAGTCTTAACAGCTTCACCGGACTACACAATATCTTGATCGGATAGTTAAAAAACTAAGGAATCATAATCATTATCCCAATAGTCTCATGAGGCTTTGTCTTACCTGATTCATGGAATTTCAGATTTTAAGCTTTTTGTAACTAGTTTATGTCCGCGACTTCCTCCGCGTGGAATAGTTACTTTAGATAACTAAAATCAAAAATTCATTATTCAGTTTAGGCCCTAATAAGGCGCTTGTGAACGTCAAAAACTACCACCGGTTCGGAAAACAATCCAGCCATCGAGAAGAACCGGCAAGAAACTCGATCGGGTACATTTTTTTTACATATATTTCCAATACATCATACAGCTTATAGTGGATGCACAGAGAAGAGTCAATTCCAGACATTACTATCGTTCACATACTGATCCACTCTATAATATCCTTTTGACACTAACACCCGCTTGACATGGCGCTTAAATTTGCAATCCGGCAAATCGGTAACATGTTTTGGGACTTTATTGTAAAACCTAACAATAACGACTATAACTTCGTTTGCGTTGGTGAAAATATTTTTAAATTGTAGAGGAAAGTCACCAAATATGGGATAGTATCCCTAATATGGAATACCAGCATATCTCTCAAACGGAAAATCACACACCTAATAAATAATTACTGTCTCCATCTTACTATCTCCATTCGCGCGTACAAGTTGCAGCATGCCAATCGAATAAGCCTTTTCATTGTTGTGACTATGTTTTGTTTTGCCACTATCACATAACTTTTTGAGGTATGTAAAAAATAAAAATTTTTTGTACAAAAAGTTCATATATTATTGTTTTCTATAGCTTCTAAAGACCATTTGGATGTTTTTTGTTGGTTATAGCGGTATTTAACTATATTACTTTTTTAAATATAAAAAATATTAATGTCAGTTCAAAGTTGTTGTAAAATCCAAATATGGACAGATCACAGTATCCAATTATGGACTATTCCATAATTGGCTCTCATATGTATCAACTGACTTGATAATTTTGTTAATTATACATTTTTTATGTTTTATCCGAAAGCTGGTTATCAACTTAAAGTCAACGTGAAAAGATTGGAATTTAGAGAATATGACGGGAGCTATAAAGTTAGTAAGAGAGAAAACTGTGTTATCAAAGAGCTGCAAAACACTTTGATATGTCAAGGTCTTTGTTTTTTGTTTTACATGGGGAAATCCATACGGATACTCACCCTAGAACTTTTTTTCGATTATGCCATAAAGACGAATGATCCCCAGAAGAAGTGTTTTTTCTGTGGTATACTGGTTTCGAATGATACTCATGGGGAAAAATGAATCAGATTCTTCATGTGTTGGACCTGGACACATAAAAATTGCGCCGGGCCATCGTCTGACCCTGGATTTGTTATTTTTGCAAATATTTTGTGTTTCTTTCTATGTATATAAATTAATTTTCGATAGTATTTATAGTATTCCATATTTGGGTACCTATTCCAAATTTAGATTCCTTTATCATTATTTAGTTTTTTTTTTTATTTTCTTACTTACAACTAATCAATATAGCCAACATTGTTACAAAATAAAGTGCAAATATATGGTTGATAATAAGTACTATAAAACGTTGTTTATTTATAACATTTGTGCAAATTATGTGTAAAAAACAAAATGGTATTCCATATTTGGTCACTTTCCTCTACGTAAGTTAACTCCAATTTCTAAACGTTCTTCATTAGTGCTCTACTCACATTGGTGTTAGCGTAATGACATAGAATTAGTTATCTAACAATGAAAGAATTTTTCAAATCGGGCTAATAGTTCCTGAGATTAGCGTGTACAAGCAAACAAACTCTTCAGCTTTATAATATTAGTATATATTTGAAATATTTAACTGCGGACAGTTTGATGGTGATAGCTCTTTGGTTTGTGTCCGGACACTGCGTCAATGAGCGTAGACTTAAACCTCTGCAAATGAGCGGGAGTTTCCAATGATGGAAAATATAGTGATGGTAGATAGTACTTTATCTAAGCCCACTTGTCTTGCTACTACCTGTAAGTTGAAAGTCCATTGCTAAGAACCTGTATGTGTTCTAGCAGTAGCATTTGAGAGTTAGTGCTATTTAAAGTTTGGCATGTTTATTATTAAATACCATATTGTCATCTAATACAAGGTGAGATTTTGGTATTAAAAGAAATCGAGGTAGTTATATCCACCGCCGGCAACAGAGAAACTCAATATGATAGAATAATTGTGTTCTGTTTAGAATGTTTCAACTTATTTACAGCGTGAAATATTTAAATACCTTAAATTTACAATGAAATAATTATTATCGTTAGTCTAGTTTTCACATCTTTTGACATTCTGAACAATAATGCTATACATCTTTGAAGTTATACTTTTTTTAACGCGTTTGGGAAAAATGAGGAGAGTAAATTTTTACGATGAGCGCACACACCGTCACGACAAACCGACACCCTGAAGTTATTACGATGCGCACGCACATCATCACGAAATACCGATACTCTTAAGATATTACGATGCGCGCGTGCACCGTCACGAAAAATCGACACCCACAAATCAACATTTTGTTTCTTTGTATTTATTGTTTGCATTTCTTTGTATTAAAGCTTTCAATGTACCTTTTTTCTATTGTTAGTATCGTTTTTTCTACAAAAGTAGAATAAGAAAATTTTTATCTTGTTAAGCCAAAAAAGTATAACTTCTAACGCGTGTATATAAGTACACACATACTTTTTTATATAATGTTTAATTAGTATATGATAGGCCGCAAAATCTCGTTACACAATAACAACATTAGATGTATCCTACACTACTCGTGGTTTATCTGATGCAAGCCGCACAAGCACAATACGATCGGTCATGCTTACTAGCATTTCATGACGCGATACTATAAATATAACCAAAAATACCGCTCAAAGCGCCAAAAGAAGTTTTTACTCCAAAAAATCTTCATCAGGCCAGTTTTAAGCTTGTTACGTAAATTTGTTTGAAAATGAAGGCGTGTCCAGGAAATGCAGTACAATTTTGTCAAATGTCTCATAAAAGATTCTAATGGAGTATTACGCATCGTAACATGAATATGACGGTCCGGGAAACCCGCCCGTGTATAACGGGCCACTTGTACGACGATTCGCGTAATTGTGAACATGCAATAGTGGCTCATTTTGCCTGACCTTGATTACATATTAAGGTGTATATTTATTTTAATTATAGTTTTTTGTTTAAAAAAAGTATGTATAATGAATCTTAAAGGTTACGTCTGAAAGTCTGAAAAAACAATTTGTAGATTCTATACTAATGTTAATGCAGTGTTCCAACGATAAGCAGTTACTTAATGATTAACCTTAAAAAGCGACCCATTAATGTTGTTAATTAATCCTATATGTATTTTTATACGTTTAAAAATATTACAAACTATGCAATAACGCCATCTATTATATTTTAGCGAACTAAATCAGTATTATACAGAAATAATTTCATTATATTTGTATGTGCATACCTAAACTAATCATGTGTTTTTATAATTAGAAGCTAAAATTGAAAATTAAAGCGAAGACCCATTTATCTACTACAATTGGTTCTATAATCTTGTCAACAAACTAATTTGTAGTGCCATCTGTTCACGACTAATGAAACTTACAATTAATAACAATAATCAACATTGACAATAATTTAATTTGTAATAAAAAAAAATATTAAGGCCCATAATTGAAATGTAAATTAAATTATCTCTCAAATTGGAGCAATATATACGTAGATACTTATTTTCACGAAGATCGATTAAATAGTTTCGAAGTTCATCGTGGACAAACATCACAACACTGGATGTTAATATATTTAGATTTTAAGCGAGTGAAATATCAGGCATTTATTAGTAGTGTTGTTTCGCGAGGCGTCATCCGAAAACAATAACAATCAACCGCCAACGATTCAATAAACAAATATTTGTCACTTAATTAAACAAAAACGTAAGTCTGCACGCGTTAATCAAATCAAACAAGATAACAGTTCTTAAGATTAATAAATTAAATCGCCAACATGTTTCATAATTCTTAGAAACTTGCCAATGATAATAAGACTACTTTAAAATTACATCGAAATTATGGATGATACAGATGTTTGGGAAAATCCATATTTTCATTTTCCTGTACAATCATTTGTTTTAATGATGAAAATGTAACTTAATGGAAAGTTTACGTAATATTCTACTTTATTTACAGTGTCAAATATGAAGCTAACTATATACATATATAAAACAAAGTTATCTGTCACGTCTGTCTGTTTGTACGCGGTAAACTCAAAAACTATTGAACGGATTTTTGTACTGGACTAGCAACAAGAATCGTTTTCATATTGATGTAAAATGTCTAGAAATTTAGTATTTTTTTCTAGCTCACAATAATACTAAATAACTTTTTTTTGTTATGCGTAATTACCTAAAATTATTATTCAATTGGTATGCTTTAAAAAATAAATTCATTGTATATTAAATATCAGATTCAGATAGAGTATTTATTTGGGAAAGGATTAATATTATATTTATAAAATAGTGTCTCAAATAGCAAATGAAATAATTTCTCAAATAGAGTAATGTATCAAATAAATAATACTTTTCGAATAAAATGGAAATCATTAAAAAAACTTACAAAATTGTTTACTCCTAAAAAGTATATATAAGTTTTATTGAAGTTAATTTTCTTAATTAAGGTTTTTATTTTTTGACAACCAAACTTCTTATTACTGCTGTCATTATCGAGTAGGAGATAGTATATTACATGTGTCCGGTGATCATTTCAATGTTCCAACAAAATGGTGGTCTCCGTTTTAGAACTTTCCAGGGAGATTTTGTGGTATCTCAGATTTCATGCTCTGTGATATTATTTTCCATTCACTTGTGCACAATAATCGAAATATATTACTTAAATGCCACCAATATTACCAAATATAGCGTTAAATAACACAAGATTAGGAATAAAATATTAGAGCCATGACAAACTAAGGGAGTGTAAGGGGTGTCGAGTAACATCTTAAGACTTGAGCCACCCAAGCCAACCTCACCTGCACGTGGTGCACCCTGCTGATCAACGAACGAGGCAATGGCGATAGCGGGGTGGTAGGGTTTTACAGCCCGACTGGGTCGCAACCACCATGTACATGGCGAAAAAGCCCGTCATAGTGACTCGCTTCTGCGTGTCGCGTTTCGGGATCAGCCTGTGCATATCCAGTACCGGGTGACTTTCGTCAGTATGTCCGGCATGACAGCGGCGACCGGCGATGGATAATCTGTCTATCGGTGGTTACCGATGTTTTTGGATTGTACTATGCTTAACATCAGGCATAGTACAGTCGCATTGTCGTGCTTCAATAAAAAAAAAAAAAAAAAATCTCGCCAAAATACTTTACTAAGGTTGTTCTAGTTTTTTTTTTATATCATAGGAGGCAAACGAACAGATGGGTCACCTGATGTTAGGTGATCACCATCGTCCATAGACACTTGCAACAACCAGGGGAGTCACAAGTGCGTTGCCAGCCTGTGTTTGGGAGGAGGGCAGAGGGGAACAGGAAGGGGAGGAGGGAGGGGAAGGTAGGTGAGTCTCCGGCTCTCTCACTGACCGAACGAAACGCAACAATGCAAGCACTGTTACTTCACGTCGGTTTTCTGTGAGAGGGTGGTGCTTCCCCGGACGAGCCGACCTATCTGTGCTGAAAATTAGCTTGGTTCTACCACTACTGAAATATTGTGATTAATACTTTTTTTTTTAAATTAATGAGCATAATTGTCTATATATATTTCTTTATTTATATTACTGTGATATTATTATGTGTATTCTTCTGCGGTGAAATATCTAATTAATCTATTTCTTCTTTTATTGAGTAACATTAATTAGTCGTAGCGAGTTCTGACTCACAGAACTTAGTCAGAGGATAAGGAGATTCCTTCAGTTATCGGGGAATCCATCTTAAACGAATCAATTGCTAGGACTAATGTGTTTGTTGCAATTAAGTTCATCACTTACTGTTTGAGTCATAGAAAGTGTATTTCAAGTGTGATATGAAGCACAATGGGATTAGGTCATATCTTACGAAGATATTCAAATTTTTACCGAAGATAGTTCATTTGGACGATTTCTATGACATATTACGTGCGGACAATATTTGCCCTATATTAAAATTTCTATATTAACCCTAAAATATTTATTTATTTTTATTAGTCAACTAGCCTCTGCCCGCGACTTCGTTCGCGTGCCTTAAATACACTAACACTAACACGCAGCAGTTCTCAAACGGAAAAACATCCCGTTTTTGAAACATTTTTCATCTGTGCTCCGCTCCTATTGGTCTTAGCGTGATGTTATAGCCTATAACCATTCTCGATGAATGACCTATATAACACTGAAAGAATTATTAAAATCGGACCAGTAGTTCCTGAGATTACCCCCTACGACGTCACAACATCACAAACTCACAAACTTTACCTCTTTATAATATTAGTATAGATCTTCAAAGCAGTAAAAAGTTCAAGTTAGTAAAACAATGTCTGCAGGTGTCTTGGAACAGGTAACAATATACATAATCAATCATTTTTGGACATATCTGTCTGTTTGTTTGCTTGTTTGAACACGCGTCACTGCGAAGTATTACGTCCATAATAGAACCTCACCTAGAAAATTATAAAACATATCGTCGAGTAACGTTTAGTCTTTATTTCATTAAAACAGTTCGGTTTATTACCAGATTAGGCCCCCCTCGGCAGCGGCTCAAGTCTAGGTCCGTTCCCTCGGCGTGGAGCCCTTGAGTGTGCTGCTTGCGCGATACAGTGACACAAAATCTTACATCACTGCAACAACATTACACATATCACCCCCACACACGTGCACGCATACACTCTTACACGTGAAAATGGCAGGGTCTTATTTCTTTCCCTTATCAAACTGAAATAGTTTAGAAAATTATTCGATGCGAAATATAATATATAAAAGTTGTTGAGGTATGTATGCTTGGTATACATATATGTTTCAACAACTCATATATGTATGAATAGTTAGCTTAGGTCAGCTCAGAGAAGTCGCGAAGCATGTATCAGGCAACAGCCCAAGTCGAGGTGCACCCTTGAGCCAGTTGTCAAATAAAATCGGTTGAATGCCTTAAGCGCTCGCCCTAGTAGTCCGGTGAAGCTGTAAAGACCTGGCTAGGTCAATAGTGTAGTCAGTTCGAAAAAAAAAAGTTCGGTTTATCGAAAGTTATTGTAATTTTAATGACATCATGGTAAGTACGATAGAAAAGTAGATAAGTAAATGGACTTAATCCGTGTTATTAAAAAAAAGTTAATTAGGTATTAAATACTTGCTTTAAAAAGGTTTCGTAATAAATGCACAGCGCTCGCCCGAGGCAAGTTCGCGATAGGGAGAATTCTCCCTGAGAGGTGGGTCGCCGTTATTACACCATCCACGGGTACCCAAGCACGGTCACGCACCAGGGCAGCGGAGTTTTGCTAATCGTCTCACCGCACCCTGGTCCACATTTGCGCTCAGCAGCCGAGAGGTTTTTAATAGGTAGGAGTCCGACATAACCCTAACGTTGTCCCCCGGCGGCGTGAGGTGTATCCCATGTAGGATTTTCCCCTCGTTAATAAAAAAAAGGCAAGTTCGCGTTATCCTTATTTCGCAAAGTATAACCTAATCTAACCAAAGCGAGACAAAAGAGCAAAGTTGCGAACATTCAGCGACCGCGGTGCATTTAAAACGTAACCTTTTTAAAAGCAAGTATTCAGTACGTTTTGTAGTGGTAGAGCCACGCTGAAGCTATTATTGGTTTCAGCATGAATGGGTCGCCTCGACCGAGGTAGCACCACCCTCTCACAGATAACCGACGTGACGTAACAGTGCTTGCATTTTTGCGTTTCGTTCGGTCAGCGAGAGCGCCGGAGACCCATCTCCTCTCCCCTCCTCTCTCCTCTCCCTTCGCCTCCATTCCCCCAAACACAGGCTGGTAACGCACTTGCGACTCCTCTGTGGTTGCTAGTGTCTATGCACGGCGGTGATCGCTTAACAACAGGTGACCCGCATGCTCGTTTGCCTCCTATATGATATAAAAAAAACGTATTTCACTTTTTTTGTAATAACACCGCATATATTCAGACGACTTTATTAGCTACTGTTATAAAGTTTCCACGCGGACGAAATCGGGCACAGTTTTCACGCCCCTATTCATCTGATATTTATTAAAATAATGCATACACTTGGTCAGGAGTACACAAAAGAACATAGGGTACAATTCATTACTTCTCAGGGATAGTTTTAATTTAAATTGATGTGAGCGAAACAGCGAGTAACAATTAGTATGTTTTAGAAATGTATCGCTGTGTTTAGATAAAGATTCAGGGCGTCACAGTGTCTGCGTAAGATGATACGATGCTGTACTGCGAAGTAAAAATGATTACATTTCGATTAGTTTGTTATGTACGTACCACTTATAGTGTTGACGGAAAAATAACACCATTTATTAGACTATTTAATTCATACAAAGAAAGAAATCGTTTATTGTTGAAACAACCATATCTTAAATTAAACAAACAAATTGTACAAAAATAATGAAATACATGTGAAAAAATGAGGAAAAAAAATGTTCAACAATTGGCAAACTCATTCAGCCAATATGTGCAGTACAGTTGTACCACAGCGCTTTTTTTTTTTTTCGAAATGTCTACGCTATTGACCCAGCAAGGTCTTAACAGCTTCAAGCCGACTTTATTTTGGCAACCAGCTCAAGGGTGCGCGGCACACCTCGGCTTGGCTGTTGTCTGTTGCATGCAAAATCGCGACCTATCTTAGCTAACCTAGCTAACTATTCATATATGTATGAGTTGTTGAAACGTATATGTGTACCAAGCATACACGCCTCAACAACTCCTCCATATATTTATTACCGGAAAATTGAGAGTTTTTCAGTTCGATAAGGGAAAAAAAAGTAAACCCTTCCACTTTCATGTGTAAGCGTGTAGGCGTGCACGTGTGTGGGGGTGATAAACTAATTAGGTCTTTACTTATGAAATTGCCGTTTTCTATAAAAAAAATGTATTTTTTTTTTCATGTATTGTTTATTTGTATTAATCGAATTAATCTCCCATGTAATCAATGCATCATTGACAACGCAGTGGCAGTTTATTGATGCCCTTCTTAAATAAATCAGTTGGACGGGAGGCAACAAATTCTTCAAAAGCATTTTGTACTGCTTCTCGGGTATTGAATTTTTTTCCCGCCAAGGAGTTATCCAAATTCTGGAAAAAGTAGTAGTCTGTAGGCGCAAGGGCTGGTGAGTAGGGCGGATGACGGAGAACTTCCAACCCCAGTTCTTGCAACTTGGAGACGGTTTGCTGTGCAGTAGGAGGTCGCGCGTTGTCGTGCAGGAGCAGCGGAGACAAGCGATTAACGAATGCTGGCTGGAGTCATTGGAGATGTGCCAGCGTCTCCATCATTGTGTTCAGTTCTTCACATTACACATCTGCATCTGAATCACACCGGCGCTAGACCACCAAACAGTGATCATTACTTTTCTAGGGGTAAGTTTTCGTTTAGGGCATTGTTTAGGTGCTGAACCAGGATCCAACCAACTTGCTGAGCGCTTGCGGTTATCAAATAGAATCCATTTTTCATCGCAGGTAACAATACGGTTCAAAATTCCTTCATTTGTGTGTCTGTTGAGCAGTGCAAGGCACGTCTCGACGCCTACTTCGCGTTGGCGATTATTGAGTTCGTGGGGCACCCATTTGTCAAGCTTTTTTAGTTTGCCAATTTGATGCAAATGGACCAATATTGTTTTGACGCTAACGTCGAAAGCTGCTGTTAATTCAGCCGTAGATTGTGTATCATCAACTTCCACAATCGCTTTTAATTCGTCATTGTCGACCAAAGGCTTCGGACGACCGCGAGCTTAATTTTTCAGGTCAAAATTCCCAGAACGGAATCGAGCAAACCAATAATAGGTGATGCGTTGGTTTGTAGTGTTAGCTCCGTAAACGTTGTTGATGTTGCGTGCCGCTTGTGTCGCGTTGCTGCCACGACGGTACTCATATTCCATAATTACTCAAATTTTTAATGTATCCACGATGACATAAAAGATTGAAATGCGATGAAAATGTAGCACAAATGACTACTTTTGGAAAAAGAATTCCATGTTTTTAAAATAAAATTAATTTGAAATTAGAATTCTTAGCCAAACAAAAATAATTTTGATTCGAAATGGCCAGTACTGCAGAACGGCAATTTCATAGGTAAAGACCTATTATAAACGTTGTTCGAAGTACGTTGTAATAAAATATTTATTGGCTGATGATTTATATTGATTTTTTTCTCGAACTGTCTATGCTGTTTACCTAGCAAAGTCTTAACGGCTTCACTGGACTACCGGCTACTGATATTGACTACAAAGGGGTCTTTTAACAAATAAATATTTAGGACAAAACTGTCGCGGTCGTTGTGGCGCCAAAGATAAACATACAGACTTACTTAAGGCCTTGATTGTTAACGATTTATATTGTTCTATTAAAAGGTACAGTTCTTATAAATATACCTACCCCATTTCGAGTTGTCCATAAAATTGTTATTCTTAAATTCAAACTAACTGTTGTTGCTCGCGACCCTTGTTTATTTTATTTTCTGGCAACTAAACTTTTAGTATATTCTTACTGCCATTGTTGAGTAAATAATTACAAATTTCTTGCGTTCACTTATAATAAACTAACAAGTTGGTGGTCATCTTGTTAGAATTTTCCGGGGACTTTTTGTGCCAAGTCAGTATCTATGCTCCGTGGTATTATCTTTAATCCACTTCACTTGCGCACAATAACCACACTATATTACATAAAACATCACCAATATTATAGAGCCAAATAACACAAGGTTATAAATAAAATATAAAATCCACTAGATGACATTTCAAGATCACACCAAAAACTTCAATTATACCCCTTACTTATTGTATTTATCCCCCTTGTATTTCGATCAATCGACGAAGAACAGTTATTTTAAATGGGTGGAGTGTCTTTACTTATAAGAATAAATTTCTGAAACAACAGACTATAAAAACAATCATGAGACCAGTATAGTATTTTTGTAAATGGCTAGGAAATGAATCTAATATTTACAATTCAAGAAAATTCATGTCTCCCTTTGCCTTCCTAAAGAGACAGCTGTTTCTAACGAAAACAATTATTGTATAAAAAATACTATCAAAACAATTTCACCCCAACTTTCAAATTTAATTTCTCATTTCCTTAGTTTTATTTAAACCCTAAAGTTCACACAGAAATTAACCGCGTGGAACTCGTGAGAGTCTTAAGAAATTCATGCTGTTTGGTCTTTATTTAAAAATATACCCTAACTCATTCACATACGAATAACAATTTAATAACATATATCTTTGTTCTATAGTCCAAATTAACTTACACTTTATATCAATAAAAACAGAGTTGAAACTATACTGAGCGTTTTTGACTTACAAACGTCGCGACGTCACATCTGACTGAACTGACACCTGTCAAAAATGTCATTTTTTAATTTTAATAAGTTGCTATTAATATTATGTGTCTGTTTTTGGCGGGATTTCAGTCTGTCATATAGTGGATTTTATATTTTATTCATAATCTTGTGTTACTTGACTCTATATTGTATAAAGTTGGTGGTGTTTTATGTAATATGGTTAGTTTATTATGCATAAGTGAAGTGAATGAAAAGTAATACCACAGATCATGCAATTCTGAGATGCCACAAAAGTTCCATGGAAGTTTCAAACAAGGGAGCCACCATCTTGTTAGAATGTTGATTCACACGACGCTCGATATTGAAATCTACGTTTCTTCGTTCTACGTTTGTAATATTATTGACTACGTGACAATGGCAGTAATAATCTGAACGGTTGATTGCCAAAAATAAAGTTAAAAAAAAACATTATGTGTCTCTTAAAACTCTTGTTACGAATAACTGCTAAATTCTTAAGTTTTCGTCGAAATTAAATTGTTTAAACTAAAAAAAAATTAAGCGTCATTCTCTCGTTTTTGTTGTAACCTAACAATAGGTTTTATGTAAAGTTCACGTGTGTTTTGTTTGTGTTGTCTGTTTGAAATTAAGAAACTGTAAACTAGTAATGTTTTACAAAATTGTCACATATATAGACCTTCATAACAGTCAGCTTTTTCATTTTTAAAAGCAAAACCGTAAATAAAAGCTAGTTCAACCTGTAACCGTAAATGCAAAATATAAATTAAATGACCTGCTTCTATTAAAAACTAGGTGATCTCATTATAGGCACAAAACAAATTTACACAACTGCTTGTTGATTCACTGTGTGTAACGTCAGCATCGTATGTATTTTGCGAAAGAAATAGTTAGAATATTTCATTAAATAAATTGCGTGCGTCGGTGGTGTAATGGTCAGCATAGTTGCCTTCCAAGCAGTTGATCCGGGTTCGATTCCCGGCCGACGCACACTTTTTGTATTATTAAAACATTTGTTTTTAGTAATTTTCTTAAGTAGTCATTTTTAACTATTTTGCTATTATTTATAAGAGAAATTAAATATATTGAAAGTGTTACAAGTAGATCAAAGATAAACGGCCATAAATTTAAGAATTTAAGGTGATTTATATATCGATTTCTTTAAAAAACAATTTTAATTTATATTTAGTTTAGTTGAATTCTTATCATATTATTATTTAATCTAAGCAAATGAATCTATGAAACAAACAATCTATACTTATATATGTGAGATAATTAATTGTTATTTTAGTTTATAAGATACTAACGGGTTCGGCAGACATCCTGTCTTGAAAAAAAAATCTAAACCATTCTCGAATCCACCTAAAAACACAAAAGAATTCATCAAAATTCGTCCAGTCGTTTAGGAGGAGTTCAGTCACATACAGACGAACAGAACAATTATATATTTAAAGAAGATACTTATAGATTATGCATAGTTTATTTATTTTACTATCGAAACTTCTCGATTATTCTCGAGTGTTTTTATTCGCGGTCTGACGAGTCGAGTGAATCGAAATTGCGAGTTTGCGGTAACAATGCGCGCATGCGAATAATTTATGGTCGCTTGAGCGCAAATTCAATTGACGAGATTCGCTTTCGATCGAAACATTCGCGATTTGTCGCGCCTCTGACGCTCATAATGAATCGACCGTAGAGTTTTTGGTGACACTTAATCTGTCATGTAGTGCCTTTTTATATTATACTGAGTTCTGCCCACGACTTCTTCCGCGTGGAATAGTTATTCAGATACCATGAGCTAACGCTAACACGTAACGGAAGCTCTCAAGGGGACAAAAAATATTTTGAAACATTGTTTATTGGTATCCGATTGGTTAATGAAATTTGAAATATACGGTGTCTATACAATGCCTGTTTGGTTACGGGAAATTCAAGTTTCTGGTTTTATCCACAACGTACTTATAGGGGGTCGAAAAAGGCCTTAATTGCTTCGAGAAAAAGATAGAACATACTTGCCACTTTTCCTCGATTTGGTGGGGACACGGCAGTAAAATAAAACAAAAACCATTGAACCGATTCGTTAACTCGTATCCGTACAAACCTGTCAAGAATCATTATTAACTCAAATGGAGAATGAAGCTAATCTTAGCTGCGGTGTAAACCGAAAAGAAGTTAGAAAACATGATTTAAAACTTGTTTTTATGTTATGCGGAGTGGGAGGGAACAGTTGAAAAATGGAGCCACAAAGAAAAACGGTGTAGTTATAAATCTTTTGGTTTAAAAAAATCTCTACTCACTAGGATGATTTGGATATCTTAAAGAATATTGTAATGATAAACTTTTTTTATAAGCTTTCTTATTAAAAGTGTCTATGAAATAAAACGCAAACGTAACGTAACCTAATCTTTGTTATATCTCATAGGGTTATTCTGCAGTATCTTCGATAAAAGTCCCAGGGGATATGACTTTCTCAAACATTTCCAACAATTATCGTTATATTTTAACAATTTTACACAAAATCTTGACAAATTATATACCCAAACCTTCCTCTTGAATCACGTTATCTACTGGTGAAAATCGTATGAAAATCAGTTCAGCATTTTTTGAGTTTATCGTGAACTGACAGACAGAGGTTGGTAGGGTTTGTAAGTGGTGGAGCCACGCTGAAACTATTAGTGGTTTCAGTATGAATGGGTCGCTTCGTCCGGGGTAGTACCACACGACCCACAGAACACTGATGTGAAGTAAGAGTGCTTGCTGGAGGCCCACCTCCCCTTCCCCCTCTACCCCTTTCCCCTTTCACTCCTCCTCCCCCTAAACACAGGCTGGCAATGAACTTGCAACTCCCCTGGTGTTGCTAGTGTTTATGGACGGCGGTGATCACTCAACATCAGGTGATCCGACTGTTCGTTTGCCTCCAATCATATTAAAAAAAACCGACTTGACAAAGTACTTTGTTTTATAATATGCAGTGATATTTTAACACATATATATATACTTACTGACGAGGTAAACAAATTAACATCGTTCTGTTTTTTTGGAATATAAAATTAGTTAAATAAAGCCCTTTCACCGTTCGTGTAACGAAACGGCATACTTTGAAAGAGAATAAACATAAAAATAGAAGATATATACCGCTCCCGGCTACGATTGTTATTACAGCGATATGAAATTCTCAGCCGAAATAATAGCGTTTGAATAACATAATAAAATTCACGCACCATTAACAAATATGGCGGCTTGTAGCGTTTCATTTATGACGCGTCTTCAAACCGTATGCTAGAAAGAGACAGGTGATATCTATTTGTTTACACTGCGTGGAAGATTATGTTTATTTTTAATTCCTTCAAAAATATTGCCGTGTAAGGGGAGTTTTTGGCGGGATCTGGGAATATCATGTAACGAATTTTACATTTTATTCCTAATCTTGTTATTTGGCTTTATATTTTGCAATATTGGTGGCGTTTTGTGTAATATGGTTTGGTTGTTGTGTACAAGTTAAGTGGATGGGAAATAATACCATGGCGCAAGTATTCTGATTTGTCACAAACACTCCCTGAAGTCGTCCCTTAGAAGTCGTGGTGGCCTGGTGGTGGTTTGACCGGTGAAATATTATTTCGTTGTCCGCAGGTTTGAACCCCGGCATGTACCAACGAATTTTTCCGAATTCGCGTACATTTACTAATTTTAATTGGTAACACTATCGGCTGATGTTGAAGGAAAACATCGTTAGGAAACTTGAACTTGAGAAATGTTCTTGTAATACTACTGTATGTGGGGAAAAATATAGAATTGTTGATTTCTCAGAGTTTGAAATCGCCAATACGTCGTGGACTACGCCCATACCTTCCTTCGGGAAGAGGCCTATGACCCTGCAGTGGGTCTCTTACAAGCTGATGATGATGACTCCCTGGAAAGATCTAACAAGACGGCCGCCATCTTGTTAGTTCATTGAAATGATCGCAAGAAATTTGCAATAGTATTAACGAAAATAATAATTTCAGTTTTATATTAAGTTAATTAAAAAGGAAAGTTGGCAATTAAATTTAAGTAGACATTCGGATTGATGAATTAAATTAGTACCGAAACTACAGTTAAATGGAATAGATTGTTTGTCCTATGTAATACTTCAGTAATTATTATTTGTTAGGATTATAGCAGATTTATCAATTAAACACTGATATTTGTAAT
>JACEII010000040.1:2756476-2978561 GCA_014332785.1 Antheraea mylitta
ATATACCACAGACAAGCGAATAATTTCAACATAGATTATATTTAACATTATTCGGTGACGTTGTGGAAATACATTCCCGTAGGCAGTTCTTTCTTGGACTGGGCAAGTTTAACGCGTAAATAGTATGGAGATCGTTATCCCTATATTGTAAACTGTTAATTTAAATTTAAGAAGTATATGTATTCTGCTTTCTATAGTATGTCCCGTAGTTCAATTAGCTTCTTAGTGTAAACCTTCTCTAACGTTCTTTGTAGTATCTATAAGAGAGGCTTAGGTTGTCTTTCCACACGAGAAGAAATCAGTTATTATAACGCGGTTTGATAGACACCTGTCTAGGCACAATTGTGCCCAATTATTGTTTGACTTTCGTATTGATTGTTTTATAGGCTGGTGTGGCGACAGTGACTGCTGAGTTATCCTAAGTTCCTTGAAGTTGGAAAAAAATTGAGAGTAAATAATGATAAATTCAAATATTACACTAAAATTATATCACGTATTTAGAAATTCCTGATTGACAAGGGTCTGCTATGACCCGAGTGTACTCTCAAATCTTATCTGCATAGGGGCGGTGCAAGGACGGCGCTAGTGATTTTAATGTGGGGTTTAAAATCTTGTTGTAGATAAAAAGCGAGATGTATGCTATTATTTAATTTATATAATTCATATCATAAAGCATTTTCTTCCAGCCCATCAGGAGTATCATGGGGAAACATTGTAGGTAATGAAAAATTAAAATAATAATAAATCAAACACTGAAGCATATCTAAAATACAAAAACATGCACAACATAAACCAACTCATATATGCAGTTATAAAAAAATACAAACAACAAAAACAAATGATAGATACAAATTTTAAAATGGTCATCAATTTTTTATTTTAAGTGTTTCTTTCAATCTTTTATTCGCATTTTTCTACTATCCTAAATTTAAAACGGACAAGCGACACATAAATTATAGTATTATTTATTAATTCCTAAGGTGAGTTTCGAAAGAAAAATTGAATTATTTCAATGCAATCATGACATGAGACGGTAAGAAACCAATTGTAGGGCTATAGGCCTCTTTCCGAAGAAAGACATAAGCATAATCACCACACATATTAGCAATTTCAAACTCCGAGAAATTCACCTGGGGCTCACTATTACGTTGGGTACCCGCCAGCACCAACATCATCCTGAATGCTATACGAGACCGATGCGACAGCCCCATACTGGGATATCGGCTACGCCTACATACTATTGTCGCGTTATAAAAATAATTAGTCCATAGCATAGCATAGTCCATAGCATAAAAGCAAGTACTAACACTAATTTCTAGATTGTGTGTATACTGACCAAATGGACTTTTGTCTGTAATATAACATTTCTGGTTTGATTTTGTATTATTAATATCTCCCACAAAAACGTACACTGATTTCGTCTCTGTAGTCGGGGTCATCAAAGCGTCACTATCTGGCGTCACGTCGGGCTTAAAGCAAATCCTTGATAACCCCGGAATGTTAAGAGGACTTGTTAAATAATGGATAACTATTCTCACAACTTTTGAGTTCTATATAAGATTTCATTTCAACGTTCATCATTTTGACGTGTTTAAGGCATTTCCATATAATTTTTCAATTAAAGAGCTATATTAAGAACTAACTGTGTCCGCGACTTCGTCCGCGTAAAATTAACTGGTAGTCATCTGAATATATTAAGTCAAATTACTTATCTATTTTCTCTCGTACTTAAGTAGCGTCGTCATTAAAAGTATAAATTTTTAATAAAACAAAGACTATATGTTACTCGAAGATATGCTTTATGATTTTCTAAGTTTTATCTGGAACGGAGTATTTTAGCAGTGATGTTTATTCACACAGCCATACATACAGACTGATAAGGCCTAATAGCGTCGACTTTTAATAACGTAAACTATTGTGGTAAAACCATAGTAGTTATAGGGTTGGTTCTGAAGTCCCTCTATCTAGGTACCACCTTCAGGTTGAACATCTAATACTAAGTAGCACCGTTTAAATGTCTGAACACATCCTCCTTTGATGGTAAATGACGATGAGATCTGAGATGGTAAATACGCTTAACCTAGTAGGACAGGCTCTCAAATGCAGTTGTCGGAACACACCCACATAAGTCCACTTTCTCCCTCTCCCTTCCCACCCTCCACCCACCCTCCACCCTCCCCCTATCCACCGTCAATACAGACTGGGAACGCACTTGCGACTTCTCTAGTGTTGCTGGTGTCTATGGATGGTGGTGATCACTTAACATTAGGTGGACCACCTGTTCGTTTAATGAGATAAAATTCCTATGATGATATAAAAGAAAACATAGGGTTCGCAATACATTCTCAATTTGAGGGTGATAGCTAGCCAAACCGATTTGGAAAAAGCACTACCACCATGCTATGGTCTTGTCACGATGTATCCCTTCACCAAAAAGTTTGGAACTTACCTCATTCGGGATGGTATAAAACATGATTACCACAGAGCCATCATAGCTTCAAAGCACTATTAATGAATCATCGTCGTTTAAAAATCATTCATCTCAAACGGTAAATTCTGATAATTACTCGTTATTTATGAGTCAAAGGCAGTGTTTACTCCCATAACCGGCGCCACCCATTAGCGTATGGAGATAGCTTAATGGGCTAGTTGTTATCCTTGTGCTGCAAAATTCCATTACCGTTATCCTAATAATTTAAACTGTGAACTAACTACATAATTACCGCTTTAAAAGGATAATAAATACAAAATAATAAACGCAAAAATTTTGAAAAGCTAGACTTCGTAAAAGACCGGCTTTATCTACATACTAGAAACTTTGAAAAACTAGTCATCCCATGATTCAGACTCAGTAAGACTAGGAACAGTTTTTTAGGTAAAATAGCGTTGTGGGTGGTAGAGCCACGCTGAAGCTATTATTGGTTTCAGCATGAATAAGTCGGCTCGTCTGGGGTAGTACCACCTTCTCACAGAAAACCCGCGTGAAATAGCAGTGCTTGCATTGTTGCGTTTCGTTCGGTCAGTGAGAGCACTGGAGGCCCACCCCTTCTCAACTTCCCACTTGCCTCTTTCGTTCCTCCCTCCCTCCCCCAACTCAGGCTGCCAACGCACTTGCGACTCCCCTGGTATTGCAAATGTCTATGGACGGTGGCGATCACTTAACATCAGGTGATTGCCTCCTTTGATATATAAAAAAAGGTTTTACAACAAAGTGTCAAAGAATATATGCGATTTGACGGACTTTAAGTTAAAGCGCCATGACAAGCGGTTTTTGGTGTCAAAAGGCTATTATAGAATGACTCGATATATGAACGATAGTGATGTCTGGAACTGACACCTCTCTGTACATCCAATAAAAATTATTGTAATATTAATGTATTTGAAATATAGGTTAAAAAGGTAAACGCGATTGAGTTTCTTGCCGGGTTTTTCTCGATGATTAAGTTGTTTTCAGAACCGATGGTAGATTCAACCTTTTTTAATAAAAAAATTACACATCTTGCAAGCATTACAATAAGTCGATGGAACCTTGACCACCAGAATATATTAGGATTTGAATTATAAGCATTAAATAAGACGACAAAACTATACGAACCCTTGAAAAGATCTTAATCCTTTTTTACCAATATGGAGTGCTTAAAAAAAGTGTGCCCAAATTTAAAATTTATTACCGCATTCAGAATTATTTACATTTGAAAGTTTTATTGTTTTTTAAGTTTCTTCCCTATTGTTTTCAAACTGTTCTCAGAACGGATTCCTTTTGTGTATCAAGAACGAGGGATCGATAAGGACAAGCGTGTGACGTCAAACAATAGTTTACAAGCATTTGTCTGTGACTTCACTTATGTATTGTTTTGTAGCATGACACATTGACATACTCTATATCCTATGTTGACCATAGTGAATTACAAATATAAAGGTGGACGAGAAGAAATCTGCAATTCGTAGGAGCGTGGTGTTAGCCGCGCTCGATCCCATACTGCCCCAACGAAAGCGGCCGCCGGTACATCGTGGAGTTTTAGTCCATGTGAGTTGGGCATAGTCCACTTTGTCCCTCGGGAGGGTGAGTATCCATAAGGAATTTCTCCATATTATTAAAAAAAAGTTAGAATCGTAATGTTGCACAACTAAGGCAACAGTCCAAGTCAAGGTATACAGTGCACACCTGAGCGCTCGCCTTGTATTTCGGTGAAGCTGTAATAGTTTGTCAGGTCATTAGTGTAGTCAATTTAAAATAGAAAAAGATATTATAAAATACATTTTATATATTTTAAAAATTACGTTTTTTTATATAATTGATGGCCAACGAACAAATGGGTCACCTGGTGTTAAGTGATCACCACCGTACATAGACACCAACAACAATAGAGAAGTCGCAAGTGCGAAGCCAGCCTGTGTTGGTGGGGAAGGGGGAGAGAGGGAAGAGAAAGGGGGTGGTCCTCAAGCGCTCTCACTGACCGAACGAAATGTAACAATACAAGCACTGTTACTTAACGTCGGTTTCTGTGGGTCGGGTGGTACTATCCCGGGTGAGCGCCAGCGTGGCTCTACCATGAATGTTTACTCTAGTGCCTATAACCCTATAGAATCAATGTTATACCGAAAAGGTCTAACAAATAACTGAACAATGGAACGTCACGTAACCACAAAAAAAAACATAACATGAGACGAAAACGTGACCACTAAGCGACGAAACATGACAACAGGGATTTCATCAATTGACACAAAATATTACGAAAAGAAATGCACGAAATCGTGCCAACGTCTCAGATGTTCGGTTAACCGTACTAATAGATTCTTGAACTCGGTTGAAGTGCGGAGTTCCGTCCCGGCTCGGGGATTGACTGTTGACATTGATTTTTTATTGGGCTAATTCTACATTTAACTGTCTACGTGAAGTCAGCGTCTCTTACAGACAATAGCGCGCACACTTCGCTAGGAAAACGGATAATTTCTGCAAATTTTATGGGTAACTTTGTTGGGTCTTAGTCTTTGGCCACAGACTCATTTGACGTTGTGATTCGTAATTGGAACTATAATGTAGAAAAGTGCTGTTGAAAAGTTGTGTTTTATATATCATAGGAGGCAAACGAACAGGCGGGTCACCTGATGGTAAGTGATCACCGCCGTCCATAGACACAAGCAATACCAGGGGAGTCGCAAGTGCGTTGCCAACCTGTGTTTGGAAGGAAATTGTGGGAAAGGGGGAGGAGAGCGGAGAAAACGTGGGCCTCCGGCACTTTCACTGACCAAATGAAACGCAAAAATGCAAGCAGTGTTACTTCACGTCGGTTTTCTGTAAAAGGGTGGTTCTGACCCGGTCGAGCCGACCCATTTGTGCCGAAACTATATTAGCTTCAGTGTGGCTCTACCACAGGTCTAACAAAATGTATGTAGCGTATGTTTCTACGACAGTAGGTAGTACTCCTGCTATTGTGTTTGGGGAAGAATGGTGTATTCAACAATTTACATGCAGATACAAAACGTTTAAAGTAATGATATTATAACTATAGAACATTAATACGTGAAGCAAAAACTTTGTATCCTTTTAAAAGTGAAATGCGTGAATGAATAGCATAGTTAAAGTTTATATGGTGGAGAAGTGCAGAAAGCTATTTATTTTTATATAAAATACATTACAAGTACATTAAATTAATTAAAGTATCCATTACTCACACCATGGCTTGAATTTTACACAACATATACACATATTTAAATAAAAAACGACATTTTGACAGTCGTCAATAACGGAATTCAAAAAAGGTTGCGAAGGAGGTTGCTATGCTCGACTGTATGTATTTTTTTACTCTTTCGTACTTTCATCCTATATTCAATAATGATATTATAACATATAACTATTATTATAATATATAACACGTATATTAAATTTATAACACGACTTGAACTATGGTCGAATGTTGACCACTGGGCGCCCACTAGTAACTATAGATACGTCATGAGCACTTCGACAGCGCCTTGTTAAGACATGGCTAGCTAGCTTATTTTCGACGGCTGCAGCATCAATCGGCCCGTATCTAACCAACATATAACTGTCTCTTTTTCACCACTGTTGTTGAGAATGTGCTATCTTACTTTTCCGTTTTATTTAAGGCAGTTTAACGCATGTGTGCGTTTTCATTCCATTTGTTTTGTCATGTAGGTAACATAATGTAGAAGCTCTTGCTGCTGTATTCCTAGTAGAATAGTGTGACCACTAGCAATATACAGGTAAACCGTCTTTTAAACCTGGATTTTTTTTTATAACGTATCAATTTTTCAATAGAAATAAATATACTTTACGTCTACAAAATTTTATCACGTCTATTGAAGAAAAAAAAAATTTACATCTCAAATTATTACTATTGAACACTCTCATACTATCTGAAATTAGATTAAACATTATGTGTGAAAAATTTAATGAATACTAGTCAAGTGTTATTGAGTTGAACAAGAGAGGAAGAAAAGTTTTTTTATATTATATTACTAATCAGTTTCTTTTAAAATTACACTTATTTCTAATCATATATAAAAAATTACATGTACAGATACAACTGCAAATTTCTTTATATAGATAGAGGTTCAGAGAGGTCGCGATGCTCAGATAAGTCGCGATTTGTCCACAAAACAGGCGACAGCCCAAGTCGAGGTGTGCCGTGCACCCTTGAGTTAGTCGCTCTAACATCCCGAATCAGCTGAGTGCCTTTAGCGCTCGCCTCAGTAGTTGGGTGAACCTGTAAAGACCTATCCAGGACAACAAAAAAAAAATTAGATAGAGTAATTCGGTGAAGCTGTTAGGACCTTGCTAGGTCAATAGAGTAGTTAGATCGAGTTAAAAAAATATAGATAAAAACAAATAACAAAAAGTAAATCAATGGTTACGCAGTCTCAGGTTAAGTTTACTGAGATGTAATAAAAAAAAAATCGGCCATTTTAAATAATCATTAGACGATTCAAATGCCGCATTAAGGAAGCGGTCATAGGACATCAGGAAAACCTTTTAAGCCGATACTGTATTGAACAGTCAACGGGAAGTATTTACATGGTATTATCATTCAACAGCTTTCTACTAGTGATGGGACGTTGTGACTTAAGCTAATAATAGTATTCATTATTAATTAATATATTTTATCCATACAAATAACTAGCTTCTGCTCGCGAATTCGTCTGCGTGGAGTATACTTATCGTTTACGAATGACACACAGAGGAAGTTCTCAAAAGAAAAAAAAAAAACGATTTTGAAACATTCTTCATTGGCATTCCGCTTCTATTGGCTATAGTGTGAAAGTATCGCATTCCTCTATAAATCAGCTATCTAACACTGAAGGAATTTCTCAGATCGGACCAGTAGTTCCTAACACTGTGGCATTCAAGCAAACTAACTTCTGTGTTGTAGCAGTCGAAACTTGACCTATTTTTTTAAAGTTCTAACTACTACTAGGTCTCAAATTTGACATATAGGTATAAATGTTTCTCTATTTATTCTCATTGTCAGACAGGGTTTGACTTGAGAGATATGTAAGCGCATGGCTGAACGCACCTATTTGGCTAATTATTTTCTTTCTCTTTCTTATGCATGTAATTCTCAAGAAGACAAGATTTGTGTGAATGAGCTTGTTTGTGAAACCGTATAGGAAAGTGAAAAATTGTAGTTTAAAAAAAAAAAAAGTTTCCTTAAACCACTGACTATTTGTCTTTTTTAATGTACTGACACTGACCACTGAAGTGAAACCTCTTTAGTTCCATCTATATGTATGTATTATTTATATGTTTATATATGTACGATATACACATGTATGTACATATATTAATTTTCTACAAATGTTTATATTTATTATGTGTTCTCATTGATAATACGAACTTCTGTTCAACTTCTGTTCGCCTCGCCCGATCACACGTTTTCGTAACGCCCTCGTCACGAAATATGGCTTACTCCCAAAATCAAGCATGCGTAAAAAAAAAATTACTTCAAGAATCTGCTTATATAAAGAACTAGCTGTTGCCCGCGGCTCCGCACGCGTTTTTTTTTAAATATATTAAATAAATGTAAAATTTTGATCACATATCTTGTGTAAATTACAATAATACTCTTTCAAAAATATTTGTAAGTATCACACGCACATCATCTACTGTAACAGGTAACATGTACTTGTACATTATATATGTGAATACGAATAGTGAATCGAATGGGAAGAGATTTATCATCAGCCACATAACTGGAACTTTAAATTGCTATATATGACCCTTAGTGCCCACTTACACTATATAAGAAAGTAATGAAAATATTAAGCTATACATTTTCGAACAATATGTGTTAAATCTTTTATTATATAGATATAATATGTCCATAGTGTCGATATAATTAAGTTATTATCAGGTATGTAAATGTAATGTAAATCACATATAAATATATGACTTTCAGTTACAACAGCGATACCCTTGGTGTTACAGTTGTTCATAGGCGACGTTAACCACTTACCATCAGGTGGGCCGTCAGCCTGTTTGCTGCCTTTTGGTATAAAAAAATCTTGGAGTCCAGTACAGCTCGTGTATGTTTACAGTGAACAACATATTTTTGATTAATTTCACATGGACGAAGGCACGGATAACAGCTTATCACTACATAGTGTAAGAAAAAGTTCTGTTCCACGTCTGTTTATATGTCTGTTCGCGATAAGATCAAAAACTACAGAACGCATCTTCATGCCGTTTTCACCAATATATAAAATGATTATTGGGCAAGGTATATGTATAGTTTGTCTTATTATCAGGGCGGGCAACGTCTGCTGAACCCGCTAGCTTAAAATAAAACAGCTAATTAGTTACTTATTTGTCCGTAAAATTCCCGTTCAAATATTACTTGTAGGCCGGTGAAGCTATTAAAACCTTGCTAGATCAATAGCGTAGTCATTTCTAAGAAAAAAAAACCGTTCAAATAGGTCCAGCCGTTTCGGAGATTATCCGTAACAAATAAAAAAAACAGACATATCCACAGAATTAAAAAAAATGTTGATATTTGTAGCATCACGGATATTTTTAATATAAAATACACTCACTTTACTTTTATTATACGTAATATATCACAAATCAAAAATTGGGTACAAAACTAACGTAGAATAAAGTTTTTGAGGAGTTTTTGGCGGGATTTTAGTCTGTCATGTAGTGGATTTTATATTTTATTCATAATCTTGTCTTACTTATCTGTATATTGTGTTAAATTGGTAGAGTTTTATGTAATATTGTTCGTTTATTGTGCATAAATGAAATGAAAGATAAATAATACCGCGAAGCATGAATTCTGTTGTCTTGAAAATTAAGAAGATAAAAATTTACGAAATATTACATAGAGGATTTGGCGCTTATACCTTTACATTATCTTGGACATAGAAAAAACGACCTATATTAACTACTTCAGAATTGGCAGTATGGATTAATTCCTTTGACTATCTTATTGGATCAATATTATTACTACTAAACTTTTTGAATAGCGACACAAAATAAACTTTAGAAATGTTTGCGATATAAACGTACCACGTATAATTAAAAAATTGGAAACAAAAATAACGTAGAATTAACTGTTTTAATAGGAACACAAAATAAACCATGAAAATATTTGCGAGAGATTGTTATCGCGTTACCATGGCAACGCATATAGTACTGACATTAACACGCATCGAAAGCTTCCAAAATAGCCCGATTTTGAGACATTCTTCATTAGTGCTCAGCTCCTATTGGTTTAAACGTTATGATATGTAGCCTATAGCCATCCTCGATAAATGAACTATCTAACACTAAAAGAAACTTTCAAATCAGATCTATAGTTCTTGAGATTATCGCGTTCAACCAAACAAACAAACAAACAAACTCTTTAGCTTTATATATTAGTATAGATATGTACGATATACACATGTATGTACATATATTAATTTTCTACAAATGTTTATATTTATTATGTGTTCTCATTGATAATACGAACTTCTGTTCAACTTCTGTTCGCCTCGCCCGATCACACGTTTTCGTAACGCCCTCGTCACGAAATATGGCTTACTCCCAAAATCAAGCATGCGTAAAAAAAAATTACTTCAAGAATCTGCTTATATAAAGAATGAATGAGTGAACAAAATACCTAAGAAGGCTCTTCAAAATATTTACAGAATCGACAGATTGAAGTTTAATTATTTAATAATTATTAATATAATTAATTAAATTAGTTAAAGATTATCGATAGAATACATGCAATATTAGTTATTAACTCGATTAAACAAATTATTTAGAAACGAATTGTCACATCACTATTTTCTATGGAATGTCATCGCCTTTTACGTGAAACTTTGACCTTGTTCCAATCGTCGCATCTTTATAAAGTGTACGGCGTAGAAATTTAATTGGTGTGGAATGTAGTTGTCTATGGGTGCTCTTAACTGCATGCTATTTAGTTTAATAGTTATCGTGCGAAGCTATGATGGTTTGGTGCTAGATAACTGTAGTTGCAGTGTCTTTTCAGTAAAAGAACACATGATAAAACATAGAATAAAGATAGGCGGTACTTGCGTATTACCACTACTGCAGTGCTGTCTTCATTTTACAAGTCTAACCTAACCTAACCAACAGAAAAGAACATTTTTTTTTATAATAGGACATTTTTTTAATGAAAGAATCAAAAGTACCTTATGTTCTTGTCTGTACCTCTAAGATTGTTTACAAAATATAATATTACTAGTGAGCGCCCAATGGTCGACATTCGACCGTAGTTAATTGATTTTTTTAAATTTGATCTTTATTAGGGTTCTTTTGTTAAAGAGTATACTTCTATAATCAAAGGTTTTCATCATGGCTACTCAGTTATTTGTCATTTACCATGATTTTTAATTATATAAACATAAAAATAAATCTATGTGTAAATGAAAATTGAAATTAATCATAACTTTCAAACAAAAAACAGGTGGTAAAGATCTCAAATTCTAAGTAAACATAACTTTAAGAAAATAAAGAAATTTATCGCAACCCATGACACAATTTTCAATTAATTTTACACGACATCATGACTGGGTGGTATTTGTGGGTGATATTTTAATTAAATGTAGTCTGTTCATTATGAGAAATAGTGATATGCCCAGTATCATCTTTTAGAAAAGTAATTGATACACAATCCAATCAAATGATGAATCCAAAACAAAGATGTTTTTAATACTCCATTTACTTTTGAAAATAAATTCATTTTTGTTGTTACATCAGGTTGAACTATCACCTAAAAATGTTGACATCCAATAAAACCAAGGAGAATTAATTAATAATTTTTCAGTGGTTCCATAAATGTACTTAAGATAAATTGTATATATGTTGAGTTGTTAGGGCTTGAAAGTGTAACAAACAATCAATATTAGTTGGAATGCAAAATGACGTCATTGTATCTGGTAAGTTCAGTGCAATACAAAATTACAGCAACCTATGACAGACGTATAATTCAACACTTCAACAGCAGTCATCGAGGTCATGTCTATAAGTCTCGTGGCAGTTGGATATACGTTATGCAATAAACTAATAAATAACTACTGTGGTATATTACAATCACTCACTAGTTCTAATGAGGATAGGTTCTGGAAATTTGGGAAACACCAAATATACAATTTTTTAATTCTCCTTGTAATTTTTGTTAGTAATGGTGTTCCTACCGTTGAACAAGATAATTGCTTTACGAAGGGATTGGAAGGTAGGCAGGGTAAAAGGGATATCAAAAATTGTGATAATCCAATCAAATTGGCCTAATTTTAAAGCGCACTCATAGCCGATTATCTGTAGATATACTTTGACTATACAATATATGGTTTAAGATGGTAAACACTTTTAGACTAGAGGTAACTGGCTATCAATGTACAGCTATTGAAACACATCAGCAAGTGCTTGATAAGAGTTTTTGAATCTGAGAGGTAGCAGCTAGCCAGATGGCTTTAGAGAAAACCCTATGGTTTCAACACGATATACTCCGTCATAGACAGTTCAGACTCAATTGCACAGATTTAATTAAACCTTCCATTGACTTGGTATTAGAACACGCAATCAACTGACTCGTTATGCCTTTAAAATTTTTAGCAATCAAATTAAGTATGGATACTATACCACCTCGCCTAATTGCTTTTTCCGTGCCACCTTTCAAGATTACAGATTTCCACATAGTATTTAGTTCACCGTTGATATTAAGTTTTTGGTACTTACACGTTGCGATTTAATGAACCGTGCTCTCTCTATCCAGTTGATCACCATGACTTTCAAATCACTAAAACTGTAATAACAACAGAATTAGATTTAGTAGTAGCGTTCCTATTATGACTAGCCATTAAGGCATTGGTCATTAAAATCTAAATCGCTCGACACACAACAGTTATTTAGTCACTTTTACTTCGCATTCAATCTTAGTGAAAGTTTGAAGATGGTGCGGTGAAATTTACATGTCATTGCTTTGATTATAATTGATTTCTTTGGCGATGCTCTTGACGGAATTTATGATTTATGAGGTTCAACAATAAAGTCGGTTACAAATTTCTAATAATCCCGTAAGTAGGTGACACAATTAGGTGGATAATACGTCTGTATTATGTCAAAAATAAATTTAACGCGCTCTTATAATCCTAATTTATTGATTAATTTTAATTGAATAGCTTAATATATTATTAATAGTTGATGTTCGTGACTTCGTTATGATGAAATCGCTTTTGTTGTTTAATTGAAATAAGGTGTCTCATCTAGATTGATTATTGCCTGTCTTTTATTTTCTACTGAAATTCTGTTATTAATTCTCTTATAAGCATTTTATTAATAGCAAGCTACTTCTCTCGTTTTGGAAGTTTTAGGCCGCATAAACAACTGACACTTTGAATTCATTTATGTGTACATTAAAACTATTTGTCACCTTGTTTTTCACAGGCGTTTCAAATATATTTAACATCTAAAAAATGATAACTTACTTCAATTATTCTTTGTTTTGCTATCAAAAAAGTCTTGTACATGTTGCGTTCACATTTTGTATGATTCTTATTAATTTTAGATCATCGGACTCAGTTTTATGGATTTTAAATAAATACATAAAGTAGAATATAAATAAATTTTAATTAAATGAACTAGTCAATACTCATAGAAGTATATTTAATTAGTTCCGTGTGGATTTATGGTTGTACTCGGAGATTTACCCAGAGCTAGTGCCAGGAGAAACGTTTACTCCGGTTATTTGAAACGATTTTTATTTCTTTGATTTTTTTATATTATATAAATATTTACTATTAAAGAAAGAAATGTTAGAATAGACATATATAAGACTACGTACTTAATAAAACTGAATGTTACTGTTAGATAACTGATAGCAAATATCAGTAGGTTATATTATGTAAGTGAGGACTAGGAAATTATTTTAGTAAATTCATCACCTAGGGATATTTATTTATGAGTTAAAAATCGAACACTTGAGAAACCCAAATGATTCCCGAGATTCTGTCGATTGGAAACTCCATCGCGTACATGGCGAGCTTTACAAATATATTTTGTACTAGCTGACCCGTCCAACTTCGTTTGCACCAAACTGTTTATCACGCGAAAAAATTGTTTCTTTTTTTTATCGTAGCACGGTAAAATGCCTGCACTATGCCTGATGGTAAGCACAGTACAATCCAAAAACAATAGCGACCACCGAGTGACACACTATCCATCGCTGGTCGCCACTATCATGCCGGCCTACAAAAAGCTGGATATGCACAGGCTGATCCCGAAACGCGACGCGCAGAAGCGAATCACTATTACGGATTTTTTCGTCATGTACATGGTGGTTGTGACCCAGTCAGGCTGTAAAACCCTACCACCCCGCAAATAAAACTGATACCCGATTGCAGCCACAACTACCGTTTCCAATTGTGAATCCAAACTATCCACGGATTCACTTAAACATATACCCAGATTACATGTATTCATTTTTTAAATAAACCTAGTACCCATTCGTAGCGTCATCTAACAGGATCAATTAAAATAAAAACTAACCTACATAAAACTGAATAAACATCTCTACCACTTACTTTATCATAACTATCTTCGACTTGTATTAAAACCTTTTTATACTCCATTGTATTAAAGAAAAATATATGAACACCGTATCGAAGCGTCAAACATCCCGCCGAAAACGTCAAATGTCACTTGCTTGAAACTATTGTCTAAGAGTTATCAACTGTTTCAAAAACGTATTTGAAATATATTTCCAATATATTTTTATAAATAATGTCTGTACCACTCACAACATAGTACCTATCACCTTCAAACCAAGCCAGTTTTATACATCAGGTTCAATCCCTCGGTAAGGATCCCTTGAGTGCGTTGCTTGCGCGATACGGTGACACACAAATATACATCACTGCTACAACACTACACGATCACCCCCACACACGTGAAACACATGAAACACTGAATGATGATGAATGAAACATGTTACACATGAAAGTGGAAGGGTTTACTTTTTTCCTTATCGAACTAAAAAACTCTCAATTTTCCGATAATAAATATATGCAGGAGTTGTTGAGGCGTGTATGCTTGGTATACATATACGTTTCAACAACTCATACATATATGAATAGTTAGCTAGATTAGTTAAGATAGGTCGCGATTTTGCATGCAACAGGCAACAGCCAAGCCGAGGTGTGCCGTGTACCCTTGAACTGGTTGCCTAAATAAAATCGGCTGAGTGCCTTAAGCGCTCGTCTTAGTAGTCCGGTAACTTATATACGTATATAAGTTATTGAAACATGCATGTGTACCAAGCATGCGTGCCTCAACAACTTCTATATTTATTTTGTGTAGGAAAAAATCCTCTAAACTATGTAGGATAGGATAACGAAAAATAAGTGTAGAACTCTTGTGTCACTGTATCGCGTGAGCAGCGTACTCAAGGGCTCCACGCCCAGGGAACAGATCTAGGCTTGAGCCGTTGCCGAGAAGAGCCTAATTTGGTGTACGGGAGCGAAATTTAGTCCCAGACCACGGCGGCGTGATCTGCGGTTATGCGGGCGTGGGTGAGAACACGCTCTGTTTGAAGAGACAGGCTGGTACTGATCGTTCGCTGACGTGATTGAATCAGGAGGGTCGGTAAAAATGTGTCGCGGTCGTCTTCTATACTGCGCAGCGTTGGGTACGGGTTTATCGTTCGCGGCGGATACCACTAACGGGCTGGGATGATTCGCGGCTTTTTCGAAATAACTACATCTAAGTGATTTTATATACGCTCAGACAGAAGGCATCTCCAGGTCCTGTGGAGATCCTTATTCCGGACGTACCATGGGGCACCGGTGATTTTACGTAGGGCTCGGTTCTGGAGAACCTGCAACTTTTGAATACGATTTTGCGCATGTGCAAAGACCGAACAACTGTACGTCATAATCGGACGAATGCAAGTTTTATATAAAGTGAGTTTATGTCTGGGGGACATTTTACTCTTATGACAAAGCAAATGATAGAAACGACCCAAGACCGGCAATCCGGTTTTGTTTCGCACTCTTTCTGTGTGTGAATCGAAATGTAAGTGTTTATCTAAAGTGACACCGAGATATTTCACCTCGCCGGCCCAAGGTATTTCGGTTTTGTATAGCCTGATAGTCGACGACGCATATATTTGAGATGGCGTCAATCCCAAGTCATACGTTTACGTTTATCGTTGTATATGGTGGTCAATAATGTTTAATAAAATGAAATTGGTTCTTTGCTATGAAAAAAAATTATTGGTTTGAAATTTTTTATTGGAGGGAAGTTCCTTACGGCAGGCTTGGAGGAGATAGAGATTTTGCTGCGCGACCGAACTGAAAAAAATGTGATAGTAAAACTGTAACGAAAAGTGCATGGAATAAAACAGTTAAATGAGACGTGCGCAGGCGCGACAGTCGTATACATAAGCGAGTAGTGTATAATATCTTTCTCTTTCTCCTTTTTTGTAATTATTTCTATTTCTATGTAATTTTATGTTGTCAAACAAAAATAAAGAGACATATTTTGTTATTTTAATTGATAATTTGAATTACGATTACATAAAATTGAGCACGATTTTTTTTCCAAATAGTGTCGATTCTTCATTAGCCGAAAGAACTTCGTTCCTGCCTGGTGTCCCACGACACCACATTCTTTTTTTTATTTATAAAATATATCAGCGGGTATATATATGATTGTTTATATAAAATGTGTCTGAATGTTTAATTGCGTTTAAAAGTTACTGAAAAAAATGTTCCTAAACTTATTATTGATTAATCATAAATCAAAATGCCTATTAAAAATACAACGTTAACCCGCTACCAAGTGTCTAAATTCTGTCTATTGATATATTGATAATTTCTGTAGGTGGTAGAGCCACGCTGAAGCTATTACTGGTTTCAGCATGAATGGGTCGGCTCGTTCGGGCTAATACTGCCAGAATACTTACAGAAAACCGACGTCAAATAGCAGTGCTTGCATTGTAATGTTTCGTTCGGTCTGTGAGGGTGCCGGAGGTTCCTTTACACTCCCCCATATACAGTTTGGAAACGCGCTTACAAATCCCCTGGTGTTGCTAGTGTCTATAGACGGTGGTGGTCACTAAACATCACGTGACCCACCTGTTCGTTTACCTCTTATGATATAAAAAAAATATATTGATGTATTAAAGAACCAGGTATTCTAAAATTCTTGTTCTTTTAACGTTGCCGGCTCTTGTACTAAGGTGTCGCAAAAAAGTCTAGTTACGTTAACTGCAAATTTTTGTTTTTCGTTATTTTGGAGAACTCATTGCGTTTTATGGGACAAAGAGTATCCTGGATGTAGTCTTCTAATATTAGTTATCACCGTGTCAAATTTCGTTAAAATTGGTTCAGTACTTTCAGAGTAATTCGGGTTTATATTCTAGACTTTAATCCTTTATCCTGGAGAACCCTTTGCGTTTTATGAGACAAAAAGTATATTTGATGTAATCTCGTAATATTAGTTATCACTATGTCAAGTTTCATCAAGATTGGTTCAGTACTTTCAGAGTGATGCGTGTGCATAGGGACAGACAGACAGACAGACAGACAGACAGACAGACAGACAAAAATTGTAAAAAGATTATTTTTGGTTTCTATATCGATAACATAGTCTACCCTGATTAAAATTTTCAAAAAATATTTAATGTACAGATTTCGACTTGTTACAGTTTTATTATAGTATATAGAATATAGATGTTAACTAAATAAATTATTACTCCTATAACTGGTAATATTAAATCCATTATTTATAAATATGCAATAAATGTGACAATCTTAAATAACATAAAGACATAATGATGGTTAGAAACATATGATAACGGATTATAATTTCAAAAAAAAAAAACAAAAAAAAATTAAGGCGATTTCGATATGAAAAATCAATAAGGCACTAAAGAAGGAAAAATAACTCAATTATTGCACTACCTAATAATATACTTAAAGTTGATGCCAACATAAATTCATATCATCTACATACAAAATTTTGGGTCCACTCTTGCGTCATGTGATTTTTTTTTTCGATCTGACTACGCTATTGACCCAGCAAGGTCTTAACAGCTTCACCGGACTACAGTCGTCTTGTGATGTATATCTGTATAGTATCGTTTATATATTTACTTATTTGCAACAAATTTGAACTGTAGGTTGGCATCGACTAGTTATTTTTCGCTTTTTAATGCCTTGTTGGTTTTTCATGTCGAAATCAGTTTAATTTTTTTTTGTAAAAAAATTTAATTTATCCATTTTTAGTGTCCATAAATATACATGAGTTCTATTGAGTATGATAAGATTATTAAAATCGGTTTCAAAAGAACGAAAATACGTAGATACGAAGTGGGTGGAAATCAAATAAATGATATTTCACCCCCTTAGGGGTTGAATATTTTCTTCCAATTTATATGAGACCACCTCTAGGTATAACCAATTTAAATAAAAATAGAATCATTAAAATCGGTTCACAATTGAGGAAAATATCGATTAATATACATTTACAAAAACATACAAATGAACGTAGTAACCTCCTCCTTTTTCGAAGTCGGTTAAAAACGTGTATGAGACATGGCGAATTACGCCAGAGGATGAATGGGATGACATATGCATCTATAATTTAACATTCGCTTTTTCAGATCTCTAGCTTTTTAATACTTAAAGCGACGCTAGTTTTCTGATTTTTATGCCATCTGTTTGGAGCGAAAATCTGGCATTGTAAGGTATGTTGAATATGCACAACCTTCAGACGAAACTCATGACTGATCTGGTTAACGCCGCTAGACCATATCTCGTTTGTTACACTGGAAATACGGCTAATCTATTACGAATATTTCCTTCTGGCAGCGAGTTGGATGCCATTCATTACCCATAATTTTATATATATAGATATCATATTTGAGATTTTATATATTAACTAGCTGACCCGTGCAACTTCGTCTGCACCAAATTGGTTATCACTGGTTTCAATTGTATTTTTAAACGTGAAAAAATTGAATAAAACTAATACCCGATTGCAGCCACAACTACCGTTTCCAGTTGTGAATCCAAATTATCCACGGATTAACTGAAACATTACCAGATTACATGTGTGTTTTTTTTTTAAATAAGCCTAGTACCCGTTCGTAGCATCATTTACCACTCCGTTGTTTGTAATCCGGTGATTTACTTTCTCATAAATATCTTCAACTTGTATTAAAACCTTTTTGTACTCCATTGTATTAAAGAAAAATATATGAACACCGTATCGAAACATCAAATATCGTGCAGAAGCGTGAACTGTCACTTGCTTGAAACTATTGTTTAAGAATTATAAATTGTTTCGAAAACGTATTCTAAATATATTTATAAAATATTTTTATAAATAATCTTTGTACCACTCACAACATAGTACCTCTTAGTAATTTATCCATGTTAATATGTTTCTATTGTAGATTATTCTAAGTTGTTAAACTAAATATTTGTCATTAAATTTAAATCGTGTATTTGTCATACTTGATATTGACGAAATTACCTACATAGGCAGAGGCCATACCAGAAAGAATCAATCAAGCCAGTTTTATATATTATATTCATCCGAACAACAGGCTACCTGGTTGCCGGCAAGAGTTGCGTTTATTTGTGCATATCGCGCCCACGCCCGCATAACCACAGATCACGCCGCCGTGGTCTGGGGGTTAATTTCGCTCCCGCACACCCGATTAGGCCTCCCACGGCGGCGGCTCAAGCCTAGGTTCGATCCCTCGGTAGGGAGCCCTTGAGTGCGTTGCTTGCGCGATACGGTGGCACACAAATATACATCACCGCTACAACACTACACGATCACCCCCACACACGTGCACGCCTACACGCTTACACATGAAAGTGGAAGGGTTTACTTTTTTTCCCGTATCGAACTGAAAAACTCTCAATTTTCCGATAATAAATATATGGAAGAGTTGTTGAGGCGTGTATGCTTGGTACACATATACGGTTCAACAACTCATACATATATGAATAGTTAGCTAGGCAAGCTAAGATAGGTCGCGATTTTGCATGCAACAGGCAACAGCCAAGCCGAGGTGTGCCGTGCACCCTTGAGCTGGTTGCCATAATAAAATCGGCTGAGTGCCTTAAGCGCTCGCCTTAGTAGTCCGGTGAAGCTGTTAAGACCTTGATAGGTCAATAGCGTAGACATTTCGACAAAAAAAAAAAATTGTGCATATCGTACCTTTACAGACAAAAGTATTAATTTTTAAATAATTTTAGGATTTTTTTTTACTAACTTTGAAACGTTATTAAAATGGAATTATTATTGAAAGTCATTTTTGGTATTGACAATAATGTGCTTGATGGTATTTTTTGGAAATAAAAATAAAAGTAATCTTAACTCATGTTAGAATAGCAGTGATTTTATTATTACTATATTTGAATATAAATAAGTACAAATTTCATCTTTCACACTAATTCAGTTATTAACTCAATATTTAGATCGATTTATTGCTATAAAAATAATATGTGTATAGAATATAGCTATAGGTATAGTTTAGTGCAGCACTGGCTGCACGATAAAGATAGCGATAATTGTGGCAGCGTATGTTATCGACGCATTTTTTTTTCGAAATGTATACGCTGTTGACCTGGAAAGGTCTTTACAGCTTCACCGAACTACTGAGGCGAGCGCTGAAAGCACTCAACCGACTTGGGATGTTTGGGCGAACAACTCAAGGGTACACGGCACATCTCGGCTTGGACTGTCGCCTGTTTTGTGCAAAAATCCCGACCTATCAGAGCTAACCTAAGCTAAGCTATCTAGATATACGTATATAAGTTATTAAAACATGCATGTGTACCAAGCATGCCTGCCTCAACAACTCCTTCCTATATGTATTTTGTGTCGGAAAAAATTCTCTTAACTATATAGGATAGGATAGGATAGGGAAAAATAAGGGTAGAACTCTTTGTCGTTTATATCTTTGCAAAAGAAAAACAGCGTGTAAGCATGTAGGCGTGCACGTGTGTATAGATGATGTGTTTGATGTTGTAGCAGTGATTAAATTTTTGTGTCCCTGTATCGCGTAAGCAGCGTACTGAAGGGCTCCCCGTCTAGGGAACGGACCTAGGCTTAAGCCGATGCCGAGCGGGGCCTAATCTGGTGTGCGGGAGTGAAATTTACCCCCAGACCACGGCGGCGTGATCTGTGGTAATACGGGTGTGGACGTGAACACGCTCTGTTTGAAGAGACAGGCTGGTACTGATCTTTCGCTGCCATGATTGAATCAGGAGGGAATGTAAAAATGTGTCGCGGTCGTCTTCTATACTACGCAGCGTTGGGTACGGGTTCATAGTTCGCGGCGGATACCACTAAAGGGCTGGGTTGATTCGCGGCTTTTTCGAAATAACTACGTGTGAGCGATTTTATATACGCCCAGACAGAAAGCATCTCCAGGTCCCTGTGGAGATCCTTATTCCGGACGTACCATGGGGCACCGGTGATTTACGTAGGGCTCGATTCTGGAGAACCAGCAACTTTTGAATACGATTTTGCGCATGTGCAAAGACCAAACAACTGTACGTCATAATCGGACGGATGCAAGTTTTATATAAAGCGAGTTTATGTCTGGGGGACATTTTACTCTTATGACAAAGCAAATGATAGAGACGACCCAAGACCATAGCGGCTTTGTTTCGCAGTCTATCTGTGTGTGAATCGAAATTTAAGTGTTTATCTAAAGTGACGCCGAGATGTTTCACCTCACCGGCCCAAGGTATTTCGGTTTCGTATAGCCTGATGGTCGATGACGGATATATTTAAGGTGGCGTCAATCCTAAGTCATACGTTTACGTTTATCGTTGTTTTATTGTATATGGTGAAATCTTAATATCAATAATGTTTAAAATAGTAATAAAATGAAATTTGTTCTTTGCTATGGAAAAAAATAATTGGTTGGAAATTTATTATTTTTATTTATAAAATATATCAGAGAGTATATAAATGATTGTTTATAAAGAACTGTGTCTGACTGTAATAAATTCATGCTTTTGTGTTTAAAAGTTACTGAAAAAAATGTTCCTAAACCTATTCATAAATCAAAATGCGCATTGAACATACTACGGTAACCGGCTACCAAGTGTCCTTTCGGGCTAATACCACTCTCTCACAGAAAACCGACGTGAAATAACAGTGCTTGCATTGTAGTGTTTCGTTTGGTCAGTGAGAGCGCCGAAGGCCCACTTCTCTTCTCCTTTCTTCCTTTGCCTTCCCTTACCCTCCCCCATATAAAGGTTGGCAACGCACTTGCGACAAACCTGGTGTTGCTAGAGTCTATAAAGGGTGGTGATCACTTAACATCACGTGACCTATCTGTTTGTTTGCCTCCTATGACATAAAAAAATATATATTGATATATTAAAGAACCAGGTGTTTTGTAATTCTTGTTTTTTTAACGTAGCCGGCTCTTGTACTAAGGTGTCGCAAAAAAGTCTAGTTACGTTAACCACAAATTTTTGTTTGTCGTTATCCTGAAGAACCCTTTGAGTTTTATGGGACAAAAAGTATATTTGATGTAATCTCGTAATATTAGTTATCACTATGTCAAGTTTCGTCAAGATAGGTTTAGTACTTTCAGAGTGATGCGTGTGCAGGGACAGACAGACAGACAGACAGACAGACAAAAATTTTAAAAAGATTATTTTTGGCTTCTATATCGATAACATAGTCTACCCTGATTAAAATTTTCAAAATTTTGTACAGATTTCGACTTGTTACAGTTTTATTATAGTATAGAAGAACAGACAACATTTCCAAAATGATTATATACAAACATTCTTTGTGACCGTTACGAGTAAGCTGGAGTTAAGAAAAGACTTTTAATTCCTGCGGCCAAGTAGTTTCCGCGTGTGTCGGCTTGTCTTTGATACGCACCTTACTATTACGGACTAAAGATAGTCATTAGAGTATATGAGAGATTATATAACAGCATAAAGAATGAACTCACAACTTGAAACTATGTTATTATCTATGCTTATGATAATTTCTTTGAGACATGTTTTGTAAATAAAGGTAACGCAATCTCATCCGTTGATATGGCGAAGCCTAAAAATGATTTGGAACTTGAATTCATATGCCGGAATACAAACGACCTGTGATATGATTTCGTAACAATAGTTCCTTTAATCGAAAGCTCAGCGTTATTATGGAAAATGGAAATCAATCAAACGTCGATCAACGTAATGCCCGCGTAGAGTTATCATCGCTTTTAACTCTGAACAGTTAACATTTACGTCGATTTGTATACAGAATAAGTTTAAACAGCGGTCCTATGTAGAAAGTAATGGATATTAATAAGCTAGATTATTATTGCAGCCTACTTTATTTACTACTTTCTTTTTTAATATTATATCTTTTACTAGCCCTGTAACATTCATATCTTTATATACTTGTATAACGTTTTACTATTATAAATTATGACTGCACAATTTTGAGACAGAAATCTGTTTGACGTTACCACTACTGCAGTAGAATCTTGGAAGGATTCCATAACTCATAGATTTTTCAAATTACGTCTGCATTCATGGGTTACTCAATCTCCATTCGTTGGTTAGCTAGCAGCATTACAATCATATTGTGTCGTATTCGACATTACGTCCCTATTTTCCCATAAATTATATTAAAAAGCAAAAACAAAAGTCCAGAACATAAAATTTGGGACCTATTAGGAGTATAAATTTTGATACTATAAAACTCAAACTGTTGAGATATTCAATAGAACACAATGATATAAGAAAACTACATGTGGTAGAGATGCGAATGTTAAAGAGTATATGTGGTAACTAGAATGAATAAGATTAAGAATGAGTATATCAGACGTAGTTTGAAAATAGCACCAGTGACAGAGGAGTTGGAAGATTAATAGGTTTAATGTGGCATAAGGATGGATGAGAAGAGATGAAAACCATGCAACTTGAGAAGTTTTAAGTGTGATGGTGGACGTATACAGGAGTGGTGGAAGATCGAAAAACGTATGGATGGATAATGTGATGACTATTATGTGTATAAAAGTTATGAATACGGAGATAAATTCTGACAGTGGAGAGTGGAAAAGGAAAATACGTTGTACCGATCCTACTAAGGTGGGATAAGAGTAAGAGGATAATGATTCAATAAAATATGAAAACTCACAAATACATTTGTTAGAAACTTTATCCCGTTACTAATATGATTTCATTGTGTAAGAAAGATTTGGCACGAGCGCACTAAGCTCGTTGGCACCTATTATCGTAACGGGTTTTACCAGATGACCTATCACCGTTTCCAATACTCCATTATTTTAATACACATTTTGATCGTCTGTAATTTATTTTTCAGGGTCGTATAATAGAACAAATTATCTGTTTACATTAAATCTATTCATTTCCTTCCGAATTGTTTCTATTCAAAAACATGACAATAGAAACGACAAGTTTAGCTCTATAATAATAACTCCGCCAAAGAGAATTTTACTTTATGTTTGTGTTGTTTAAGTTTAAATTAATGTTATTAGAAAATTTATTATAAAATATCGTTATATGTTTATTCATATGCATTCTGTCATGACCAAAGGTTGATCCGTGTAATTTGAACTCTAATTCTTTAGAAGTATAAACGATATTTTTACGTGCATTAATTTTTATATTTATTGAGTCACTCATCCATTGCTATTGCCTAATCTCACGTGGACAATAGAGCACGATAATGGTGCAATAGTTCGATGTAAACTATCAATAGACTTACAAAATGAATAGGTTGGAACAGTAAACAAAATATATAAAAACGTATTTCGTAGAATTTAATCTTAACTCAGGAAAAATGATGCTATAATAATTAAAGTTATAGGAAACAGGAAAATTGAGATGGATCAACGAACCATAACAAGCGTGTCATCATTCAACATTCATTAAATCTAAACTCAGATTTCATTTTATTCTGACACATAAACTAAAATAGATTTACCTAAAGCTATCGAGTACTATGTATCACAATGTAACGGAAATAATATTGTTCAAAATCTCAATTTTAAACAAAAACATTAATAAAGACATTTGGAAATACGCCACTACTGCTAAATTCCGAAGTAGATTTATTCGAAACCACTAAGTCCGCTATTCTGAGAAATTGTATCAATCCGAAACATGAAATCCTTGACAAATTAAAAGAGATCGAAGTTAATAATGAATCATCAGCGTTAATGCAGACACTTAAACGCAACAAGGACTTACGCTAACATATCATGCGGTTCAAAACATTAATTAAGGTTATGGCATTATAAACGAAACGAGCCGCGTCAAACAGAATAACAGAAAGCTCTATGCATAGAGTTTATTTTTTCATTCATACAAGCGACAAATACATGTGTCCGACTTTACTAACACAGATAAGGATCTATATGATTATAACAATGGAAAACCAGCTTTACAACTTTGTACTAGGGTTATGAATTCAACAAGGCGTTTGATAATCTCTCGCATGGGGTATAGTAAACATAGTCGCGCCGGCGCAAGCGTCAGCCAGTCAGTCTTTGATCACAGTTCGGAGCAGGCAGCTATACAAAGGCACGCGCCTATGGACTCACGCGCATCGCGCACGCGTACGAACATAATACAATTTTTTTTCAAGTGCACTACAAGGGTGTATCTTGGGACCAGTGTTGAAAACAACGGTTATAGTTTAGTTGAAATTTTGAAAGTGTAAAACGTGCTGTGAATTTTATTGTGGTCCATTGTAAATAGATGCTGACTTGTTGCATGGTGAGTTGGTTTTGAAATTCTTGGGACGCATTCGAACAAAACCATTGTTAGGTTTGGAGGTCTTTTCATATTTAAATCGTTTGCATAGATAACGCTTTCATCATTATGTAATTAGTGATTTTCTAAATACAAGCTCTAATTAAAGTTCATTATAAGCTGTAAAGCTGCGTTGATGTATCGTCATAAACTTTTTATGTGTTTTAGTTTGAAATGTAAATTTTATCGCTGATGATAACAACCCTTTAGTGTTCTTGAAAGTACTTGAAGTTTAATAGATATTCTCATTTATGTATCTACAGCTTCTTAATTTTCTAACTATTTCGAAACATGACAATGTCTGTACGTTTGATTTAAATGATAATATTTGGAGTTTTCAATTAATTTGTTAAGAGATATTAGAATTTTTTGACAAACTTATGATTTCAGTGGGTTATTTTCTTTGATTGAAAGTTTTGGTTCATTGTAAAATTTAGATAAAGATACTTAGAGCAACCTTCTCTTAATTTTTTTTTGTGCTGAACGATGATAGCAATGAAATTGTAAAACAAAAAATGATAAAAAATCATACGCAAGCTGCGAAAACTTCATTTATATCAGCAGCCCTTAAGATCTAAGCACTCAGTGACCGCAGTTTAAGTATTACTGTAAATTAACTAATATCAACTACAGGCGTGCGTAACCGCAGACATTAATCACTTGTAAAAATAATGTTTCTCTATTTATTTTCTGGTATGCCATTTAGAGCTTGAATGCGGTGTATATAATTAAAATTGCTGTCATCTAAATGTGCGTTTAATTACCGATCTATAGAGATGTACTATGCGAAAGTGAGATTTTAGAAATTATGTCTTAATCTCTAATTAACAATAAAATAGAAGAATAAATATTCTTATATATATGAATCTATATGTATTATTTTTTGATAAGATATTTATTACAAAGGCGTAATCACGTATGTGATGTTATAAAAATGTCTGTCTGTCTGCCTGTTATAGGTCCATTTAACTCGAAAGTGATATAACCGATCTATGTAAAATTTTGTTCATAAAATGCCTAATTTTCCAGAATAAAAAAGATAGATTTAGAAAATTATCAAAACACTATTACATTTTTTATGACTGTAAATTTTGGTTAATTTTTCACGTGTGATGTATTCACCATTCAGAAAATCCTACTTTGTGTCAGTCTAAAATAATTAGCGTATAAAAATAACGAGTAACTTATAACTTCGATTTTCATGATGTCTTTCATAGTTTTGTAATGCAAGCAAACTCTCTATCTAAGATTGATATTTAACAGTTACTATTTGCTGAATGAAAAGTACGAACAACTGTTTTGTAAATATATTGTCAGCGTAATGTCATGAATAAAATGTTTTATTTATCACTCACAAGTTTGCTATGTTTCCTTAACCATTCTTCATATTTATTTATATTTACTAATAGTAAAGTTATTATCAACATTATTATTGAAATCTTTAATATGTATACTATATATTCAGCTTGTATATTTTATTTATTTATTTTTTTCTTCCCACGCAGGTATATTATTAATTGCTGTAGAGTCGAAAAATATCACATCTATATAGTTATGGATATGTTTCCTATTTTTTTTTAACTCTGCTATTAATATTTCCGCTAATTACCATATGTTTTCTGGATAGTTCTAAATGGTTACACATCTATCCTAACGCAGACTCCCTCAGGAGTTTCCCAGGGATCTTTATTGGGTTCTCTTGTCTTTAACATTTTCATCAACGATATTTCTTCTTGTATTATTAATTGTAAAAATCTTCTATAAAGTCGATGACCTTAAAATTCTTCGACCAGTTAAGACCATTTCAGATGCCGTTTCCATTCAGCATGATTTAAATAAATTTCAAAATTATTGTTACATTAATAATTTACACTTGAATGTTGATAAATGCCATGTAATATCGTTTTCCCGTAGTAGACCTACAATTCTATATAATATTTCCATATAATTATAAAATTCAAAATACTATATTAGCTCGGATTAACATAGTCAAAGATTTGGGTGTTATATTTGACTCTAAATTCATATTCGATAAGCATTTGGATAATATTATATATAGTATATCTTTTTTGCATACTCAATTGTATAGTTGATTGTTCGGAGTTGCTGAGTAAGATTAACTTGCGCGTACTACGCGTACATAGTAGGAATCTTAATGTACTTTATAACCCGATTGTTAAAGCAACATACAGGCAAAATTCGTACATAATTAGAGTTGTTAACAGCGTAAATCAATTGGTTAGCGATCTGAATGTAGATCTGTTTAACACAGGCTTACAGAAACTCAAATGCCTTCTAAATTCCAGTTTGTTTTATTTGTAATTTCCTTCTTTTTATCTATATTTTTAAAGCTACCTGCGGAAACTTGTAAATGTCCTTCATATGTTTATATATGTTATGTGACTATTTTTTTTGTCTAGCTGTAAGTTTTTGTAAGAGTATAAAATAAAATAAAATAGTAAGTTCAAGTACCATTTCAAGCGAGTTTTAATGTCTAAAGTCTACTTAGAGTGGATCAATATGTGAACGATGGTGATGTCTGGAAATTACTTCTCTCTTTGTGCATCCGCTCAAAACGAATATATCCATCTATGTTTGTAAAAATATGTATAATCAAAACATAAACCAGACCAAGTTTCTTGACGGTTCTTCTCAACTAAAAGGGTTCCTTCCCAAACCGGTGGTAGTTTTGACGTGCATAACCATCTTCTCAGAATCTATACAAACTGGATAAAGTATTTTTTATTCTGATTTACCACAAGGTTTTTTAAATGAATTAAAATTGTATGGTCTTTTAAAACGTACAAATTAAAGTCTTTTAAATATATATAATCTAGAAATGCTTAAACAGCCTTTACTTATCTTTTTGTATTACCTTTTTGTGGTAACATTTACGTTAATAAATACCTTCTTAGGGCCTAAATTGAATAAAGTGTCATTCAAAATGAATTAACTTCCAAGAGGTCCGTTATCCTGTGGCCGCACTGATAGAGTCCTTATTCTCCAGGTCTCTGTTGGTACTGCTTATATCTTTGAAGTAGTGACATTGATGCTTGTGGCATGATCAGATATTATGGAGATAGGTTCTTTCATAAATTACCTTAGCTCCTATAACAAGGATTGAAAATGCATATAATTTATCACCAAAATGCTTTCAAGTATATCTAATTAATTTTAGAGGACCTTAATCGTTAGGTTCTAATGGTATGGCTCACATGTCTGAAGCAGCGACATTAATGCTTGTGGCATGATTATTATGGAGATTTTCTTTACACAGTTTCTATGGCCAACTATCTATTATTTCAACATTTTTTTCTCCTTTATTAAATATATTCTCCGTCGTACATACCTTTAATTCGATTCATGATTCAGTGCAATAAATCAATGCCTAAACCAGAGAGAAAGCACATTCCTTGGTGTATCGGAAATAGAATCGAAACTTACTTATTTTTTGAAAATACCTTTCGGTTGTTTGGTGACTTTCCTCAATTTATTAGTACTCCTTTCATTATACTATGGTCTTATTGCGCAAATAGATGGAAGATTATCTAAAGGATAAATAAATCCTTCGTAAAAAGTATAAAATAACTAATATGCTGTATTTTTAGCTGGATGTTAATCAGTAATGTGGTGGCTTTAATGTTTTATTCATAAACTTTTTTTTTTTTTTTTTTCGCAATGACTACGCTATTGACCCAGCAAGGTCTTAACAGCTTCACCGGACTACGAAGGCGAGCGCTTAAGGCACTCAGCCGATTTTATTTTGGCAACCAGCTCAGGGGTGCACGGCACACCTCGGCTTGGCTGTTACCTGTTGCATGCAAAATCGCGACCTATCTTAGCTAACTATTCATATATGTATGAGTTGTTGAAACGTGTATGTGTACCAAGCATACACGCCTCAACAACTCCTCCATATATTTATTATCGGAAAATTGAGAGTTTTTCAGTTCGATAAGGGAAAAAAGTAAACCCTTCCACTTTCATGTGTAAGCGTGTAGGCGTGCACATGTGTGGGGGTGATCGTGTAGTGTTGTAGCGGTGATGTATATTTGTGTGTCACCGTATCACGCAAGCAACGCATTCAAGGGCTCCCTACCGAGGGATCGAACCTAGGCTTGAGCCGCTGCCGTGGAAGGCCTTATCGGGTAAATTCATAAACTTGTGTTATATGATTCTATAATTTGTAATATTGGTGGTATTTTACGTTATATAGTTCGGTTATTGTGCACGAGTGCAGTGAATGAGAAATGACTCCACGGAGCCTGATTTTTTTTATGTTATAAGAGGCAAACTAACTGGCCGGTCACCTGATGTTAAGCGATCACCGTTATCCATAGAGAACACCAGGGGAGTTGCGTTGCCAGCCTATGGTTGGCGGATGGATAGGGGTGAGGAGTGGGAGTAGGAGTGAACGAAACGCAACAGTGCAAGCATTGCTATTTCACGTCGGTTTTCCGTGAAAGGGTGGTAGTATCCCAGACGAGCCGACCCATTCATGCTGAAACCAGTAATAGCTTGAACGTGGCTTTACCACCTACCTAGCATGAATTTTGAGATGGCATAAAACTCCCTAGAAAGTTCTAACAAGACGGCCACCATCTTCAACATTGGAATTATCGTAAGACACTTTTTTTTTCGAACTGACTACGCTATTGACCCAGCAAGGTTTTAACAGCTTCACCGGACTACTCGCAAGACATCTCTAATGTACATTGATACACGTACTGTTTTTTCATTTGTGTTTATGACTATTTGTCGCAATGGATAGTTAAGTTATAATAAGACTAGTTTTGCACGTGGTTTCGCTTGCGTCGATGTAGATAATACCTTTTTCAGGATGAACCATATATAAATTCTCTTTCTGTTGACAATATGTATGCAAAATTTCGTAAAAATCGGACGAGTAGTTAAGGCATAATAACGTAACAATCAAATAAATACAAATTCTCGTTAATATTATATGGATAGCATAAATCTTAGTACTTGAAAAAACACTTGGAGTTTCCCAATCTCCGATATACATACCAACGCATTGTTATTAATTTATCGATGATAGCATCATCCTTAACCTTTCCAAGTAGGAGATTTAAAAAAAAATCTATAAGGAAAGTTTGCAGGATGGGTAAATCCCGAAATGCAGAGTTTTTCTACTCCCACGTATCGGCTTTACTGCGTAAAGGTTTTTTTTATTATTTTACGCCCGAATTCCTTTCACAAAACGACTGTTTGTTACGTTGCGTGACTCAATAAAAGCTATACAGCTATATAACACAAATATAGCGAATTAATTAACAGCAAAATAACTCACAACGGTTTATAATAACGTGTGTTTTATAACATAACAGCATGGGAGTTTTTGGCGGGAACTTTATATTTTACTTGCTTCTATTTCGCTTTTTTTTTCGAAGTCACTACGCTATTGATCCAGCAAGGTCTTAACAGTTTCACCGGACTACTAAGGCGAGCGCTTGCGGCACTCAGCCGATTTTATTTGGGCAACTGGCTCAAGGGAGCACGCCACACCTCGGCTTGGGCTATTGCCTGATACATGCAATTCGCGACCTATTTGAGCTAACTATTCATACATATATGAGTTGTTGGAGCATATATGTTTACCAAGCATATATACCGCAACAACTCTTATATATATTTCGTATCGGATAATTTTCCAAACTATTTCAGTTCGATAAGGGAAAGAAACAAAACCCTTCCACTTTCATGTGTAAACGTGTATGCGTGCACATGCGTGGGAGTGATATGTGTAATATTGTTGCAGTGATATAAGATTTTGTGTCACTGTATCGCGCGAGCAGCGCACTCTAGGGCTCCACGCCGAGGGAACGGGCCTAGGCTTGAGTCGCTGCCGAGGGAAACTTCTATTTCGCATGGGATAGTTACTGTGAGCTAACACGCAGCGGAAAAAGTCAAAAGAAAAAAAACAATTTTGAAACATTCTTTATTCGTGTTCCGCTCCTATTGGTCTTAGCCTGATGATATATAGCTTATTACCTTCCTCGATAAATGAACTATTTAACACTGAAAGTATTTTTCATATTCGATCAGTAGTCCCTGAGATTAGCGTGTTCAAACAAACAAACAAACCCTCCAGCTTTATAATATTAGTATATATTTATTATAATCTTGTGTTTTTTAGATTTGTAATATTCGTGGTGTTTTACGTAATATAGTTTGATAATTGTGCATAAGTGAAGTGGATGGGGAATAATACCATGGATCAGGGATTCTTACATGCCACAAAAACTTTCTGGAAAGTTTTAACAAGGCCACCATCTTGTTACTTTATTGAAATGGTCGCAAGTAACTAGTAATATCTTTATCCACTCGACAATGGCATTAATAATATATTAGAAAATTACCAAAAAAAAAAAGATATTACTTTCATGTATTACACTTAATTTAATCTGTTTGTTTCTCTCGTGCTGTGTGTTAATGATTACTTTAGGTAAGAACGTCTAATGATTTTGAATATATTATTAGATTTGACTAATGATTGCAATTAATTATATTATTTGTTTTGATAATTAGCTTTACTAATCGTTCTACTATTGAAAGCTAATATTAATTTATCTGGTTTATCAACTTTTAAGTAGGATGTTATGAATGACACATAATTTGTGAAGAATAAGCATCATTTGACGTACTTCTGTCTCATTAATATAATCTAGAATACGTATTATATTGTATGTATTAGTGTTTAAAGAATGTCGCTGGTTGTAAAATTTCATTTTTTGGTTCAAGCTCCATTAACTTTATATTCCATTACATTTAATTTCTAACGTAAACTAAGTCGTTTAGTAATTTATCTATATTTCATAATAGCTTTTGTCCGCGACTTCGTTCGCGTGGAATAATTACTTTAGGCTAATACTAACTAACATATAGCGGAAGCTCTCAAAAAAAAAATGCCGATTTTGAAATATTTTTCATGTGCTCAGCTCCTATTGGTCTTAGCGTGATGATGTATATACGAATATTCTATAATCATCCTCGATAAATAAGCTATATAATACTACAAGAATTTTTCAAATCGGTCCAGTAGTAGTTCTTTTTTTTTTTTTTTTTTTATTGTAGCACGACAAAGTGACTGCACTATACCTGATGGTAAGCATAGTACAATCCAAAAACAGTGGCGACCACCGAGAGACAGATCATCCATCGTCGGTCACCGCTGTCATGCCGGCCATAATGACGAAAGTCACCTGGTACTGGATATGCACAGGCTGATCCCGAAACGCGACGCGCAAAAGCGAGTCACTATGACGGGCTTTTTCGCCATGTACATGGTGGTTGCGACCCAGTCGGGCTGTTAAACCCTACCACCCCGCTATCGCCATTGCCTCGTTCGTTTATCAGCAGGGTGCACCACGTGCAGGTGAGGTTGGCTTGGGTGTCTCGAAGTCTTAAGATGTTACTCGACACCCCTTACACCCCAATTACAAAGTTCCTGAGATTACCCTCTACAACGTCACAAACTGACAAACTTTACCTCTTTATAATATTAGTATAGATAAATTAAACACTCGACCATATTACGCGCGAGCAAGAACTGACAGCTATATACAAAGATGACAACAATTTTAACAAGGGCTGTAACAAATATCTGAACTGTAATAAAATGGATATCGTGTATATTAACTTATTTATACATTTATTAATATAAAAATAATATAAATATGACATAAAATAATTTACAATTACCTTAATGAAATACATTTTTTTTTATTGTAGCACGGCAAAGTGACTGCACTATGCCTGATTGCTTACCATCAGTACAATCTAAAAATAATAGCGACCACCGATTGACACACTGTCCATCGCCGGTCGCCACTATCATGCCAGCCTGTAATAAGCTGTATATGCACAGGCTGATCCCGAAACGCATAACATAACAACAAATAACAATTGAACCACCTAGTACTTAATCTAAATTTTATTCATATATAAAAAGTCGTGGTGATTGAGTTGTCTGATCCGCGGAATGTCAATTCCAGGTCCGCAGGTTCGAACCCCGGCAAAACACATTATGTAAGTTGCAGAATACTTGAAAGAAAATAACTCTATAATTTCGATATTATTTGCAAATTTGGTATCTCCAATGTTTCCAACAGCTCACGTTTTGAGCGGAGACAAATATCACAAGTTCATATCTAATTACGATACTATCTACTTATTAACTTAATTCATTTAAACTTTGATATATAATTCAACTGCACGCATAAAATGAGAATAAACTCTTGCGTAATAAATTACCTATATGCTTCTTTGAAATATATATACATTTATGCGAAGTAAAGTTATGAATGAATAACTAAGTAAAGAGACGAACAGGTGTTATAATTTATGGTTATATATTTCATATTTATATTTCCTTTATCGGTTTTTATTATAAAGTCTGGTTTAGGAACATTGTAAAAAATAGTTTTTATAGGTCAGGTCGAATTTTTATCGTGTTTTAAGTGTGTTCGGATAGTTGTACTGATACTCTATTTAAGTTTATTGTTTGATATTTGACCCCAACATCACTTACAATTGGATGAAATCGATCGAAAAATCGATATTATAAAATGAATGAGATTTTTTAAGGAACATTTAAAAAGTTCACTTTTCAATCTAAAGCCTATTTATTGAGAAAGATTATAAGTTATATATATATATGGCAATTAGGAGCGGAGCAATTACTATATGAATTGTTGATTACAACGCGTGAACCAAGTAACAGTGAGCCGCGCGGGCCATTATCGGGGGCCGAGAAAGTCCCGAACTGTGAATGCTTGAGTCAGCGAGGTGCAATGACACGCAGCTCATACTTGTTTTATATGGGAATTTTTAAACGTACCTAATCACCACCATAATCATCAGCCTGTAAGAGACCCACTGTCGGGTTATAGGCCTCTTCCCAAAGGAAGGTAAAAGCATGATCACCACGGCGTATTCACGATTTCAAACTCTGAGAAATCCACAGCTGTATGTTTTCCCACATACAGTACTACTACAAGAACATATCTCAGGTTCAGGTTTCCTCACGATGTTTTCATTCACCGTCAGCCGATACTGTTACCAATTTAAATTAGTAAATGTACGCGAATTCCTATTCCGGTGAAGCTGTTAAGACCTTGATGAGTCAATAGCGTAGTCAGTTCGAAAAAAAAAATAGCTAACGCTAACTTTATCTCGCGTCTTCGTTTACGTAGAAGGTTTACGTTTTGTAGTCGTAGAGCCACGCTACCTATTACTCGTTTCAGCATGAATGGGTTGGCTCGCCCCCAGTACTACCACCCGACCTACAGATATACCCACGTGAAATAACAGTGCTTGCATTGTTGCGTTTCGTTCGGTCAGTGAGAGCGCTGGAGGCACACACCTACTCACTTTCCTACTCTCCTCTTCCTTTCCTCCCCTCTCCTCTTCCTTTCCTCCCCCGCCTCCTCAACACAGGCAGGTAGCGCACTTGCGACTCCCCTGGTGCTACAAGTGTCTATGGACGGTGGTGATCACTTAGCATCAGGTGACCTACCTTTTCGTTTGCCTCCTATGGTATAAAAAAGATGAAAATATTTTTGAATAGTACATACGTTAACCCCAATTTTAAAACATTCTTTACTGGTGCTCCGCTCCTATTAAACTTACCGTGATGTAGCGTGAAGCATAAAAAGGAATAACTATACTTGTGTTATATTGCGATTATTCGGAGTATTCATTGAAAGTCAAAGAAGTATTATTAACAGTAAATGTTAAGAACATCAGGTGAATTACCTAATACTGTAAATTTTATCTCAATATAGTGATCCGAATCGATTCTTTATGAGTCATGAAACACAAAGCGCACTCGTCATGGCGCGATCAGTTTTTAAAGTTCTTTTGTCTTTGACGACTTAAGTTTTCGTTTACGGTTTTTTATAGGTGTTAAATTAAATTAATATCATTATTCTATACCCAAATTCTATAAAGGTTCTTATGAAAAGTGTTTGTAAATTTTATATTTATTTAATATAGTTGACCACGTGTTGCTGTTGCTCAGTTGTTATATGTTGAATTAAAATTATGGCAAAACTGTTACCAAAATTAAAAAGTGGCGCCATCTATGAGATATGTATAACAGTTGGTCCTACAATCTTCACTCAACAAACTAATTTACAGCGCCATCTGTTAGAGTCTGATGAAACTTACAATTAATAACAATAATCAACATTGAAAATCATTTATAGTTAAAAAATACTATGGCTATTCATGGAAAATATAAATTAATCTATCTCTCAAGTTAGACCAAATCATACTTAAATGCCAACTTTCATGAATATCGGTTAAATAGTTTTGGAGTTCGATGTTGACAAACATCATAACACTTGATTTATATATATTGAGATTTGCAAAATACAGTTTTTATATTCAATCCTTATTTACTTGTATCTGTTCAATAATGCACCCCGTATTATTAACAATGCATTTTTTTTTATTGTAGCACGACAAAGTTGCTGCACTATACCTGATGGTAAACATAGTACAATCCAAAATCAGTGGCGACCACCGAGAGACAGATCATCCATCGTCAGTCGCCGCTGTCATGCCGGCCATAATGACGAAAGTCACCCGGTACTGGATATGCACAGGCTGATCCCGAAACGCGACGCGTAAAAGCGAGTCACTATGACGGGCTTTTTCGCCATATGCATGGTGGTTGCGACTCAGTCGGGCTGTAAAACTCTACCACCCCATTATTGTTTTTTTTACATCTCCATACATGTAATAGTAATTGACTACTGAATAGATATCTCCCATAGTGAAATTATAAAGGGGCCACAAAAAAATTCGGATGTAACGCCAGTGGGCGTGGGTAATCAATTATTTAACGGAAGAACAAAGATTCTTATCTGTTGTTTGAGTTCCAGTGTGTTAATATTCACACAATCTTATCTAAAGAGCCTAATGTTGATTGATTTTGCTATATTTTTACTGGATTCTGCGCGCAACTTCGTTCGTATAGAATAGTTACTTTGGGCTAAAGCTAAAAAACCCGATTTTGAAACATTCTTCATTGGTGCTCCGCTCCTATTGATCTTAGTGTAATTATATATAGCTTATTACTTTCGTCGACAAATAAGCTATATAACAATGAAAGAATTTTTCAAATCGAACTAGTAGTTCCTGAGATACCCCCTACAATCTCACAAAGTCACAAACTTTACCTTTATATAATATTAGTATAAATATTGTTAAGTTGAAATCTGAACAACACTTCAAAGTCAATTTAATAGTCACAGGAACCGGGTAGTATTAATATAAAAAAGTTATAATAAATGCTGATAAACAATCTAATTTTCATGAAACAATAAAACCATTTTCATAAAAATGGAATCGTGAGCATTAGCTTGCACAATCAATTCATTTAAAATAACTGTTCAAAAATCCTTTAAAAATACCATTTTCAACTTCAAGAATGGAGTCACGAGTATTCGCTATTAATGAAAGACGATTGTCTAATGACTTTGTGTATTAATTATTTTTAATCTGATAGTCGGTTGAAATAGCACAATTAGTTATTTATTACGCTGGAAATGCTACCAATGACTTTAATTCCTGCGAAGCTTGAATACACACATCGTGCATTCTTAAATACGTAGATAGATATTAGTCACTCATGTACTGGATTTTATATTTTATTCATAGACTTATGTTATATCACTCTATAGTTTGTAATATTGGTGGCGTTTTACGTAATATAGTTCGGTTATTGTGCATTAGTGAACTGGATGAATAAAAAAGTGTGTGTGTACTTATGTACACGCGTTAGAAGTTATACATCTTTGGCTTAACAGCATAAAAATCTTTATTCATAAATTTTATCTTTCGCCTTATTCTAAGTTTGTAGAAAAAACGATACTGTTAGTAGAAAAAAGTATTTAATACATTCAAAGTTTTAATACTAAGAAATGTAAACTACAAATACAAAGAAACAAAATGTTGACGCGCACATTGTAATAACTTCGGGTGTCAGTTTTTCGTGACGGTGCGCACACATCGTAATAACTTCAGGGTGTCGGTTTTTCGTGACGGTGTGCGCGCGCATCGTAATAACTTCAGGGTGTCGGTTTTTCGTGACTGAGTGCACGCGCATCGTAATAACTTCAGGGTGACGGTTTTTCGTGACGTTGTGCGCGCGCATCGTAAAAAATTACTCTCATCATTTTTACCTAACACGCCAAATGAAGTATAACTTTAAAAATACCATGGAGCATGAATTCTCAGATGCCACAAAATTCCCTGTAAAGTTCTAACAAGGGATCCACCATCTTGTTAAAACATAAATGTTATTGGAAGCTACTTGTAACCTTCTCGACAATAATCTGGAAGATAGGAAGCCAAAAATAAAATAAATGTAATATAAATAAAATCTGTACTAATATTGTAAGGAGGTAAAGTCTGTGAGTTTGTGATGTCGTAGGGGGTAATCTCAGAAACTGCAGGTCTGATTTGAAAAATTATTTCAATGTGATATAGGATATTTATCGAAAATGGTTATAGGCTATATATCATCACTCTAACACCAATAGGAGCGGAGCACCAATGAGGAATGTATAAAAATCGGGATTATTTCCTCTTGGGAGCTTCCGCTGCATGTTGACGTTAGCCCAAAGTATTTATCCCACGCGAACGAAGTCACGGGCAGAGGCTAGTAGGAAATAAAGTTTATTTCTTGAGAAAACTGTTTTAAAATACAACTATTGTTCAGTACTGTTTTATAAACATACAGTGCTATTATAACATACAATGATGACGTAATATATAAGAATGATTATGTCGTTTGTAATACTTGTTCACGGTTTAATACAATCATATAATTTTAATGTTATTTGTAGTATAACTTGAGATTAGCATCTTGACTGATGTAGTATATGACATACTAAGAATAGGAAGCGGATTAGAGCAGATTGTATTCATTAGAACATACGGTGTATCGCTATAGAATTACAAAATTAAAAACTGTTACGTCATCTGTTTGTCTTTATTATTTTTTTATATCATATTAAGCAAACGAACGTGTGGGTCACCCGATGTTAAGTGATCATTACCGTCCATAGACTCCTGCAACACCAGGGAAGTCGCAGTTGCGTTGCCAGCCTGTGTTAGGGAAAGAGTGGAGGAAGGAAAGAGGAGATGGGGAAGGTGAGGAGAGGTGGGCCACCGGCGCTCTCACTGACCGAACGAAACGCAACAATGCAAGCACTGTTACTTTACGTCGGTTTTCTGTGGGTCGGGTGGTACTGCCGGACTAGCCGACCCATTCATACTGAAACCGGTAATAGCTTCAGCGTGGTTCTACTACCTACAAATTTTTTTGAATTCTATTCAATTTAATAGTTTTCTTTGTTATTTTATATACATTACGTAAACTGTGCTGTAGTTTTGCTAATTGTTCGTAGTATACACATGCCTTTAATATTGTCTGACATTGTCACGATTTCTCCAGTTGATGCTATTTGATAATAAAACCAAAGATGGGAAAGGGATCTCCATTAATTACGTTAAGATTTCAAGGGGGGAGAGGGTGGAGCCGAATTTCACTGAATTTAATATGGGGAAAAGAAGGGCTTCGGCAAATGTTACGTAAATTTTCCCGGCAAAAAATAATGTAAAATTGTGAGTTGATCATATTAATTGTGAGTAAAACATAGTTCTATACTAAGATATGCTGATATCTGGTATAACTCTTTTTTTTGTTTTTTTTTTTTTTTTTTTTTTTTTTTTTATTGAAGCACGACATAGTTTCTGCACTACGCCTGATGTTAACCATAGTACAATCCAAAAACAGTGGCGAGCACCGAGAGACAGATTATCCATCGTCGGTCGCCGCTGTCAATCCGGCCATAATGACGAAAGTCACCCGGTACTGGATATGCACAGGCTGATCCCGAAACGCGACGCGCAAAAAGCGAGTGACTATGACGGGCTTTTTCGCCATATACATGGTGGTTGCGACCCAGTCGGGCTGTAAAACCCTACTCTGCTGTATATTAAAACTAAAATGAAAATAGATGTAAAGTTATTTAGTTTTCATATCTCGAAATATAATGTAAATATATTATCAGCAAAAAAGTAAAAATAATAAAGGAATCTATAGGTATATCTTTTTTTCAATAAATCCAATGTATTTATAGTCAAAATGCATATTATGAAAAATCTCATGTAAGATTAGAGGGGGGAGGTTGTTGAGATCAAATCTTACAACATCTCAACTAGGAGGGACTCAGAAACACTTTACGTAATTAATGGACTTCTCCTAATGGTAAATATAACAGAGACACGTTTATAGTCACTTGGTTAAAGATTTTAACTAGATGGTGATAGCTGGTCAATTGTTTATTAAAAAGCTTACGACTTTTTTATGGTTTCACCACGATTTTCTATATTTTCCATAGTTATTTTGTTTGTTACATCTCTTAGTGGTGTGTTACTTTTTTCTTATTCTATTGTTCTTCAGTCAAGCATATCTCTTCATAGTCTAAATTATTTTAAAATTACACTGTTTTTAGTACGTATATGCTTGTATTTATTTACAAACTTTTCAATATGTAGTCTTGTAATAAAATAAAATTTGAATCTACGCTTATTTGAAGACGATACTATTGAGATATCGTCATTGCTGAATAACTTAGTTATTACTAGCTGTGCCCGCGACTTCGCCCGCGTGAAACTTTACGTAAAAAGCAGTAACCAATAAAGTTGTCTGAATTTATTACATCCATTTACTTATCCACTTTTCTCTCGTACTTCAATCAGGTTGTCATTAAAATTACAATAACTTTTGATAGATCGACCCGATTTTCATGAAACTAAGATTAAATGTTACTCGAAAATATGCTTTATGATTATCTTGAAAAGGTTTTATAATAAATACAGTACTTTAGCAGCAATACCTGTCCATACAATCAGACAAACAGAAATTTCTAAAAATTATAGAAAAAAATCTTTTTACAAAAATTTTAAATACAAAAAGTACTTTAGACTTACGTTCTTATTATATATATAGATGGTATAGATTTTAATGTATTCATGTGGACTATCACATATTTTAAACATATTATAATTGTCTAAATTTAAAACTAATGCCATAGAAACGTGTATTGGTTAAGCTATTTATGTAAATTTGAAATTAAATCCTCCATAAATTATGATAGTTATTTAAAATTAGTTATTATAATTTAGAAAAGTCATTTCTGGTGTGTTAATTTATAAAGATAGGTTATTATTAAGTTTGGAAATCCCTTGTAATATTATGTGGAATTCTTGTTCAAATAAGCGTGTAAATTATTACACAAAGTTGAGTTAAACTGTCACTGCTGGAAAGGTGTCAACGCTTTTAAAGATGGCGTAAGATTTTACTTCACAATGTTGTATAACTTTACCAGTATTTGTTAAGGTAAACACATTTAACTTATTGTAAATTTGTTGACTATATTTCTAATCCTTCTCTGAACTATTTACTTGTGATAATTGATTGAGTAGTTCTATTTTATGCTTTATATAGATCTGGTGCCGGCAACCTCGATCTCATGCAATTGAGTTTTTTGAGTACGGAGATACTACGTGTTTTATTTGAAGTAATTATGAACTGACTTTTATTATTTTCATTGGATTTTTGACGTTACTGTTTACACCAATAACTTTTCTATGCATTATATAATATCTTTGTCAATATTTTATCTATACTAATATTATAAAGAGGTAAAGTTTGTGAGTTCGTGACGTTGTAGGGGGTAATCTCAGGAACTACTGATCCGATTTGAATAATTATTTCGGTGTTATATAGCTCATTCATTGAGAATGGTCATAGGCTATATATAATTACGTTAAGACCAATAGGAGCTGAGCACAGATGAAAAATGATTCAAAATCGGGATGTTTTTTTTCTTTTGAGAACTGCTGCGTGTTAGTGTATATATTCCACGCGAATGAAGTCGCGGGCAGAGGCTAGTACGTTATAAGTGTATGTTGTTTGCACCGGCAAGACTACGAAATGTCTAAAACTAACATAACGAAACCTTTTTTGCCTGACAATTGATTTTCAAAGAATTATATTGGGATATCTTTGCTCTCTCTAATGGAGCTAAAGAATAGTATTTACACTTATCAGAGAATATAAAGTTCATAAAAGGGTTGTAGGGTTAATTATAAAATTATAATAAAAAAGTCTGGACCTAATTAATACACATAGAAAACGTATAATAAAACCATCCTTACCAGAGGGAAGTCATGTGAACTGGATATTTAATAATAGTCTTAAGACTGAAAGAGTATGCGCAGTTAAAAATGATCGGTCCGCATGCGGCCCGCCGGGTCTTTATAGTTGCCTCACCCGATTATACTTTATTTTCCATTACTTTAAATGTCGCGCCCATCAGACTATGAGCACGCTGAGTAAATTAAATAAGTCCCAGATAACCCGACCGCAATGTGTTCCATATTATGTTACAAGGATTATACCAAGCTTGTTTCATTGGACAACCATTATTGACTACATTGTAGGTGTAGGTGGTAGAGCCCCGCTGAAGCTATTTTTGGTTTCAACATAAATGGGTCGGCTCCTCCGGGGTAGTACCACCCCTCTCACAGATAACCGACGTGAAATAACAGTGCTTGCATTGTTGTGTTTCTTCGGTCAGTGAGAGAGCCGGAGGCCCACGTGCCTTCCTCTTTCCTTCTTTCCCTTTCCTTCCCCTCCCTCTTCTCCCATCTCCCATTGCCCAGGCTGGCAACGCACTTCCGACATCCGTGATGTCACTAGTGTCTATGGACGGTGGTGATCACATAACATCACGTGACCCACCAGTTCGTTTGCCTCCTATGATATAAAAAAAAAGTACGTTACTAATTTCAAATTAAGTTTTTTATTTAATACATAAATATATGTAGTTCGTGGCCCGTGACACCATGAGTCAGCAGTCCGTTAGTGGTATCCGCCGCAAACTATGAACCCGTACCTAACGTTGCGCGTTATAAAAGACGTCCGCGATGCATTTTTACCGACCCTCCTGATTCAATCACGTCAGCGAACGATCAGTACCAGCCTGTCCCTCGAAACAGAACGTGTTCACGCCCACGCCTGCGTGACCACAGATCACGCCGCCATGGTCTGGGGGTTAATTTCGCTCCCGCACACCTGATTAGGCCTCCCACGGCAGCGGCTCAAGCCTAGGTTCGATCCCTCGGTAGGGAGCCCTTGAGTGCGCTGCTTGCGCGATACGGTGACACACAAATATACATCACCGCTACAACACTACACAATCACCCCCACACACGTGCACGCCTACACGCTTACACATGAAAGTGAAAGGGTTTACTTTTTTCCCTTATCAAACTGAAAAACTCTCAATTTTCCGATAATAAATATATGGAGGAGTTGTTGAGGCGTGTATGCTTGGTACACATATACGTTTCAACAACTCATACATATATGAATAGTTACCTAGGTTAGCTAAGATAGGTCGCGATTTTGCATGCAACAGGCAACAGCCAAGCCGAGGTGTGCCGTGCACCCTTGAGCTGGTTGCCAAAATAAAATCAGCTAAGTGCCTTAAGCGCTCGCCTTAGTAGTCCGGTGAAGCTGTTAAGACCTTGCTGGGTTAATAGCGTAGTCATTTCGAAAAAAAAAAGACACCATGAGTGAAACGTGTTCATGGCCCGTTTGAAAAAAAAGGTTGAGTACCGCTGTTCTAGAAGCATGAAACTTTGTACAGAATTTTCTGTAGGTTAGCATTAAGAATGCATTTTTAGAAATTCATCCCTTAAGTTAAATAGTCTCAAGATGCTACTAAAAGGAAATCCACACACACTTTTATTCATAAAACGCTTGCTTAATCTTACGTAAATCCATATCAAGTAATCCTCTCTGGTCAATGTTCAAAGCAATAATGATAATGAAACGCCTCTGTTTAAGAGATAGTGAAAACTCATTAGCTCCGTGTCCTAATGATTGATGATCACCGATGTTGTCATTAGTGATATAATCTGATTGGTTGTCAAAGATGATTGATATGATTTTAATTGGTAGGTTGTTGATGTTGCCTTTATTTCTAAGTCTATTCTATTTAAGTCTATAATAGATTATTGGTCATTATGGAAACCAGTGAAGATTAATAAAATAATGATCTATACTAATATTATAAAGAGGTAAAGTTTGCGAGTTTGTGATGTTGTGACGTTGTAGGGGGTAATCTCGGGAACTACTGATCCGATTTGAATAATTCTTTCAGTGTTATATAGCTCATTCATCGAGAAGGGTTATACGCTATATATCAGCACGCTAAGACCAATAGGAGCGGAACACAGATGAAAAATGTTTCAAAATCGGGATGTTTTTTCCTTTTGAGAACTGTTACGTGTAGCGTTTGTGTATCTAAGTCCCGCGAACGAAGTCGCGGGCAGAGGCTAGTAATGAATAAACTAATACTTAATTAATTTAAATACATAAATCAACACCATCATCAGTCTTTAAGAGACCCATTGCAGGGCCATAGGCCTCTTTCTGAAGGAAGGAATGAGCATAATCACATTCGCGCTAGCCCTCGAAGTATTAGGGAGTTTAAACTCTGAGAAATCTACAGTACTATGTTTTCCCACATACAGTAGTACTACAAGAACATTCCTCAGGTTGAGGATTCTTTACGATGAATCCCTACACCGTCAGCCGACACTGTTACCAATTTAAATTAGTAAATGTACGCGAATTTTGAAAAATTCTTTGGTACATACCAGGGTTCGAAACTGTGGACATCGAAATGATATTCTATCGGTTGAACCACTAGACTATAACGACTTTTTTAACAAACGAGTACATAAGTGTTATTTAATATATTTAAATAATAAATTATTAAGAAGTGTAAAATAGACTCACGTACAGAAGCTTCTGCCCTAACACAATATATTTGCATTTTATATTTACCTTCTATTTTGGATATTTAGCAATGAATCCAATTGATACGTGCCTGGTTTTTTATTACTTGTGGTTTTACTTTAAATTTAGTAGTATTAGCCTAAGTCTGATGATTGAATTTGTTTCCCTTTTTATGAGAGAGCAAAAAGATCTTGAAAACGCATTTTTTGTATGGAGCTTTCTTCATATTTTTAGGTATTCTTCTCATTTATTTATAACTAGCCCCTGCCCGCGATTTTGCGTCATAATAGTTACTTTGGGCTAACGCTAACACGCAGCGGAAGCTCTCAAGAGGACAAAAATCCCGATTTTGAAACATTTTTCATTGGCGCTCCGCTCCTATTGGCCTTAGCGTGATGATATATAGCCCATAACCATCCTCGATAAATGAGCTATATAACATTTATAGAATTTTTCAAATCGGACTAGTAGTTCATGAGATTAATCCCTACAACTTCACAAATTTTACCTCTTTATAATATTAGTATAGATAATCGAATATTATTATTCGACATAATATTACATATTATGTTCAAATTCCCATCACTTATCTATTATTGCTATAAGGTATATGAGTTTGGAAGAGTTAGAGCAGAGAATAAAAAGTAGGACGCGTAGCGTAGGCTCAGGAATAAAGTTATTTTTTGGAAAAGCAATTCTAAAACGCAACCAACCGGTTCTCCTGATTCATAGCATTTCTTATAAATTGGATACCAAATTGTGATGGACGTACACAACATATTTATTGGTAGTAATCGATCCAAACAGAAAGCGGAGTAATTGGACGATAATTGCTTAAAGTTGTAAAATTGTCGTCCGTTATTGCGTTTTAAAGACTTGAATTGTACTGCGGAGGCGTGTCGTAAAACCTAAACTTCTATATATATACAATGAATCTTGTATTTTGTTTTCTGTTTAATACTTATCATGTACAGAAATACTTTTATGTTTAACGGAGTAAATGATTACTGTATTGAAACGCAAGCCCTCTCTACGTTTTCTCGTAGTTACGTCTCATATCTCACAATTAATGTAGGTTTGAATCCTTGTAACTGAGTCGAAGCTTCTTGCGAAGGAAAGCATCGTGATGATACCATAACATGATGGTAGGGCTTTATCTAAATCCGCTCTGTTAGCTACCAGCAGTTTTTTTATATATCATAAGAGGCAAACGAAAAGGTGGGTCACCTGATGTCAAATGATCACCGCCGTCCATAGACACCAGCATCACCAGAGGAGTCGCAAGTGCGTTGTCAGCCTGGTGGGGAAAGGGAAAAAAGGGAAGGGAAAGGGAGGGAAGTGGCTCTCCGGCGATCTCACTGCCGTCACAAAATCTGCCGTCAAACGCCTATAAGTACGTTTCGCCAACTGCCCTTGATAGCCAGTCCCGTCTAGGTTTGGATTGTTTACCATCTTATATTACTTTGTCATTTAACGTCCGATGAGATTATGGTCAAAGATTTAATACTTATAATGTAATAAAAAAAATCGTCAGCGTTATGTATTATTGTTCTAATAAATTATAAACACTCTTTAAATTACAATGACTACACTAGATAAAAAGTGTACCACAGGTATGGATTTACTTCTATTGGTCAAAGATAATGTACATCGCAATAACATATAGCTTTAATTGATAATTCAAAAACAATAATGATGATGTGAAGTTTGTTAGAATGGTGAAACTGTGATCACTAGGCTAACAGTGTAGATCGAAAAAAAATGTGAAGTTTGTCTTAATCTGGACTAACTAATTTGACTAAAGTAAAGAGAGCATTGATATTGTAGTTAATGAGAGGCATTTGAAATCTTTATTGATGCATACATAGTCGCGAAATCTCGGAAGAATCAAAAGATATGGCTGTGTATACATCCAAGCATTTTAAGTAGTGTTTTTATGATTCCTAACTCATAGTATATCATTTGATTTTAAGTGATCGTGTAATTTTTAAAACTAACTCGTAGGACAGAGGTATGGGCGTTCTGTGGCATACATTCAAGTTTCGGGTGATAGTAACTCTTCAGAGGGATTTAGAAGCAAGACTCATTCTAATTTTGAAATCTCTAGCGATTTACAACGAATATAATGTGATACGATGAACATATGTATCAAACACATACGTATTAATCATGATCTTATGTAGTTCGCCAACCCAGAGATTTAACATACCTCTGTTACAAGAATTCCAGTCTTTTGCGGGCTGAATTGTAATGGCTTTGATGTTTTGTGTATTCCAAACCATACCCTAAATTGTTACATAGTTGAGAACTAGCGTGCTTTTTTTAAACGACTATTTTTTTTTGGTCCCAAATTCCTGAATTAAAACGATATAATAGCCTAAAAAAAAATCTAAGTTTACATGTATTTTATGTGGGAAATCTTCTAACGACCTGAGAGAGTACTTAGAGTCAAGTGGTTAAATTTTGAGGTAATACTTATTAACACATTTCTAGTACAATTTTGCTTTGGGATCGAAAAAACATAGACGTTTAAAAAACACCCTAATGAGCACTGCTGATTGGTGATAAATATAGATGTAATACGGTATGGCATGGCACTTCCGTAGTCAAATCTTTCATATTATTCACATTTTTATAGCTCTTAGTTATGATAATATATTCACCATTTACATACATTTAGTCAAGAGTCCCTTGAGTCAAGAGTCCTTGTCCCTTGTCACTCCGGCACATTACAGAGCGACATGTATAATACAAGGAAGACAAAGAACAAAGTAGAAAGTAAAATGCATGTAAAGGCTGAGATGTAGAATGTAGAAGGATGTAGAGCAAATCAAATCATGGCCATGGAATAGCTGGTTTAAAGAGACATCCAAATACTGACAGATAGACTCCATCAAGTACTAACTGCATTCAAGACTATAGATAATCTGCCAAGGATAAAACGATTTAGCAGAAGGTGTTTCAATAGCTTTGTAGTCTGATACATTACTTCAACTTGCTATACATGATCTTTTAATTCAGGCAATAAATCTACAGCTTTAATTGGTACCTTAAAAATTTAACGACTCCTAATAAGCATTAAACTGCGAAAGATTAGACGTGTGCGTTTTATTACGCATAAGTTCTAATACTCATTCGCATCGTTTTTGTGATGTAATTATGTAATAACTTTACTTTTACCGCATCTACATAATTGAAATCACACACTTTAATCAATTTAATTGAACGTGAATACTATCACTTGTTTTCGAATCAAAATCAAAACAATATTTATTCAATGTTGGCCCTGAGAATGAGAGTTTGTTCATTCTGACAATGTCTCTCAAGTTTTCCCTAGCATTTTCAGTCTCCCTAACTTACTTTTTAAAATAAAGACTCTTTAAACTCAATTTTTCACTTTTCCGTTTAATTTTTCAATGATTTTCTTTCATATGAATATTGTTCGGTAACGGTAACGATCAAAAAAATATTTGCCAAATATGTAGTTGTAGTTATTGGGAATTATGCGTTTTCATACATTTGACAATTTATTTTTATGTACATAGATGACAAACAATTATTATTAAATAATAGAAAAAGTTCTAAAAAATAAATAAATTATAGTTTTCGACAATAACAAATATAATTTAGGACCATGTACGCCTACGTGGTCCGATATTTGCATTTTTCAATATAAATTGGTCAAGATATTTAAGGACAATAATGAACAGACGAATGTAGTTTAATATATTGCTGAGGAAAGGCCGCTTAAAAATTAGACAAATCCTCAAGTGAATACATGGCGAAATAGTGGAATAATAGATATAGAACTAAGAAATATAGAGGTGAAAAATTCAATCAATTGGAAATCCTAAAGGGATCAAGGGAGAACAAACATTGGCTCAATTTTATCGGCAATTGCTTCCTACAATTGAGAGATACGGGTTCCTAGTTCCGCAACCGTGTCAGATTTACTGATATATTCGTTTAGATTAGTATTTGTATACCTAACAACCTTGAACGGTGATTTCACTTTACGGAAATCTTGTATATTTAGATGATTTAATATATCTTTACTATCTATTTAAAGCGCTTTATAGCACGTTAAATCTTTTATAAAAATATGAATTACTCATTATAGATCCATTTGTCTCCGAATTATAAGATTCTAAAGAACGAAGAAACTGTTTCTTATGATATTTTCAAAAGAAACTTAGGTTGGAATGTGGACTATCTTAGAGTTAGTAGGCGCTCAAATATCCAGGACAATTTTTCTTATCCATTTGAAAGCATTTGCGGGCCCCTGTGAGCTAAGGAATTTGAATACTGGAGGATCACCCTAATTGTGTTTTTAACACTCCTAAGAGCCAATATATTTTAAATATAAAACATTAATCTCGTAATATTTTCCTCATAAGCAATAGAAAATCCTAAGAAAGGATTACGAATTTAAGCAACAAAAGTACCAGTGTTTACTGTAAGCTATAAAGGGTTATGACTTCCTTTTTATATAAACTTGATATGTATAATTAGTATTAACCTGTTGAAGAGACACTATATGACACAAACTTTTTACTAAGAATTGGCGAAATCTAAATCGATACGCCAGTTCACGATGAGTAAATGAATTTTAACGTACGGTAATTCTATATAATTTTTTATAAAATTTGCTTAAAATATTTTCCTATACCATCACCAATATTCTTACTATTTAGACTAATTTGTGCCCCTGACTTTCTTGAAATGGAATAATTTTATAGTCTAATGGAAATTAATGTTCCAACTTTATATACATATAATTCTTTTATCAGTTTGTATATGACTAATCTCCTCCGTCTAAACTAAACGTCTGGTCAGATTTTGAAGAAATTTTTTGTGTGTGTGGTTTAGATTCACAATTAGAAAACATAGGTGGTGCTGTGGTTAACTTTTCAGAATTATTCTATTATCAAGGCAGGACATAGTCCATCAGGCTCGCTAGTATGAGTATAATATTAGTATAGGAGCTAGCAACGTTTTCGAGAAAGAATTTTAGGTCAGCTGATTTTGTGATATGTTGTCTTTCTTGCACTTTCGGTTAGAATCTGGGCTATCTGGCTGGCGGTAGCGGTTGCGTTCATTAGTGCGCATCCTACCTGTCCAGGTAATAATCCTGGATTTTAAAAACATTTTAGAAGGCGTAATTTTTAATTTTTTGTTTTTAAATAAGTCTACCTGACATACTTTTTTTATTGCCAGACATTTTTGACAATGCTAACTATGTGCCATACGCGATTTTTTTTTTTTATAAAAATTTCAAAGTATTTTATAATGTCTGTAATTTTAATATTATGTTATTTAAAGATAAGAAAAACTTAAAATAAATTTGCCAGACGTTAATTCGATTGTTAAGTCTTAAATTAAAATGAAAAAGTCATGAAAAGTATTGCAGTATAATGCTAGGAGTCCGAGAGAGTCAGTTGCAGAATAAGTCGTAAGTAATATTAGTGTCAGGAATTTCATTTAAAACGTTAGTTTCATTGATACTTAAATCACAAGTCGAGCTGGAAGCAACATCTAACGTTGTCCGACTATCTAAATTTGAAACAGCATTTTCTGATGATATCTCACGGTTAAAATCTAAATCAGGATGTCTTGATATGCTCTGGTTATTTGAACTAGGAGCAACATCTTCTGGTGTTATTTTACTGTTCAAATTCAATTCAAAATCTCCTGATTTTGTTTGAATGTTTAAACTTGAAGAAGCAACCTCACTGTAGGAGCTTTGAGTTACGTTTCTTGGAACAGTTTCACTAATATCTACTGGAGTACTCGGTGACAAAGTGAGTGAACTGGAGTTACTGGCATAATCTGTTTCTGATGATGAATCACGGTATTTTGCCATTAAAGCAGTAAAACTACTATAACCTTGGCTATGATATCCATCTGTCTTATTTATTTGCGTGGGCAGCTCAATGTTACTGTATTTTAATTTATATTTCACACGTACACTTAGAACTTGCTGACACTTTTTTAGTTTATCACCCACGAAAAGTATTATGTTATAGTTATGTCCTTTACAAAAAACACATTTTCTTTTATCACTGGCCATTGTAACCAAATTAAAAAATAAACATTAAAATCAAAACAAAAACAAACATGTGACATTGCAAACTTGCCTGTCGCGCCACTGTCGTTGTCTATCTCTCTCGCACCTTCAGCTATCTCTCTCGGACTACTAGCATTATACTGCAATACTTTTCATGACTTTCATTTTAATTTAAGACTTAACAATCGAATTAACGTCTGGCAAATTTATTTTATGTTTTTCTTATCTTTAAATAACATAATATTAAAATTACAGACATTATAAAATACTTTGAAATTTTTATAAAAAAAAATCGCGTATGGCACATAGTTAGCATTGTCAAAAATGTCTGGCAATAAAAAAAGTATGTCAGGTAGAATTATTTAAAAACAAAAAATTAAAAACTACGCCTTCTAAAATGTTTTTAAAATCCAGGATTATTACCTGGACAGGTAGGATGCGCACTCCTGAACGCAACCGCTACCGCCAGCCAGATAGCCCAGACTATAACTGAAAGTGCAAGAAGGACGACATATCATAAAATCAGCTGACCTAAAATTCTTACTTTCCAAACGTTGCTAGCTCCCGTACCATATTGTTTTTATTCTAACTTTGTCATCGATTGTTAAAGCTTTTATCAAATTTTAGTTAACCTTGTTAATGTAATCACTTTTTGATATTATGGAGAAGCATAATGACATGTCGTCTAGATAATTCTCTAAGAAGACATCGATCTACCTTTAAAATTTTGGACGAATTAGGCTCAAACGTTTTTGAATCTAAAACAAACAATACACATGCCAATTATTTAAATGTAATTGTAGCCAAACTCCGTAAAATGGATGTAGCTTACAAAATGTAGATTAATCTTAATTGACCGAATCTTATGAGTAATATCCCAATATCCTGTATTCATTTTATAATGCAGTTAAACCTATTTTTTATCATAATAATTTTCCGACCATTTCCACATACAAAATAATAACTGCGATAATAAATATTTTTTTATTAGCAACATTCGATATATTTACGATCATCTCAAAAATAGTCCCTCGGTTATGCAACGTGATCAGATGAACTGCTTTCATCTGGCACGTGCTGATTTATATATAAAACGAGTTCGTAACGTATTGTGCGTGATTGTCAGTTGAATCATTCTAACTGTTTTGCACCTGATGAGTTTAACGAACTAAAAGCGGACGTCTTCTCTTGAAGGAACGATGGATTTATAAGGGATCTTATTGCCACGATCATATTAGCATTACTGTACGAAAAATCAAGTATCATAAAGCTTATATCGCTTATGTTTGCTGTACCAATCGTGGGAGTTGGATTATTAACTAATAAGGCTTTGCTGCATTTATGATAATATCACAGCAAAGAGATTGTTATTTTTTGCGTAACATAACAAACCAGCATCGCGTGTCAAAAGTTTGTTCAATGAAAATCGTGAAATCGGGTGGTACTGTGCTAAGCAATTCAATGGGCTACATCAACAATGCGGCAAAACCGGGAAACCGAGGTTAGTCGTGCATTGCACTGTGGATGAAATGTCAGGGAAATTATATACTATTGTAACCCACACGTACGTAGACGGTGTGGTCTGTGGACAACTATAGTTCCCTATCCTTCCAAGCTTCGTATCAGGATAGCAGCTGATGAGTTAGCACTAATAGGTTGTATAACATCTTGGTCTTATTTGAACAGGGTTCTGCCAAGATGCTGTGGCAAATATCTGCGATTTGACAACTAAAACACGTCAGCAAGTGATGCAGATCATCAGTTTTTTCATTAGATATGCAAAACTTTCCAATGGATAGGAACCTGGAACAAATGTTAATGTTATCTTTACATATTGTCGATTTGAATTAAGCTTAAATTAAATTTTTACTGTCCTTATACAGTGAAAACATTTTTAGTCGTGTTGAGATATATTTGGTAGGGGAAAAACTTGGGTTTGTGTCACCGATGACCTCGACGGGCTTGTGACGTATTGCGCTTGCGTCAGAATAATATTAGTAGACAATAGATAGTAAATTGTAGAATAATGGGGTATTAAGTAGTTTCTTATCAACTGCGTGGGGAAATTGCATTGTATTGGTCAAGATAGTCTTGTATAATGGCAATTATTTTTTCCCTGCAATAATTACTCCTTTTTATAAAAAGAAGTTTATATATAAGTCACAATTACACACTACGAGGCCCTGAAGTATATTATCTTCCATATCAATAGTATAAAGGAATCTTCATCTATACTAATATTATATACTAAGAGGTAAAGTTTGTGATGTTGTGACGTTGTAGAGGGTGATCTCAGGAACTACTGGTCCGATTTGAATAATTCTTTCAGTGTTATATAGCTCATTCATCAATAATAGTTATAAGCTATATATCGTAACGCTAAAACCAATAAGAGCTGAGCACAGATGAAAAATGTTTCAAAATCGGGATGTTTTTCCTTTTGAGAACGCGAACGAAGTCGCGGGCAGAGGCTAGTTGAGTATAAAGAAACTAGCTGTGCCCTGATGTACAGAATAGTGGTTAATAAAGTCATTTGAATGTATGAAGTCTGATTACTATGTACTGTTCTTTCGTACATAAATCGCGTAGTCATTAAAATCATAATAACTTTTGATAGACCAAACCGATTTTAATTAAAACAATACTAAATGTTACTCGAAGATATGCTTTATGATTTTCTTTAAAAGGTTTTATCATGAACGCAGCACTTTGGCAGTGATGCGTGTTCAATCAAGTTTACAGACAGACAGACAGAAAAATGATTGAGTTGCATTTTATTACTTATTCCTAGAGTCCTGCTACAATTTCTTATACACGAATCTAGATTACAGACAAATTAAGACTTACATTCTTATCATATGTATGGACGATAATTGCAAAGAATGTATAAAGCCACTTATATAAACAGTTTTATACAATTTTCCGTTGATGACAACCTTGAAATTCTAGATAACCAGGCTCCATTGTGTTCTGAAATAAATGAAGTCGCAATTACAGAGTTCAAATGCGAAACAATGCGAAGGGTGTACACTCACAATTAAATAGGCTATCGCTTGTCGCAGACGGCTAGGCGACTTCATAATGTGTTCTTACGCAAAGCTCATACGATGTTGGCTGGACGGATGATCTTTAATTGTCACGTATACCAATATAAATTCTTTGTTCTATCGTTCGAGTTGCTTCTATGAACGGAACCGTTGTATTCTGATAATCGAATGGTTTTTGAACGACGGAATTCTGATTCGATGTTCATTGTTTTCGTCTTTCAATATTTATCAAGGTACAGTCACTATGTAAATATAAAAAATGTCGAGGCAGTTATAAAGACTGCCGAAAGAAGTGAAAACTCAAAACAATGAAATAACTGTGTTCTCTTTTCAGTTTTTAAATTAATTATAATGTAGATGACAATATTTAAATTTCTGGTGTTTGAGGAATGTCATATTTATTTATTTCGGAACAATAATTATATAGATTTTTATAATTAATTTTAAAAATTAATCAACCAATGTATGATGAGCTGCAAAATATCAACTAATATCAACTAATATTATAAAGTGGTAAAGTTTGTGAGTTTGTGACGTTGTGGCGTTGTAATGTTGTGACGTTGTAAGGGGTAATTTCAGTAACTATTGGTCCGATTTCAATAATTCTTTCAGTGTTATATAGCTCATTCATCGAGAATGGTTATAGGCTATATATCATTACGCTGAGACCAATAGTGGCCGAACACAGGTGAAAAATGTTTCAAAATCGGGATGTTTTTCCCTTTTCAAAACTGCAATATTCCACGCGAACGAAGTCGTGGGCAGAGGCTAGTATTACATAAACACAGGACTCTATACTACGCGTCCTTTATTTGACGCAAGCCGCGCAAGCGCAATACGGCTGGTCATGCTTACTAGCATGTTATGATTCGAAATTATACATTTATTTCTTGCCAAAAATACCGCTCAACACGTCTAAAGAAATTGTCACTTCAAAAAAATTATAATAATTATCAAAACTATTTTTCTACGATTACACAATTTCCCGAACAGCATGAATTAATTTGAAGAAAGTGTAGCGTACTACTTTTAATCATATTCAAATCGTTTGAGAAATCCTATGAGAAATTAATTAGGTACCGCACACGCAGTATACACTAAACTTTATTTACTTTACCTTGTACCATAAAATAACGGTCAGAACAGCTCGATCACTCTGTACTCGAAATAGCTGACAACCATATTTCTTAGTTAATAAAAATTTGATACTTAATGATTCGTGGTTAAAGAACTTTGTGCAGTTTTATAGGTGGTAGAGCTACGCTGAAGGTATTATTGGTTTCAGCATGAATGGGTCAGCTCGTCCGGGGTAGCACCACACTCTCACAGAAAACCGACGTGAAGTAACAGTGTTTGCGTTGTTGCGTTTCGTTCGGTCAGTGAGAGCGCCGGAGGCCCATCTCCCCTCCTCTCTCCTCTCCCTTTCTCTCCATTCCACCAAACACAGGCTGACAACGCACTTGCGACTCCTCTGTGGTTGGTAGTGTCTATGAACGGTGGTGATCGCTTAACAACAGATGACCCGCATGTTCGTTTGCCTCATATATGATATAAAAAACATACTTATTTAGGTATAATTGAAAAGATTGCGTTTGTGTATACATGCAGAGGAAGTGAAACTTCTTTATATTATGTATGTTAAATATATACTATACGAAGTCCCATACTTTACATTTATTAATTAAAAATTCATATATACTCGTCATAATATTATATAACACTAGAAAATATTTCACTAAAGCTGAGTACAAGTAATTTTAGTGTAAGAGGTTTTTACAGTTCAACGTTTAAGTAGACTTAACTATCTGCACTCCATTTTCTGTACTCTTATATACAGGCTGTACATTTTTATGCCCAAATGTATAGTATAATAAAAATAAATGAGCGACTCATTTAACGTTGCCTCGTGTTATTTAACGTTATAGCTTCATTATAAAGCATTTATTTGAACTTTAAAATATTATTTTGATTACTGACATCATTATGTTTCCATCGTTAATCAGGGTTATTTTAAGGGTGAGGTAGAGTAGTTTTAAATTGGCTTTTAAGACGGTTTTGTTGGTTTATGAAAACTGTATGTATTGACTGGATTCATTTTGGACTGTCTTTTGTTTTTAATACAATGTTGTCGGTAATACGACTCGTATTATGATGTCAGCGATTCTAAGTTAACATAACTACCTGTCCCATACAGAAAAGCGTGACGATATTTAAGCAAAAATGCGCTCTGAAGAATCCTCTATTTGGCAGTAAAAGTTTCATCAAAATTGGTTCAGATGCTTCGAAGATTTTTCGAAACAAATAACAGATACATCGACTTTATTTCAATGTGTTTAACATATTAATGCTACTATCTTTTAGGGAAAAAAAATGCGATTTTTGTTTATAATAGACAAAGTCAAGCAAAATAGTCAACCAATTTTAAAAACCCTTTCACCTATAGAAACCTCTGTTGTCAGAGAGCATTATGGAGTGTGTAGTCCGGTGAAGCTGTTAAGACCTTGCTAGGTCAATAGCGTGGTCAGTTCGAGAAAAAAATATATGGATTGCATTTTCTTTTTAAACCCTGCATTAATGAAAGCGAGCAAAACGTAGTCTAAAGTTAGCAAAGGACCATAAGGCAACCGCTCCAAAAACTATTACATCCTTAAAAAACCCGTTATAAAATAGTTAATAGTTAAATAAAATCATAAAAATAAACATATATAATATAAAAGAAGAAAAAAGAAGAAAAAAAAAAACACCAATAGTTGTTCACAGATACGATTTTTGACATATAGTACAATAAATCAGCGATATCCCTGGTATTTCACGTGCCCATAGGCGACGGTAACCATTTACCTTTAGATGAACCGTCTACCTGTTTGCTGCCCTTTAACATAAAAAAAAATCAAACGAAAGCAAACAAAGGTGTGGATCAAGAGTCTGCAGGACAGAAGTAAAAAACAAAAAAAGAGAAGTTAATTAAACCTTATGTGGATATAATCATAAGTATCTAACACATGTTGAAATAAAATAAAGAAGTTGCTGTTTTCACAAAGTTACCTAAAAATTCTAGAAGTGAAACTTCTTATGGGTTTTGAAATTCTGATTCGCAACCATTTTGTGTGTCAAATAAAGCTGTGAGTAATCACTGTGTCAAGTAGAATGGAAGCAGTGTCTTGCTTGCCTGTTATTCGGATTCCGTGAGACATACGTTCGCTTTCTCTCTTTCTCCTTGTCCTTGGTTGTGTGTATTACCTTCAGGTGGCGTGTTGATCACTGAAATCTGTTTATATATTATTATATGTATATTTGTTATTTAAAATGGCTAATTAAAATGTTTCCCTGTTATACAAAAGTTACACTTCCATCATGTGTCTTTACGACACATCCTGTTTCTTATTATAATCATTATGGGAATGCACTAGCATAGTGGTAGTAACACTCGTAATCGCTTAATATCAGACATTGACACTGGAAAATATTTTTGTAACGAATTTTTGGTAATTAAAAAAAAAACAAAGGAATAAATTTCATCACGGCCTATGATAATAATATTAAACAATAAAAAAGTCGTAAGTAAACACCAATTATCATAAAATATAACGCATAATTATATTACAAAGGTAGATTTATACGTTATAAAAACTTTATTATCTCATAAACTAAGAATAATGACATTCATAGTTTTTTGAGGGATCTTGAAGTGTAGGTAGCTCCCACAGGGGCCAAAAACTAAGTTAATAAAGAAGTGTAGGTAGAATAAAGAGCCGAAAATAATTACAGAAAAACTGCCTGAAGCCCCGGAAAAATATTAGTTAAAAGTGATGTAATAAGAATATAATGATGTTGCTTTATAGTTTCATACCTTTTTTTTAGGTAGCAACTGAAATCACGGCCGGTTGAACCTCACATTATCTTTTATACATTTCTTGACCTACAATTTATATGTTAATCAATCTACTTTTAAAGGTCATGGCATGATTTTAAATAACCTATCTTAATGTATGTTAATTGTATTAATTAAGTAAAATATAAAGAAATCCGGTATGTTCATGTGCATAATACTACCAAACGAACTTAAAAGATTTTTTGTAGTCCGGTGAAGCTGTTAAGACCTTGATGGGTCAATAGCGTAGACAGTTCGAGAAAAAAAAAATGATTTTTATCAGGTGGAAACTTGTTTAGGCGCGTTCAGCAGTGTTTTTTAGTAGAATATTAATTTATAACTTCGCGTTGTAACATAGTATGATCTTGCCTCAGGCTAGCGACGCATAGTACATCGTACATCTTATATACGTTGTACATCTTATATTGATATTTTGTATTGAAATTGTGCAGCCCATCATATATTTGGTGAATTAATAAACTGTATAAAATATATGTAATTATTACTCAGAGTATCAATAGACGGGAAGGAGAGACTAATTATAATAATTTCTATTTACAACTTATGAGATTTAAATAATTCACACTAAAATTTTAAAATGCAAAAGAAAACACAGTTTAAATTCCATTGAGTTTTGAGTTTTCACATCTGTCGGTAGCCCTTATGATTACCTCACCTTCTCATATACTTCCGAAGTAATACTAAAATACTAAACTGATTTTAAAAATTATTTCACCTATAGATAGTTAGAATAATATCATGAGCTATATTTTATTTCAAGATCTAAATTAATCCAAGCGAAGCGGTGACTAAATCATCATCATCATCAGCCTATAAGGAACACACTGCAGGTTCAAAGGCCTCTTCCTGAAGAAAGGTATGGGTAGGTAGGTATGGGCATAATCACTACGCCAGCTCTCGGTCTATTAGCGATGTAAACTCTGAGAAATCCACAGTTCTGTGTTTTCCCCACAAACGGTGATACTACGAGAATATTTATCAGGTTCATGTTTCTTCATGATGTTTTCCTTCACCGTTAGCCGTTAGTATTACCAACTTAAAAATGAATATACGCAAATTTCGACGAGTTTGTTGGTTTGTCGAACCTGCGAGCAATAGAATTATATTCCAACGGTCAATCTCGGTAAATCAAATCCGTCTATCAGATCCTAAGATAAACGCTTTGAATCAAGCTAAAATCTACTAAATGTATTAATAAAATATATATGAATACCAATTCAGCCTTCTATGTAATTACGGTTAACAGTTTTAACGACCCAAGTTCAACCGAAAACCAGCGTTTCGATAAACATTCGTTACTAATTAAGATGTTTTTGTTAATGAAATAAACTATACCTTTTGGTTGTATTCAGGTCAGGTTTTTACAACGATTTCAATTAAAAATTATTATCTCAATAAATAAGAATCAATTGCCGAATGTATGTAAGCGCATAACTTTACTTTTTACTTTACAACTGGAGCACCAATTTGGCTAAATTTCTCTTTGTTTTATTATTAATATCAATCTGATGTCCACATGTTTTAACCCCGGTATGTACCAAAGAATTTTTAGGAATCTGCATACATTTATTAATTTATATTTGTAACAGTATCGGTTGACGGTGAAGAAAAACATCCTGAGAAAACCTGAACTTGAGAAATGTTTTTATAATACTACGGTATGTGGAAGAACATAGAACTGTGGATTTCTTAGTTATCATAAACTACTGTTCCTGAGAATTAAAAATATATATTTTAATACATTAATGCTAGTGAAGTTGCGGACAAATGCTAATTTTACTACAACTCACCACTAGGTCACAGTATAAATATGAGAGACAGTACGGAAACTACCTACAAACGCTCGAAAATGGCACACTTACACGAATATGCGCATCGACGAGAGATTTTACAGCACGAGGGAACTGTTCGAATCATATGTAGTCTCTGTACTGTCTTTGATATCTATACTGTGACTAAGTGAGACCAAACTATATTCTTGTTATAAAATTTTATATTGTAATTTGTAAAGACGCGGCAATTTTCTGCGAGCAATTTGTAATTTTTTATCGTTGTATAGATTATGACGGTGAATATGTTTTGTGAATTTGGTACATAGAATATAATAACAGGACATTGATTCATCAGTATTTAAATTACGACACTGCTAATATATACCTGAGGTCATATGTGGTTTTGTGGCGTAATGATTTCAAAACGTAATTTTGAGGTGATATTGTTAAATTTCATGATTGACTAATTTCTTAATAATATGTAAACACTTTTGTTATTGAAAAATTTTCTTATAAAGGCGCGTTCATTAATTACGCGTGAGTTTCCAGGGAAATCCAAATTCAAGCCAAACTAACATAATGTCACGCGAGGTAGGGAATTTCGGCAAATATTATATTTTTTTTTTCGCGCATAAAATAGTTTAAAAATGTGATGAAAATTGATTAATTAATTCAGGTAAAACATATTTGTAAACTGAAATATAGCACGATGCTGCTATGTATTAAATTCCACGAATTGATATAAAGCTATTTAGTTTTGATATATCGAAATGTACTATAAATGAAAATTTTGAGCTTACATACATTCGACAATTAATATTTATTTATTTATATATATAACTAGTTGTACCCGCGACTTCGTCCGCGTGAAACCTTGTGTAAAAAATAGTGATTAATAAAGACATCTTAATATATTAAGTCCATTTATTTAAATTTACTTTTCTCTCGTAATTACAATAACTTTTGACAGAGTGAACAGATTTAAATAAAACAAAGACGAAATTACTCTCAAGAATATGCTTTATGATTTTCTTTGGTTTTATTGTGTATCCAGTATTCTAGCAGTGATGCGTGTTCATACAAACGAACATACATTCCTAAAAATGATTTAAATGTATCTTATTACCTAGTCCTAGACACTTGCAACAATTTTTAAAGTACAAACATGTTAGATTTTCATTCTTATTACATGCACAGATTGTTTCGTTTTCAGATTAATAATAATTTGCATATAATAATATCGAGTTGAAATTTATATGTGTTTTAACAAAAATTACTTAATTGCACACGCTGTATATAAAATTTCTACAAATTATGAATAACAGCTCAATCAATTTTAGACCACACACGTTTCTAATAGATATGTGATTAAACGTAATAACATTAATAAATATCACAAACCGGCTATTAAATGAAGATTATAAAAAATATCTGAAGCTATTTTCGTTGTTTTTTGAGTAAACGTCTATTTCACACACAACTTCATTAAAAAGACCACCTTAGTCGAATCCCGAAACAGTTATATTCTATTTGACCTCTCATATTTAATAATCAATATTGAACTTTATTATGTTCTGATATAAAGTTGTATTTCCTTTTGATTTCATATATTAGTGACCGCGCGAGGACGTCTTCTTTCTATAAGAAAAACATATTTGGTCGTACGTCATAAAGTTATATCTCTAATTTTGACAGTCACCTCTCGACACTACTAATAATTTGATATTAAGGGTTAATCTCTCTATACTCTATCGTATTTCACATAAGGTCGAAAATACAATAATGAATTTGAAATGATAGTAAGCGACCTACGGCCACCCAGTCCGAAGGTCTATTTTAAGAATACATGCATTTTTTATAACTCTTTGTTTCGGATGTGATGAAATAATTATGTATTGAATTATGGACCCGTCGCTCGTTTCACGACTTTTTAATTTCTCGCTTTAGGGGACTTTTGAATTCATATCTAAAAGGTATGAAAACGAAACTGAACGATGTATTCATATTTATATACATAAATAATATTGAATCGTCTGTTTACAATATCAAAATAACAGCTTTTTACCAAATAGATATAATTATATGGAGTATTTAAACAATCTTTAAATATTTTGTCTGACTGTTTGTTCCCGCTAATCTCTAAAACTAATGTTAAAAGTTAATTTTAGAAGATGTAGTAAGGCTTTTATATTAGAAAACATAATGAAAGTATATCTGATAAATATATCTAAAGAAACAGTGTCCAGTACCGCGCGCCGCATGAGTTCATATACACAACAAAAAATTTTTGTTAATATCCACGCGGACGAAGTCACGGGCAATAAATAGCTTGCAATAAAGCTATTATTTTGGTGAAGTGAAAAACCATCAAACAAGCGTGGTATTAAGCTTATCATAGAACTATTGGCGAGACCTATGAATTTGTTCCCACAACTGGACTTAATGCAGCTGCCTTTTTAAGCTAAACTTCTTTGCCTTTATAACGATTGTAAATCGTTTTTTCATAAATATTTAATATATAAGCTTTGGAAACATTTAAAATTAAATATACTTTATTTTTAATTGAACGCGCTAATCTCAGGAATTAGTCCAATTTGAAAAATTCTTTCAGAGTTAGGTGGCTCATTTATCGAGGAAGGCTATAGGCTATTTATCATCCCGCTAAGATCAATAGGAGCGGAGTACCAATAAATAATGTTTCAAAATAGTTTTCCTTTTCTTTTTAGAGCTTCCGCTGCGAGTTAGCTTTAGCCCAAAGTAACTATTCCACGTGGAAAAAGTCTCGAGCAGAAGCTAGTGATGTTATAAGCTTGCGTTCGTTTGAGGTTAAATAATGATGGAAATGAATTAGAAACCCCATCGAAAGGTTTTTTTTTACAAAACTATCTTAAAGATCAAAATAAAATTAACATATAACTTCACTATACGGACGAAATAACTAAAAGGTGATTAACAATATCGCTATAGCAAAGATAAACCTCAAAATATCAAAGTTCGTATAGTCCGGTGAAGCTGTTAAGACCTTGCTGGGTCAATAGCGTAGTCATTTAGAAAAAAAAAACAAAATAGCAAAGGAGAAAAAAACAACAAATCCTAACGAGTTCATTAGTTCCTAAATTATTGTGTAAATTTCCGAAATTGACAACCACGGTTGATTATTTCAATGTCGTGAACTTTATTTTTTTGGTGGTGTCTCGTAATCTCGATTTCTGCCAATGTCAAGTTAGTTCTTTTTTTAATTTTATTTTTGGCAACAATCTAACAGATTATTACTGCTATTGTCAACTAAATTTAGAAGTAACTTGTGATTTTGGAGTTTTTGGCGGGATTTTAGTCTGTCATGTAGTGGATTTTATATTTTATACATAATCTTGTCATATGACTCTATATTTTGTAAAATTTGGTGGTGTTTTATGTAATGTAGTTAGTTTACTGTGCATAAGTGAAGTGAATGAAAAATAATACCACGGAGCATGAAATTCTGATATGCCACAAAAACTCCTAGGAAGGTTCTAACAAGGGTTCCACCATCTTGTTAGAATATTGACTCACACGACGCAATATTGAAGTGATCGCACGTCGCTTGTAATATTATTGAATACGTGACCATGGCAGTAATAATCTGAAAGACTGATTGCTAAACATAAAGTTAAAAAAAAACTTGTGATCATTTCATTTCAATATGGCGGCCCTCTTGTAAGAATTTTCCAGGGAGTTTATGTGCCATCTCAGAATTTATGTTCCTAGGTTATATTTTCTATCCACTTACTTGTGCACAATAACTTAACTATATTATGTAAAACACCATTAATATTACAAAATATAGAGTCAAATAACTCAAGATTATAAATAAAATATAAAAATCCACTACATGACAGACTGAAATCCCGCCAAAAACTCTCATGTTCGTTCATTTCAATGTTGTCAACTGTCAATTTTTTAAAATGGCGTGTCGTACTACCCATTTCTGCCATTGTTATTTTAGTTATGACGAAAAAAAAATAGCACAAAACGAAAGTACACGTCGATATCTATCCTTCTTTTAAATTAGCGTAATTATTTTTAAACGTACCATAAAACCACGGTAAACTACTTATAGACATTCATTAAATTTTCTATAATGAAATTACCACAGGAAATTATTCAAAATCACGCCCCGAGGTGTTTTTAGACTAACATTCAATCTTCATAGTTAAACACCGTAAAGTTTCGGGTGAAAGTGAGCAAACTTTATGCTATATTACAAACAATTTTGATATACAGATGTATACTTGGATATTTGTTTAAAGGATTGGAACATTGGCCCAATATTTGATCCAATATCTTGGTTATTCTGTTAGGAGTATATAGAGAATACTAGGTGACCCGTGCCGACTTCGTTGGGCGGTAACATTTATAACTACTTTTTGTGGCTTAAATATAAAAGTTGCACATATGCTGCCTGTGACTTTTATCTAGGCATTATCAAGCTCTACACTTTTTTTCTGGAACTTTATCTTATATCTCTCATCGTTAAGGTAGCGTTCGTAAGAAACGTTTTCGGTCGACTATTTTCTCTCCGACTTACTTTGTAAATCCGTCTATCACAAAAAAGTCTTTTCATTTTTTGGGTTAATATATAACCTATCACACTTACAAATAAAGTGGCTTTCTATTGGTAAAAGAAAAAAAAAATCAAAATCGGTTTATTAGTGCCTGAGATTACCCCCTACAAACTCACAAACTTTACCTCTTTATAATATTAGTATAGATTGATGTCATTTGTGTAACAATTAACTCCTTGGCTGATGTTTAAAACAAAGATGTTAAAATGGCAGATGCTGTTTTTAATATGTGGCCAATGTTTTAATTATAATTCTATGTAACATAACTTGTTGTTGTTCAAGTTTTTTAAATCTGAGCAGCAGTTCCTGTGATATATACAACGTCATAAACTTTACCTCTTTATAATATTACTATGGATCTGATATATAACATTGAGGTAGGAGTTTTTGGCGGGATTTTAGTCTGTCATGTAGTGGATTTTATATTTTATTCATAATCTTGTGTTATTGCACTCTATATTTTGTACATTTGGTGGTGGTTTACGTAATATAGTTAGTTTATTGTGTATAAGTGAAGTGAATGGAAAATAATACCACGGAGCATGAAATTCTGAGATGTCACAATAACTCGCTGGAAGGTTCTAACAAGGGATCCACCATATTGTTAAAATATTGACTCACACAACGCTTAAAGTGAAGTAATTGCACGATGCTTATAAAATTATTGATCACGCGACAATATCAGTAATAATCTGAAAGATTGATTGACAAAAATAAAGTTAAAAAAAAGACATTGAGGTTGTTTAAGGATAAATAAATGCCAATTTCAGATTCCTATAATAGTATTTTAACTATAGTTTTGTATTAAAGTTTTGATTATATTATGCGGAAGTCTGAACTTAGTGCTATAGTCAGAGCTGTCAAAAAGATTGGGGCGGATTGTAACGTTACATAGCTTCAAAATAAGACGTCCTATAACGACATATGACTCCACATTAGTAAACCAAGTCGTGATGGTCTAGTTTGATGTTAGAATATCACTAAAGTCCACAAGATCGAACGATTATTTCGAAATTCACGTACATTTACTAATCCAAATTAGTAATACTATCGACTGACAGTGAAAAAAAAACATCGTGAGAAAAGCTGAACTTGAGAAATGATTTTTAGTGCTACTGTATGTGGGAAAACACATGGATTTCTGAGAGTGGGCTGGCGTGGTGACTATGCCTTCCTTCGGGAAGAAGCAAGCCCTGCAATAGGTCTTTTAGAGACGACGATGACGATTAGTATATTGCATCCATTTGAAACTGGGTCAAGTCGCTACTTGTATAGTATGACAACATCAATGATGTTTAAATAAACCACATTTATAGCTCTAGTTTACCATATAAGTAGCAAATTGCAAAATCCACATCGTCTTTGAGTCGAAGACCTACACTATCATTAAAAATAAACCGTTTTGAAATAAAATCTTTCCCTTTGCGACTTCAAACACGCAACATCACAAAAACCGGTTAATATTAGAGTTGGACTGTATCGATTGTTTCGATTAGAATCGATTTATTTCGAAAACGATTTAAATTGATTATGAAGTGGCCTAGATTATAGTTATATTGTAAATCAATATGATAAATAATATATAAATAAATGATGAATTTTGAGATATTTTTATGATCTTCTTCTAATGGCTCGTGATTTTTTAAAGATTTTCTTTACACGTTAAACGTATTTGAAATGTATTACAATGGAGGTGGGCGTCCGGCCTTCTCACTGACCGAACGAAACGCAACAGTGGAAACACTGTTACTTCACGTCGGTTTCCTTTGAGAGGGTGGTAGTACCCCGAACGAGCCGATCCATTTATGCAGAAACGAGTTATAGCTTCAGCGTGACTTTACCACCAATAAAAGTTTATGAGCAATGTCATATATACAATGTAATATGTATAAATGAAAGATATTTCGTTTTATCCACGCGTACACATTGATACGAGGCAATGGCGAAAGCGGGGTGGTAGGGTTTTACAGCCCGACTGGGTCGCAACCACCATGCATATAGCGAAAAAGCCCGTCATAGTGACTCGCTTCTGTGCGTCGCGTTTCGGGATCAGCCTGTGCATATCCAGTACCGGGTGACTTTCGTCATTATGGCCGGCATGACAGCGGTGACCGGCGATGGATAATCTGTCTCTCGGTGGTTGCCTATGTTTTTGGATTGTACTATGCTTAACATCAGGCATAGTGCAGTCACTATGTCGTGCTTCGATAAAAAAAAAAATGAATATTGTATAAATATCTATGCATAACAATTTTTATAATGATTTAGTGAACAGTATAAAAGTTTAAGTCACTAGATGAATGCGTTATAATAAAATGGATAGCGTGTAAATTTTCTCCGTGAGATACACTTTAGTTTCATAGTTATTGTTATATTATCGTAAGAAACTTAATAGATCTACTCGACTATGGTAGGAATGATGTACTAGAAGATTAGTTGCCAAATATGAAAAATACACAACATTCGTAACAAATGAATGAATGAAAGAGTGAAGGAATTAATCGTCTATTAATGAACGTTACATCATCACTACTAAGTACCGGTTTTTTCCGGTTTATCGTTTTATATCTTCATTCCTACGCCCTAACACGAACGCGTCATCGATTTCAGGGTTGTCACCGCGCGGAATCGATTCACACGGTGTGAATGACTGACGTTTCTCTTGTCACCGTTGCGGCGACTGACCTGAATTAATTGAAGTTTGTTTTTTGTTTTATTTCATGCGATGCTGGTTAAGTACCAGCATGACGAAACCCAACTTACTTAGATTAATGTGTCGATAAACTTAGCTTCGAATCCTTGTGATAACGCCGGCTCTTTCCGTGAAGGAAAACAGCATAATGATAGGTATTTTGTTAAGTTCACGTGGCTAGCTACCATCCTTAACCTGACAATCTGTCAGCAAACACCTGTTGGTGTATTTTTTTTTTTGAAGCACGACAATGTGACTGCACTATGCCTGCTGTTAAACATAGTACAATCAAAAACATCGGCAACCACCGATAAACAGATTACCCATCGCCGGTCGCCGCTGTCATGCCGGCCATAATGACGAAAGTCACCCGGTACTGGATATGGACAGACTGATCCCAAAACGCGACACGCAGAACCGAGTTACTATGACGGGCTTTTTCGCCATATACATGGTGGTTGCGACCCAGTCGGGCTGTAAAACCCTACCACCCCGCTTGCGCCATTGCCTTGTTCGTTATTTAGCAGGGTGCACCACGTGCAGGTGAGGTTGGCTTGGGTGTCTCAAGTCTTAAGATGTTACTCGACACCCCTTACACCCCTGTATTCCTGTATTCCGGCGGCTCTACTTGAGAGCTAGGTCCACTAGGTTCAGACCACATCGTATATGCATATTACCGACTAGCCTTTGCCCGCGACTTCGTTCGCGTGGAATAGTTACTTTGGGCTAACGCTAACACGCAGCGGAAGCTCTCAAGAGGAAAAAAACCCCGATTTTTAAATGTTCTTCATTGATGATCCGTATCTATTGGTCTTAGCGTGATAATATATAGCCTATAATTATCCTCGATAAATGAGCTATATAACATTGAAGGAATTTTTCAAATCGGACCAGTAGTTCCTAGGATTACCCATTACGTCACAAACTTTACCTCTTTATACAATCTTGATAATTTAGTGTATGTCCGTAAAAACTTTGAAAAACTGAATTTAGTAAAAGACCGGCATAATGTGAATACTACAAACTGTAATAAACTAGTCGTCACGTGTTTCAGATTCAGCAAAACCAGTAATAGTTTCTTAGGTAATAGCGTTAGGTTTTACAATAAAGTCCCGAAACATGTTACCGATTTACCGGATTGTAAGTTTAAGTGCCACGTTAAGAGGGTTTTGGTGTCAAAAGCCTATTATAGAACAGATCAATATGTGAACGATAGTGATGTCTGGAATTGACTCCTCTCTGTGCATCCACTAAAAAACAATTGTAACATATAATGTCAAGGGTATATATATTAAAATGTTGTACCCAATCGAGTTTCTTGCCGGTTCTTCTTGATGACTGGGTTGTTTTCCGAACGGGTGGTAGTTTTGACGTGAATTAGCACCTTACTAAGACCTAAAGTGAATAAAGTATTCTTGATTTAATTTGACCTTCGTTTAATATCAGGTGGGATTGTGATTCAGCGTTAATATATATAAATAATTAAATAAAAATAACATTCAATGTATGGAAAAGATATTTTTAATGAGATTAAGTGACGTCTCAAGCTTTCAGGTAAACATAAGTTTAAAATACTGAAAACAGACAACGTTTTCAGAGAACATAACATAAAAAAAATACCATCACTCCCAGTTCCTTTGTTTCCGAGTGTGCAGTTCTCAAAATAGCTTTCGAACGCGATGTTGGGGGTTTCAATATGTCGAAGTGATTTTACTTCTTACAAACAAACCATTTCAAAGTGTCTGTTTGTATTTTGAACTAAATGTGCGCTGTGGTTATGCTCGATTTCAATTTTTGACTTAGAGAGGTGTCACAGGCATTTACAATTCGGCTCTTTTCGGTTACACCTAGTTATCAGCGTCACTCTCACTTTGTGTATTATCTGGCATACTCTTTATACGTTAGTTATTCCATTCTTAATGGTCATAGCTAGATGTTATTATAGCTTATAACTTTCTAAAAAATATATACTAGTGCTGTAAAGCAGGACGATTTGTTTGTTTGAACGCACTAATCTCAAGAACTACTGATCCGATTTGAAAAATTATTTCAGTGTTAGATAGCTCATTTAACGAGGAAGGCTATAGACTATATTCTATATCATCACGCTAAAATCAATAGGAACGAAGCACCAATGAATAATGTTTAAAAATCGTTTTTTTAGCTTTAGTCCAAAGTAAATATACCACGTGAGTGAAGTAGCGGGCAGAAGCTAGTGTGTTATGAAGTATATAAATAATTATTTTTAATCTGGTTGGTAATTCCAGACGTCAATGTATTCAAACAAAAAAAAAAAAAAAGTCGAAACCGTCATAACGACTGTAGATAAAAGCGAAAACTCAAAAGAATGAAATAAATGTGTTCTTTTTTAATTTCAAAGTCATTTATAACCTGAATTATTTAAATTTCATAACTTGTAAATTGAAATTAATATCATTATTCTGGGTTTCTTATCTATTGTCATACACAATAATAATTATTAACATTTTTATACAGTAAATTAATTAATCATGTATACAACGCGCTGTACAATCTCAGTATAAAATATTAGTAGTACATGTACACACGCCCATATACTACTCGCCGCTAGTCTGACGCAAGCCGCACAAACGCATTACGGCCGGTCACATTTTCTAGCATGTCGTGACGTGAAACTATAAATTAATCTCCTGCCAAAAGTACCACTCAACGCACCAAAAAAAGCTTTCCATAATGGTAGAGCTATGCTGAAGCTACTTCAGCATCAATGGGTCGGCTCGTCCGGGATAGTACCACCCTCTCACAGAAAACAGACTTGAAGTAACAGTGATTGCATTGTTGTGTTTCGTTCGGTCAGTGAGAGCGACGGAGGCCCATGTCCCCTCTTTCCCCCCTTCCTCCTCCAAACACAGGCTAGCAACGCATTTGCGACTCCCTTGGTATTGCAAGTGTCTATGGACGGAGGTGATCACTTTACATCAGGTAACCCACCTCTTCGTTTGCCTTCTACGACATAAAAAAAAAGCTTTACTTAAAAAAAATCTTGTGTCATGATGTAAAAACATTACCAATTTCTTGTATTATCTGAAATGATGACAGTTGTCTGTTACGAGGTGATCACTATGAATACAAAACTACAATTCCATTAAAACACTGAATACATTCTTAGGTAATCTTACGACTAACTGTCACCTATATAGATATCCTGGACGAAATACCTGGGTAATGTCTAGCAAGCGTAGTCTATAAGGCTTGTGCCTGTGCGGAATACCTAGCATTTTAAGGTTACGGTTTGGGTAGACAAGCGTACAACGAGCGGAGCGGATAGCGAGTCAAATGTATCTAGGCCTGTTAAATGCTGCTAAAGATTGTAAAGTAATTTATAATTGTTAACCTTAGTTAACCTTAATTCGACCATAATACACAAGTTTTCTTCTCATGGTAATATTAATATACCTATATATTAGAAAACAAAGTCCTCTACCACGTCTGTCTGTTTGTGATAAATTCAAAAACTGAACTATTGAACGAATTTTCATGCAGTTTTGTCCACTAGATAAAGTGATTTATGAATAAGTTTTACGTAAATAATTTGTCTTTTTTTTGTTATCAGAAAGGGTAACGTTTTTTTTATGTCTTAGGTGGTAAACAAAGAGGCGGGTCACTTGGTGTTAAGTGATCACCGCTGTCCATAGACACTAGCAACACCAAGGGAGTCGCAAGTGCCTTGTCTACCTGTGTTTGGAAGGATGGGGGAAGGGGGAGGGGAGATAGGTCTCCGGCGCTCTCACTGACCGAACAAAACGTAACAATGGAAGCACTTTTACTTCACGTCGGTTTTCTGGGAGAGAGTGGTACTAACGCGGGCAAGCCGATCCATTCATGCTGAAACAAGTAATAGCTTCAGCTTGGCTCTACTTATTACTTTTAAAGAACGTCCGCCGGGTCAGTTAGTATGGAATAAAAAAACTTTTTAACAAAAAATTAAACCGCCGAAAAAACTGAAAAGCAAAAATAATTAACCTTTTACTTTATTCATCTTAATAACTAAGTTCTTAAACTAATGTAAGTATACCTAAGTAATTTTAAGACGGCGCCAATCAAGCAAATTAATTAATTACGTAAAGCGTGATGCGCGGCGGCGGCGCAGCGTGACACACCCCTTGCATGCCGAACGCTTACGAAGCAACCCGAACGGGCACACACGTTACCGCTGGAGATCTCACATTGTGTTTTTAATTTGATTTGGTTATTTTTGTGAATTTAAGTAATCTTTGTTCGTTGGTTGTTTGGCGCCGACTCAAAATTTCTTAGGTATACTTACATTAGTTTAAGAACTTAGTTATTAAGATGAATAAAGTAAAAGGTTTATTATTTTTTGCTTTGCAGTTTTTTCGGCGGTTTAATTTTTTGTTAAGAAGTTTTTATTTTATAATTTTTTGTGGCTATGATCTTACTAATTACTACCAGCTTAATTTATTTGTAATACACAACTCAGAAGTTGAATTATAAATCATGCCCGGTTTTCTTACCCTTGGGGTTGCTTTTTTCATGTTTACATGTATATGGGATCAACTTCTGGGTATACTCTTTCAAATCAAAAGATAATAATTTAATTCAAACTATTCTGTCTAAAGGTATGCGCGGTCATAGACATAATCAGTGCGTGAATAATCAATCATTGTCGATTTTCATACTCTTAGGGTTGAAATTTTTTTCCCAAATTTAAATGGGACCAACTTCGGAGTATACCCTTTCCAATAAAAAAAGAATGATTAAAATCTGACTATACTGTAAGTGTAATACACAACTCAGAAGCTGAATTATAAATCATACCCCGTTTTCCTACCCTTGGGGTTGATATTTTCATGTTTACATGTATATGGGACCAACTTCTGGGTATACTCTTTCAAATCAAAGGATAATAATTCAACTCGGACTATTCTGTCTAGAGATATGCGCGGTCATAGACATAATCAGTGCGTGAATAATCAATCATTCTTGATTTTCATACCCTTAGGGTTGAAATTTTTTTCCCAAATTTAAATGGGACCAACTTCGGAGTATACCCTTTCCAATAAAAAAAGAATTTTTAAAATCGGACTATACTGTAAAAAGTTATGCGTGATCATACATAAAATATATATATATATATATACGCGTCGAATTGAGAACCTCCTCCGTTTTTTTCGTCGGTTAAAAATAGATAAAATGAATATTGGTAACTATTTCTCTTAACAATAAATTAATTGGATGTTTTTAAGCGCTGATAAAAACAACTTATTATCTATGTGTATGCCATCTAGATTTTGATTGTAATATTATAAGTAATTCTAACAAAAATAACATTTATTACAAACGGTCTAAAAGTCAATATCGTTTGGAATTAATGTCAGATAACGCTACACGCTCTGCTCTAACAAACGCTTCGCTTAAGAAAACAGTGAGGCCATAAACCACGACTCTGTTTAGCTTTCCAATGCATGTTCATGAATGAAATAGAACGTAACTGGGTCAATAATTGAATAATTAACTATATTGTACAACGGTCATAGTTATGAACATATCTTGCGTTGAAAAGGTACAATCGAAAATCAATGACTTCTATATCTATATCGAGACGCGCTGTACCATGTTGAAATAGTCGCAATATAACAAAACACATGACAAATAAGAGAGTAGAATGAATTAAACATTTGAACTATATGAAACAGTAGAAGTTTCGATAGAGATTAAAATTGGCTTAATTATGCAGTAGACATCAAAAATAGATTAAAAAGACTATTTACAATAAATGTTTCATTTTAATTTTTTTTATGACAACCAATCTTTATAACTTCCAATGTAGATTAGGTAATAATATTACAAGTATCTTGTGATCATTTCAATGTACTAACAAGATGGCGGCCACTAGTTAGATCTTTTCAGGGAGTTTTTGAGGTAACTTAGAATTCATACTAAGGATGATCGATATTAGAAAAATATTCGACGTTGACATCGATGTTTTAAAAGTATCGATCGGTTTAAAAGTATCGATGTACGATAAACATCGATCTTTTGCTAGCAAATAAAACTAACTTTATTGGGTGTTTTCCATATTGTCTGTTCCGTTGCTGGTAGACGAGTTGGCCAACTTTGAAAAAAGTCTTTCTGAAGCTGTCCCCTTTTCCTTTTTGCCTTAGGAAATGCAAAGAAATAACTATTCGCACGGCTTACTTCGATAGTATTTACTTCGATTAGTATCATCTAGTGTAAAATAGTTAAATTTGATACATATCTAATCCCTAGTTAGTACATGCAACGTTAGTTGACCCTAAAGAATATATTGACATTTCGATATATTAATCTCATAACATCGATGTGGCGATGTTATCGATATTAAAACATCGATGTTTCATCAACATCGATGAATATCGTCACTTCACTTAATAAGGAACGTACGCAAAATGCCACCAATATTATAAAACATAAAATCAAATAACATAAGATTGTAAATAAAATATAAAAATCACTACATGCCAGATTTAGATCCCGCCAAAAACTTCTAATTGAGGTTAGAACTTACAAATTTCTCAGTGTTATGACATCTGTCAGACTTGTAATTGAAAATCGTGACAAAGTTTGAGTTCCAAATTAATATTTACAGAACATACGAATGTCTCTTATTACGAATTCCAAATTCGTCTGTCAAATATTTTCACTTTCGTAGAAAAAACTTTCCTTATACATTTATATCAACGAGATAACAAAAATTTGCGAATTCCGTCACCATGGCAACAAAGTCTTACGCCCACGAATCAATTAACAGATTTTACGAAACGTTAACCGTTCAATTTTGTTTGAACTGACGGTTATACGTATTTAAATAAATAATTAGCAGTTTGTGGGATATCGTGAGAATTAATGTGAAAATAGGCAACTAAGCTCATGAGTTTGATATACCGTAAGTATAGAACGTAGAGGTAAGGAGAATGATCTCTGTGCATGAAACAGGCCATTCAAAACACGTTTTTTTTTTTTTTTTTTTTTCGAAATGTCTACGCTATTGACCCAGTAAGGTCTTAATAGCTTCACCGGACTACTAAGGCGAGCGCTTAAGGCACTCAGCCGATTCCATTCTGGCAACTAGCTCAAGGGTGCACGGCACACATCGGCCTGGCTGTTGCCTGTTGCATGCTAAATCGCGACCTATCTTAGCTAACCTAGCTAACTATTCATATATGTATGAGTTGTTGAAACGTATATGTGTACCAAGCATACACGCCTCAACAACTCCTCCATATATTTATTATCGGAAAATTGAGAGTTTTTCAGTTCGCTAAGGGAAAAAAGTAAACCCTTCCACTTTCGTGTGTAAGCGTGTAGGCGTGCACGTGTGTGGGGGTGATCGTGTAAAGAAAACGCGTTAAATAAGGGTGGCGCTACAGTAGTAACAGGGTTCATTATTGTTTAATTAATTAATTAAACAAGTTTCATAAAAGTAAACAAACAAACACAATCACATTCAAAGCGATCATGGCTTACTTGCTAGCGTAGAACGGACACCGCGCTGATGGATGTAATCGAAAATCGGGTATTAGGTAATGACCGGATGTCACCTTACAGTAATAACAATCAAAACCTAAGATGGTTTTATAGGTAGTAGAGCCACGCTAAAGCTATTACTTGTTTCAGCATGAATGGGTCGGCTCGTCCGGGGTATTACCACACGACCCACAGAAACACCCACGTGAAGTAATATTACTTGCATTGTTGCGTTTCGCTTAGTCAGTAAGAGCGTCGGAGGACCACCTCCCTCCCCTTTCACTTTCCTTCTCTTCTCCGCCATTCACAGGCTGGCAACGCACTTGCGACTCCTCTGGTGTTGCTAGTGTCTATGGACGGTGGTGATCACTTAACATCAGGTGACCCACCTGTTCGTTTGCCTCCTATGATAAAAAAAAAATGACACCTAGTAAGTTTGTTGTGGTCGGATATACTGAATCTAGATTTCATACAAAGTGAATTATTTCGAATCTCTTAAAGTTTATTATACAGTTATTTCGATAACCTACCTAATTCTAACTATAATCAAGTCACGGCTTTATTGGAGCGAGCAGAAATATTACATTTCTCATACCTTGCAAATGATATAGTGTTAGTCTTTCTGTTTATACTATAGTTAACGGCATAATAAGTATTTTAACATAGAATGGTACTAACAAGGGTTATATCAGTCGCTAACAACTAGTTTTCCCACGCGAACATGGCTTTCTATAACAGAGACATCGGTACCCTGGAAGTGGCAGTCAATTGTATTGTTCCCCAATTTCTGTTCAAATTAGGGAGTACTTATGTTTTGAAAATTCTGTCGATGCGAGGTCAAAGTTTACCAAAACCCTGTTTTTACTGTAAAGGTATAAATCCTGAACATTCTGATGAAGCTAAGAACCTCTGAATTATTTTATTGCAGTCGTTCATAGGCTTAGGAGTAAGAAACAAGAAACCTACCGATAGACGAGGTTAATTTCTTATTTATAATATTGGTATAGATGTTGATGGATATATCAACTTATCGTAGCTTTTGAAATCATCGTTATTGTTGTTGATTTGAAAGAAACTATAATAAATATTCCAGAAAGAACAATGCGTTCGTATTTTAAATAGTTAATTATAGAAACAATAGATTTCACTACTTTTCAATCCGATAAAAGTTTTTTTTAAACATCAGGTCTAAAATTTGATCTTTGCTTCTATTTTTACGTGTCAATATTGATATCAAATTATCATTTTAAGTCCTCATATTTCGTTAAAAATACATCAGAAATTTAATATTACACTATCAAGATTTGCGTAAATTGCATTCGGTTTAAACGGCTATTTTTTTCGCCTTTGTAGTCAGACTCCACTGGCCTCCGGACATAATTCCTTATAAGTGCGCTCATACCGCGTCCATAAGATTTATGTCTGTTACGATTATACCATGCCGTAGTGGGATCAACGAACAATAATAATTCATATTACGGCGCCTTGCGTTCGCTCCGTTGCTAAATGCATTCTGATTATATCTAGTACACTGACATTCAACCGCGGCTTCGCTCGATTAATTCTGTAAATTAATTGATATATGGTTTAGATTCTGATAATGTTATGCTCTTCTATTTCTTGATTGAGGCTCTTTGACAACATTTTTAATGCAAACTCGGAATAATATTTATTGAGTTGCCTTGTAAAACACGTTTTTCTTCGAACTGACTACGCCTTGCAAGGTCTTTACAGCTTCACCGGACTACATATGTAAAACACGACTAAATTAAAACGTAAAGGTAAACGTAAGGGTACGCTTGAGAGTATATTTTAACCTAATTGTTTCTATAAATCTACTCTCTAATGCAAAATTTTAAAGGGCTCTTTTGGATTACAGATTTATCCAACATTGCGTTAAGGTCCATAAAGAAAGTTAACTATTCCATACAACATTTGGATGTAGTGCCTATATAAATAAAACTAGTTGATACCCGCGGCTTCGTCTGTGTCGTTTACTATATAATATAATTGTCTTTTATATCTCAAAATAATTTGACTGTGTTTTCGACGAAATATCCCAGCAGCTTGACTCTTTTAGACAATTCCAACAATTATCGTTATATTTCAACCAATTTACATAAAATCATGACAAAGTATATATGAAAACCTTTCTCGTGAACCACTCTATCTATTATATATATATATGTATATATATATGTTCAATAGTTTTTAAGTTTATTGCGAACAGACAGACAGACATGGCGGAGGACTTTCTTTTATAATGTACTAGCCTCTGCCCGCGACTTCGTTCGCGTGGAATAGATACACTAACCCGGAGCAGTTCTCAAAAAGAAAAAACATCCCGATTTTGAAACATTGTTCATCTGTGTTCCGCTCCTATTGGTATTAGCGTGAAGACATATAGCCTATAACCATTCTCGATGAATGAGCTATATAACACTGAAAGAATTATTCAAATCGGACCAGTAGTTCCTGAGATTACCCCCTACAACGTCACAACATTACAACGTCACAAACTCACAAACTTTTTTTTTTTTTTAATCATCAAAGCAGGACAACGTCCACAGGGATCGCTAGTACTCATATAAAGTTATTAAAGTTTTCAGAATCCTTAACTTTTGTAATATCCGTGCGTTTAATGATGTGCGAAGTGCGACAAACGGTATGGTACGCATAGGCACGAGAGGAAAATTAAGGCATATAACATTATATATAAAGAAACTTTATAAGCAAAGCATATTTTTGCTTTGATTTTTTTTTTGCTTTATTTTTGTTTTGTATATAAGATATACTGTTAAAATAATAAGCAGCTAGTATAATATATGAAGTATGCGACCGAAAATGCTATTTGAACGCATTCTCGAGTGGTTTGAAATAACTGGTACCTAAACAGTGCCTGTCATTATATTTTATGCTTTATTTACTTGCACATAGGGTTTAATCTATGATGTGTTTGTTACAGTGCAGTGTGGGATAACGCGGCCTATACTCTGAAGAAAGCAGCCCTTGTTGGTGATACTCGATACTGTGAGTGTTTCCATTGTTTATTTTCTTTTTTATTCTATACTTGTCGATGTCTGAATTTGAAAGGCTACAGGGAAAAACTGGTTAAGTTACATTTACTAAACTTTACAGGAAATAAAGTTTAAATTTTGATAGCACTTTATGGTGGACTTAAAAACAGGAATGATTTCGAAAGGAAATTTTGTATTATATAAATATGTGGAATTGTTTTATGTATAAAATATGCCTAATAATAATGCCACTACATTTAACATAATCCTTTGTCTTGATTTAAAAAATATTTTGAAATCCAATTACAATCTGGAATTATTATATACCTTATGAAGTTCGCGGCAATTTGAATTTTATGCCAGCCAAAAGGTAAGCCGAGCTAAAAATAAGCATTCAACAAAGAAAACTCCACCAAAATTGGATCAGTACTTTCTGAGAAATATAATGGCCGAAAACAGAACTTGCCTTTTTTGAAGTCGGTTAAAAATAAACATGTTCTTTTCGACTTTGATGTTTTTTGGTACCACGTTAGATATATTGTATCCGTGCAAAGAGTGAGTTGCTAATATAGTACGATTTAAAAAATTGATCCGTCACGGGACGCCTGGCAGATGTGAAACATCAAAATTGTTTTGTATAAGTTATATGCCTAAAAGAACAGATTACGACAGGAATCAGCTATGGCATAATGAAAAGATAACATTACTAATTTGTTACATAAAATAATGACTATTTATGTTATTACATAAATTTTCATTTTTTATTTAATATAAAATACAGAAATTCAACTAGGCGTGGTGTGTTTGGCGGCATTTATCAAAGGGTGCTAGGTCGTCGGCACGTGCCTCATAACACTAGAAGAACGAGTAGCCGACAAAAAAAATTGGATCTTATGTTTATACAAGTTCGTTAAAAGTGCAAACTTCGTGTTTTGCGTCAGGTTTACCTGCGCATATAGATGTTTCACATCAAAAATGTAATGGTTCTTAAATAACGTATGACGGACAATAATGGAAACGGGAGAGATTCAAGTGGCAGCATTGGATTTGAAGGATCTTTCTGGCTGTAAGTCATTGGTAATCGTACAACGGTATCGGCGTTCGAACCTAATATTAGAATATCCTACGCTTATACTCGTGGTACGTGGGTGTTTACGGGACTCTTATTGATGTCAACTGTTTATAAACCTGTTTGTTTATTCTCTGGTCTTCGATAAAATTATTAGAAGTTTGTTTACAAATTTGTATACTACTTCTAAGAGTTTACTTGACCTTGGTAAATACTATTTATTATGCTTAAATTTTGATTGCTATTTAAGTGTAAAATTTAAACTTTGTTTCAACAAAATTATTTATAGTTTGTTTAGAAATTTGCATACCACTTCTAAGAGATCATATTACATTCCAAAATGTTATTATACTTTAAAAAAAGTTACTGCTTTTTTTTTGTACAAAAGCAAAAAATGTATCTTATATTCTATTAGCGTTTACCCGCGGCTTCACGCGTGTGGTGTTTGACTCATTAAGGAACAGTTTTTTTTAGGATAAAATGTATCCCATATTCATTTCCATATTCTTTACAAAGATTATCTAGTTAAGACGTGAAAGCGTAATAAACAAACTCACTATGACATTTCTAATATTAGTTAATAATGTACGGCGCCCAGGGTTCGTTTATTTGGTTAACATAGTAATGGATTTATTGTTGTTGGATGGATTGGATAATAAATTCGTATTCAGATAATGTCATATAGCGCTAAATCGTTAATTAAAAAAAATATGGTAAGTTATCATCGATAGGAACTGAGTAGTTACCATACAAAATGTTGTCTTGAAGAACGCTAAACGTAAACGAAATAATAATGGAGCGTATTACCCGAAGTCTGGAATCGTTGCAAATTTGGCAAATATATTGGTGCGAATATTTGTAAGGAGCCAAAACTGTTGAAGAAGGAAAACATTGGTGTGGTAGATAGGCTTTATACAATATTCTCCTGGATAGTTACCTACAGTTAAAGATTTATCGCTTAACATATATAGGTATGTTTTAGTAGCTGCAATTAGGACCCAGTCTCCAAGCTAGTTTAGTATAACATTACGTAAAACTGTGGTCAAAAATTCTTATAAAGTACATAAAAATATATCGCTGATGAGATAAGACAGGGCCATACGTAGAAAAAAAAGATAATCGTTTTTATTTTAAAAAATCATTGTTAATCGTTTTTATAGTAAAAAACAACTTCAATTGATTTAATATTTTAATCTAATAAAAACGATATTGATTCCGATTTGTATTTTCGTGTTTACATAGGTAAATTCACTAGCAATATATATTCTAAAACAAAGTCCTTCGCCGCGTCTGTCTGTGCGTTCGCGATCAACTCAAAAGTTTCATCGGGTTTTCATTAATAGATAGAGTTATTCACATGGCAGATCTCGGTAAATAATTTTCAATTTTTTTTTGTAAATTGGTTAAAGTATAACGATAATTGTTAGAAGTATAGCGGAAAAAGTCAAGACGCCTTCCCAGGCTCCCGCTTTCGTGGCAAACGCTAATTCTTTTGAAGTATAACAACACAACTGAGATACGCAGATGAAGTCGCGGGAATCATTTAGTATAAGACATAATATAAGTTTGATATAAAAAGTTTGATTGATATAACATCAAACACAATTTTAAAATACGCTTCTAACCATACATATATGCTCAAAAGGAATGTACTATATGGTAACTAACACAGCAACAGAGAAGAAATAATTTTCAAAATTTTAAATGACGTTTCCGCAAAAATAGTTAGTAATTATGATTCCTGGCTGTTTTATATTTAATCAGCGTTACTGAACAGTTGTCAAAGGACAAGTACAACACAAACTAATAATCACGTTACGGAATCGTGATTGCCAAGATATAGATCGGTAAACGGAACACGATTCTTCAGCGCAATGAACATAAATATGTCGAAATGAGTGCCTTATCTAGCTAAACCTCAAGCGACAGCCGACAGAGATTATGTAAATATAATATCTGACAGACAGTTTGGAGCCTCGTGTGTATTGGCCAATGTAATGATTGAATTTTTTAATGGAATTTTTTACGCTCGTTTTTATAATTTATTATCGATTCACCCAAGCTACACACTAATGTAATGTCATATGAGTTCAAACGATTAAGCACACGTCGTATTCAATCCATTTGTTGGCACTTTCACATGGTCAAAGGTCAAAGAGGCTTTGAAGTGTCGTTGTATAAACAATTTCTTTTTGTTGTGTGTAATTTTTAAGATACTTTTCTATAAGAGGGTGGTACTACCCCGAGCGAGCCGATGCATTAATGCTGAAACCAGTTATGGCTTCAGCTTGACTCTACCACCTTTAAAATGAATGAATAGACAGACACCGGCGGCGACTTTGATTTATAATGCATATTTATTGATAATTGTTGACCATCCAAAAATCCTATAAAGTAGATTAAAGTTTCTTATGAACTATAGTCAAATTTTTAAATGTTATGTATTTAATTACGCATCTTTAAATTTTTTGACAAAAGTGGAATGAAAATAACTATACTGTTTGTCAGGTAGCATTTTTTTTATTAATGTAATTTTTGCCTAATAATTTATTATGTATAATGTATTAGTGCTTATTATTTTATTATATCATATAATTTTAAAACGCTAGTTTACACAAATAGAATCAATCGATGATATCATAATATTTATAAAGTGTATCTACCAAAGATTTTATCACAAGATAAACGCGATTATCAATTCGTACGATAATTTAGACTCCAGTATCAATCACTATCTCTTTCTAAGTCACAAATATTAGATAATCAGTAGGCTAAATTCAAGTTACTCATTGGTAGGTAACAAGTATTTTAAAATATTTACATAAACGAGCAATACCCGTGGTTCCTCTCGCGTAAACTGAAATTATTTTTGACAAAGATTTTAAAACATAAATAGTTTATTGTTTACTAAGATTTGTACTATTATTACAATATTACAAAATGTGACCAAATTGGATGTCGTAATGTATTGTTACAAGTATAATATATGTGGTTACATTTATAAGATTATTATTTAATTATTCAGTGAAATATTACAATAGAATGTACATATTATATAAAACCATTCAACCGTAACGTCCTCTTTACATTCCATGGATTGATCAAAACTTATTCAGTAGATCTGACTTAATAATAGCCCTCCGACTTTGTTCAGGACACATTCCATCAAACAGGATACCAAATTAGGCCCCCATCGGCAGCGGTTCAAGCCTAGGCCCGTTCCCTCGGCGTGGAGCCTTTGAGTGCGCTGCTCGCGCGATACAGTTACACAAAATCTTACATCACTGCAACAACAGTACACATATCACCCCCACGCACGTGCACGCCTATACGCATACACATGAAAGTGGAAGGGTTTTGTTTCTTTCCCTTATCGAAATGAAATAGTTTGGAAAATTATCCGATACGAAATATATATAAGAGTTATTGAGGTATGTATGCTTGGTACACATATATGCTCCAACAACTCATATATTTATGAATAGTTAGCTTAGGTCAGCTCAGATAGATAGCGAATTGCACGTATCAGGCAACAGCCCAAGTCGAGGTGTGCCGTGCAGCCTTAAGCTAGTTGCTCAAATAGAATTGGCTGAGTGCCGCAAGCACTCGCCTTAGTAGCCCGGTGAAGGAGTCAGTTCGAAAAAAAAAACCATCAAATAGGTTATTACACCATATAAGAAAACGAGCATCACCTAATTGCGCTGCGTGTGCTGCGGTTGCGGATGTATACCATATTTTGATGGAAAGTTTTCAATACCAAGGTAATAGGAATTTATGAGGTGAAACATCTATAGGCGAGGGTAAACTTGATTGTTTACATATATAGATACAGGTCGTGGCATGTGTGTGAGACGTGACGACGCGGTGCCATGCGCAAGCGACTGTGAACAATCTCTCTTGCCGCACTGAGCTCGTATAACTATAGTGTATACAGTGTTATTTATTACGTTACACTTGTTTTCCACATCTACCAGGTGTCCCGTGACGGTTCAATTTTTTTAAATATTAATCGATCTATAGATGTAGGCATTTGTAGTTGGAAGCTGTCAAACCCTCTGTCTCAGAGTATAAAAATGTTATACAGAATCGCAAGTTTTGCTTTTGAAATTTGATTAAATATGATTATTGTAGAATTTCATATTTATGCATTGTTCTTACGGGATGTCATAGTTTATATGCGACAAAGCCTACATTAAAGTGAATAAAAAAATCAATGAAATGTATTGGATTGTCTTTTGCGTCAAAGCAATTTGATGCTTATAACCCATTGTTTTATACAAAATGTATTCTGCATTAAATTTGCAGTTTCCTAGAGACACGTTTGAGGTTCTATTCGGTATATTATTTAATTTTATATTTTAACGTCAACAAAGTAGATGTCAGTCATAAGCTTTTTGCAGATTTAAATTTTATATTTCTTTCCGTTGAATTAGAAATTATTGATTGGTCCGAATACAATAACATTAACGGGAATAAATGTTCATCGCTATACGATATGTCTAGTCAGCTCACGTCCCATCTTAACGTATCTTAGAAACATAGGCCTCTTTTATCTTTCTATTTTTGTTATCTAAACTATATCTATACTAATATTATAAAGAGGTAAAGTTTGTGAGTTCGTGTCGTTGTAGGGGGAATATCAACTAATACTTGTCCGATTTGAAAAATTCTTACAATGTTATAGCTTATTTATCGAGAATGGATATACGTTATATATTATCAAGCTAAGACCAATAGGAGCGGAGCACCAATGAAGAATGTTTAAAAATAGGGGGATTTTTTCCTCTTGAGAGCTTCCGCTGCGTGTTAACGTTAACCCAAAGTATATATTCCACGCGAAGGAAGTCGCGGACAGAGGCTAGTTATCTATATCATCGTACAATTTAAATAAACATATATAACTTATGTGATTTTTGGTCCCCTATGTGAACTTATTGTTAAACTATGAATATGCTGTTTCACGTGTTTTTTTGTTTGCTTTCGTAATAAATCGTGCGTCTTAAAATTCTTCCATCAAATGCTTAATAGAGTATTCTTACATCATTAAATCAGCTTGTAAGAAACCTATTGCAACCTATTCTTGAAGGAAGGTACGGGCATAACCACAACATTGGCCCACAACGTTTGGGGGATTTTAAGCTCCAAAAAATTCACAGTTCTATGTTTTCACACATACTTTAGGCTAACTAGCTACTTTGGGCTAATGGAACACGCAGCGGAAGCACTCAAGAGGAAAGAAAACTATTTTGAAACATTCTTCATTAGTGCTCCGCTTCTATGGGTCTTAGCGTAATGCTATAAAGCATAATCTTCCTAATCTTCCTCGATAAATGAGCTATATAACACTGACAGAATTTTTTAAACCAGACCAGTAGTTCTTGAGATAACCTCCTCTACAACTTTAACTCTTTGTAATATTATTATACACAAATAGGCAGTGGAGAAACGGTTAAGAGCATCTCCCTCCTCTGATTCTTTGGAGATTTTCTTCATTCTTTTTTTATTTTGTAACCATTGACGAGCTTTAACAATAAATTGCAAAACGTTTTTTTTTCTATGGACAAAGATAAGCCAATTTACGTGCACTCATAATAAATGTACGCGAATTCCGGAATATTTGTTAATATATGCCGACCAGCACGACGGCTTATAGTTTTACAGCAGTACTCGATTTAATTTCTTTTATAAGCATGACTTCCTTCCAGCATACCATCACTAAATCAGATGTTTTTGTGTTGAATTGGCAACATGTTACGAAACACATACTATTAATTAAGCTTAGAATCACATATCTAAAGGAGAAAGCCAGTATTATTATTTAATTATATCTAACAGTTATATAAACGTCGCTACGAGGTCAGATTAGATCTGGTTTTGAAAAAGTTTGGACAATTAGTAAGTGATTATACTAATTTCTATTGTTTTTCATAAAGTGGAACTTCTTGTAGGAGAGCTTTAAGAAAAGTGATGGGAGTAAACACTCTATCTGAAGACATCGATCCTCGTCCATTCATGGAAGTTGAGGAACGTCGAGCGTTAACGTACCTATAGAGAGGCAGACTGGGTACACACCAGCTGCCTCCCCTCGTCCGCCGGACCTGTGCAATGAGGAGATGAGCCCTCGGCTTGCGACCTACCTGAGTTAATCTTAGCTAAGCTACATATATACGATATACATATATGTGCACCAAGTATATATACCTCAATAACTGTTAAGTTCTAAAGATTTGTTCAATGTTATTCCATTATCTCTCTCCCACATCAAACCCGTTGTCACGTTGCTTGTCCCCTAACCAAAAGTGGACTATCTATAGGGAATGAATATAAACTTTGCCTATTTGTAGGTTAATAATATGCATAATTAGAAGGAGGATTTGAAATGAGAACTCCCTTAAGTTAGTAAAGTTTATTACAACTTAAGTAAAGCGGGCACTCGCCGTAAACCGTTTTATGTTGCCCCGTGTATCGCCAGACGTGTATAATTCTCTTCCACTGTGTGAATGGGTTTCTATAGAATATTAAGCTGGTTGTATATGGTGGTGCACGGTTTTTATTATATTTAAGATAGTAAGGTATGTAATGCACCGCTAAAGTTATTATGAAATTATCTTTTCATTTCAAAATATTTTGTATTCTTTTAAATTGTTCAAATATGTATGCGACGGCTATTTTACTTGATAAAATCAAATTAACTTAAGTTAATGTGGAAGTCGATGTAAACTGATCCTTTAGCCACCGAAATAATTTATTTTTAGAAATAAACTAATAACTTTTAACAAAATCATGATATGTTTATTCCTCAGAAAACTGAAAAAATCTGAATATGTACATGAGTTAACTTTCATTTCAAATAACTTTTGAAAGTGTGCATTAATCGAAAAACTTATGTTGAATATTAATTTTCGATAAAAATAGAACAGAAACCCTAATTTACATATCTATAGCCTATACTAATATTATAAAGGGGGAAAGTTTGTGACGTTGTAGGGGATAATCTCAGGAACTACTGGTACGATTTGAAAAATTCTATAAGTGTTACATAGCTATTTTATCGAGAAAGGTCATAAGCTATATCATCACGCTAAGACTAATAAGAGCGGAGTACCAATGAAAAATGTTTCAAAATCGTTTTTTTTTGACAGCTTTCACTACGTGTTAGTTATCCAAAACTAACTGTCCTTCGCAAACGAAATCGCATGCAGAGGCTAGTAAATAATACGTGAGATTATCTCCAACATGATAACAAAATTCCTCCGTATACTAATTTACGGTCCCGCGCGTCGCCATGTGTAACCACCTTATACTATCAAGTTATAGGGAAAGTAACCGGTAAATATTGTATCAGCCTGTAGTAAGGTTCGTAGAGTAAACACAAGTTATGTCACCGCAATGTTGGTCCGTATCTAATCGTCAAGTTTATCGAACTTTCCAACGTGAACCGAAATCGTTTACCGGAAACCGTTGTTTAGACGATACAATTTATTTATTTTATTAATATTTTTTTAGTGTTGGATTACGAAAGGCTTTCAAAATAACGTGTACTGTAAGTCGCTACTGTTCTTTATTTACTTGCCCGATATCATAATGTTCAGTATAATAACAGTACCAAATTTCAACTGTCGAGTATATGTAACCGCGCTACTTTAGATTAGATGCATCTCTTTGGTTAATTTATTAATTTATTTGGAAATCGAACAGCAATTAGCTAAATCGCATTTTAATCGCCCATCTAACCATGTTTAATTTTGTTTAGATTTCCTGTTTTATACGCGGAGAACAAAGATCAAAATTTGCTTGCATAAGGTTGTTATCTATTTCTATGTTCTTTCTATTTTACACGTACAAGATTTGAAAAATAACAATATATTAGTCGGCTAAAATTAGAATTAGCTTATTTCGAAATATGACGACACAATTATTACATACTAGCCTCTGCCCGCGACTTCGTTCGCGTGGACATAGTTAATTTGGGCTAACTAATAGGCAGCGAAAGCTATCAAGAGGAAAAAACACCCCGATTTTTAAACATTCTTCATTGTTGCTCAGCTTCTTTTAGTCTTAGCGTGATGATATATAGCCCATAACCATTCTCGATAAATGAGCTATATACCAATGAAAGATTTTTTCAAATATGACCAGTAGTCCCTGAGATTACCCCCTACAACATCACAAACTCACAACGTCATAAACTCACAAGCTTTACCTCTTTATAATATTAGTATAGATAATAACTTATTTATAAGAAACCCATGTACGCTGTTGGATTTCCAAATAAATAAATTAGCCAAATAAATGCAGATATTTTGAAGAGACGCGGTTACATACATTTGGCAGTTAAATTTGGTACAGTTATTATATTGATTATTATGATATCGCACATGTAAATACAAAAAAAACGGTAGCGACGAATACTACACGTTCATTTGAAAGCCTTTCGTAATCGAATACTAGCATAATATTAACAAAATGAATAAAATGTATCATCTAAAGAACGATCTTAAAGATCTCTCGGTACACTGTTAATTCGATACGAAATATATATAATAGTTGTTAAGGTATATATCCTTGGTACACATATATGTTGCAAAAACTCATATATGTATGAATAGTTAGCTTAGGTCAGCTCAGATAGGTCGCGAATTGCACGTATCAGGCAATAGCCCAAGTCGAGGTGTGCCGTGCACCCCTGAGCTAGTTGTCAAACAAAATCGGCTAAGTGCCCTAAGCGCTCGCCTTATTAGTCCGGTGAAGCTGTTAAGACCTTGCTAGATCAATAACGTAAAATAAAATCGCTAGATACACTACGAGACATGGTTAGTTTGTCATGTTACAAAAAAGAATCTAAACAAGACAACCAAAACAGCTATTACTATGAAAACAATTGCACATTGTCGTTTGAACCAGTAACAATAATGAGACGACACAAAAACAGAAACAAAGCGTTTCAAAGAAACGTTTAATTACTTTGTAGTAATTATGCTTTGCTCGGAATGCTTTCGAATTCTGTTTGTGATTCTCCGCGGTCGTCTTTGGTTTTGACAAGTTTGAGTTGAGGGATTTGTTGGAAATGCGTTCACGGTTCCAATAAAAAAGGGTGTAACTAAAATTTTACACGAATTTAATTATCTCTGGCGCAAAAACTATATAATGGAAATGGATGTTGTTGACCTGGAAGTTGACAGCTTCACCGAACTACTGAGGCGAGCGCCGAAGGCACTTAGCCAATTTGGGATGTTTGGGTGACTAACTCAAGGGTGCATGGCACACCTCGGCTTGGGCTGTCACCTACTTTGTGCGAAAATCGCGACCTATATAAATAGCTAACTTAAGCTAAGCTATCTAGATATACGTATATGAGTTATTGAAACATGCATGTGTACCAAGTATGCATGCCTCAATAACTCCTCTATGTATTTTGTGTCCGATGAATTCCTGTAAACTATATAAGATAGGATAGGATAAGGAAAAATAAGGGTAGAACTCCTTGTCGTTTATTTCTCTGAAAAAGAAAAACAGCGTGTAAGCGTGTAGGCGCGCATGTGTGTATAGGTGATGTGTGTGATGTTGTAGCAGTGATGTAAGGTTTTTTGTCACTGTATCGCGTGAGCAGCGTCCGAGAGAATGGACCTAGGCTTGAGCCGCTACCAAGGGGGGCCTAATCTAGTGTATATAATTGTCTTAACAGCTTCACTGAGCTACTAAGGCGAGCGCTTAAGGCACTCAGCTCAAGAGTGCACGGCACATCTCGGCATGAGTTGTTGGCAGATACATATAATTCACGACCTATCTGAGCTAACATAAAATAAGCTACATATTCATAAAACCCTTCCACTTTCATGTGAAAGCATGTGTGCGTGCACGTGTGTGAAGGAGATATATATATTGTTGTTGTAGTGTTGTATGATTTTGTATCACTGTATCGCGCGAGCAGCGTACCCAAGGGCTCCACGCCGACGGAACGGAGCTAGGCTTGAGCCGCTACCGAGGGTGGCCTAGTCTGGCGTGCGGGAGCAAAATTTACCCCCAGTTATTTGAATGGACTTAAATGAATCTTTGTAGTAATGTAGCTTATACATTAGAGCAAAGATCGGCAAGCCGCGGTTCTTTCACTCCTTAGTTGCTATTTTCCACAAAATGTTTAGTGCAGACAACACCCAGAATATTATATACTAGCTGACCCAACCACCTGTTGCTGTGGCTCAGTTATGATATCATTAGTTATTCACAAGAATTACTTGTATGACCAATAAACATCACTTAACAATTTAAATTATTTTTTATATAAAAAAACTACTTTTTGTGACTATACAAGGTATACCTATGTTCTCAATGACTTTTTTGTAGTCATTATCAAGTTCTACAACTTTAGAACACAATCATATATCTCTCATCGTTAAGGTAGCGTTCCTAAGAAATGTTTTCGTTCGACCGTTTTTTCTCCGACTCACTTTGCAGATCTGACTATCACGATAAAGTCTTTGTATTTTTTTATTTTTTTTTTTATTGAAGCCCGACAAAGTGACTGCGCTATGTCTGATGGTAAGCATAGTGCAATCCAAAAACAGTGGCGACCACCGAGAGACAGATTATCCATCGTCAGTCGCCGCTGTCATGCCGGCCATAATGACGAAAGTCACTGAATATGTGCAGGCTGATCCCGAAACGCGACGCGCAAAACCGAGTCACTATGACGGGCTTTTTCGCCATGTACATGGTGGTTGCGACCCAGTCGGGCTGTAAAACCCTACCACCCCGCTATCGCCATTGCCTCGTTCGTTGATCAGTAGGGTGCACCACGTGCAGGTGAGGTTGGCTTGGATGTTTCAAGTCTTAAGATGTTACTCGACACCCCTTACCACCCCAATATATTTCAGGATAATATATGTCCTGTGGGACTCAAAAATAATGTGGATTTCTATTGGTAAAAGAATTTTCAAAATCGGTTTAGTAGATCCGGATATAACCCCCTACAACCTCACAACCTCAGAAACTTACAAACTTTACCTCTTTATAATATTGGTATAGATTAAAATGCCTTGTAAAGACTAATGAATAATTTTTAAAACGTAAGCCGAGAGAAAAGAGGCACATCTATCTATAATAATACCTTTAAACGTGCAATTCTTGTATATTTTTATATTTGTATATATTCAGGATTTCGGAAACGGCGTCATCTATTTCCGTGAAACTTAGTATGTAGATAGTTTCGGGGACGATAAATCGATCTAGCTAGATTTTATTCATGGAAAAAATTTTTTTTCTGAGATTTCAGGCAATGAAAAAATAGCTAAAATATGATGGTAAAATTCGCCGCCGCTGTCAAAAACAAGAATAGCTCAAATGGAAATTGGTTGCTTCGAAAATCCGTGTAACCCCAGTTCAGATCAAAGTGTTTTTTTTTTTTTTTTGTAAAACATGATAATTTTGTAAGGCAAACCTAACAATTTATTTTGATTTAAAAATGTTTTTTAAAGAACCGAGCTAGGCTCAGTCGCCCAGGTACTTTTTAAAAAGCAACAAAGATCAAGGCTAGTCTCTCGCAAAAAAGACTTATATAGAAAAATGTATCTGAGTGTAACACACGCAGCAAGTTAAACAGTGTAACAATTCTATAAGAATCCTTTCAATTGCCTTCAATAATGCAAATGCATTCTTACCATGGAAAGTATATTAAGTTCAATGCAATTAAAATATTTTTTATGTTGTTTTGTATACATTTATTCAACTTCATTCAATTTGAGTATTAATTTTCACTACACACTACAAACAAAAAAAACCCCGCGTCTGTCTGTCTGTTCGCTATAAACTCAAAAACTACTAAACGGATTTTCATGCGGTTTTGATTAATAGATAGAGTTAGTCACGAGGTATGTTTAGGTATAAAATTCGTCGAGGTTTTTTTATATCAGGGTGAGACGACGTTCGCCATTCGTGGTAGTATCTTCATAAAAAAACTGATTTTTAATTCAGTGAATAAGTTAACAATACAACATTATTGATACTGAGGCGTTATGAAGTCCGCTGGGTTACCTAATATTACATAATACAAAGGCTTTGTACGTTTTACGCACATACGTCAATAAAACCAGGTGTTCGAATTGAAATATTGGATCGTAAACATTTTCGCGTTTCACAATAACATTTACTCGTGCCTTAAAGCGATACAAGTATTATGTTACTGAAACACTTTCTATTACATTTGCATAATTAAATTTACTAGAATAACAAAACAAAACATCGGAACGCGGAAATGTATATCTTACTCTGTCTTTTTCTAATATTTGCAAAAACCGCCAGACAAAACGAGACAAATATACGACAACTAAAGTCTTTCACGTAGTTGGGGAAGGAAAGTTTATTTGTATAATCTCATATTAATTGATTAAAATTAACTGCGCTTAGTCGCCAATCAAGTAATTAATATTTAAATTAAGAGATTGTTTTCTGGTTGTTCCAACACCTTAATTTGTTAAACTAATAGCCGAATGAAGAAATATGTTTGCATTTTAAAGCATATTTATACTGATTTCATAACTTCACGCGACAACATCTAGAAGCTAAACAGTTATAGTAAGAAATTATAGATAACAAAGTAAGTTATACTGGCTGACTCAGTTATTGAAAAAAAAAAAATCAAAATCAAAGTCTGACGTCATCTGTGAGATACCTATATCAGTCGGTCCTACGGTTACCTGTCAATAAACTAATTTACAGCGCCATCTGTTTGAGACTGATGAAATTTACCATTAATAACAATAACCAACATTGACAATAATTTAATTTGTAATCAAAAAATATCGAGATCACTAATAGAAGTATAAATGACCCTATCTTTCAGGTTAGATCAAATTATATATAAATTCCAACATTTATGAAGATCGGTTGAGTAGTTTTGGCGTTCATCTTGGACAAATATGACACTGGTTTTTTGTGTATTAAAGATAGTGCCCTAGGGTTTTGCAGTACAACGCGAGGTTTTGTGACATAAGGGCGGATTAACCGATGAACTGAGCTTACTGAAAGGGATCGAACTGTGAATGCCTATGGTACCACAAAGCGTTGCTTAGTCGTGTAGTTGATTTGTTAACTGTGTTGACAGTGATTAGATATTCTAAAATGTATTTACGAGTAAACCCAGGGAACACAATTAGTTCAAATATATAGTAACTCCTGGTACGTATACATAGATTAAATGAGAAATTTTGTCGATCTCATACATTTATGTAAATGTAATTACATAAATGTAATCTGTAAATACTTTCACATTTTTACATCACTGTCTTTTTTCATTGTTGTTTCGTTCGTTACTTTTATGTACTATGTTATTACAATGTTGTATATTTAATTTAATGTTTTTTTTTTATTATTTATTGATTTATATATTATGAGTTCTGTAATTTTTTTGTTAAATCACTACACGTCCGAACATTGCTATGGCCTCCCGTTAAAAATCAGTACCATAGTACTACTTAGTTGTACTGCAGCATGTATATAAATGGGGGTGTTGTTGTTGGGCATATCCAATTAGCTAGATGTAGGTTTTCCTTATTTATCAAGTAAGATTGATGTGTTGCAACAAATAAAACCTGTTCTTTATCTCTTCTTTCTAATTTGTAGCATATAATGTAGGTATATACCACAAAGTTAGCAGTTTAATATGATCTTTACAGCTTAAGTGTGTAACCGCAAATAGCTCGTAAGCAATTGTATACAGTTACATATTCTCGTAACCGGATTAAGTTACGCATTGAGATATGCGTTGACACTTTTCCTTCTTTTATGCAAAAAGGTATGTTCATACGCGACGTTATTTATACGACACTCACCGAAATAAACGCAATAATCCAAGCACTGCTATTTCACGTCGGTTTTCTGTGAGAGGGTGGTAGTACCCCAGGTAAGCCCACCCATTCATGTTGAAACCTGTTATAGCTTCAGAGTGGCTCTACCACCTACAGAACTATCCTAGTCTTGTCGCACTAAATCTGGAAAATTATTGAAGCAGACGTTAAAAGATTTGCATAGGTAAGGTAACGCAGTAAACACTCCAAATCTTGAGAAGGGGCTTTTAATGCCAGATGGTCGATTATATTTACTGGCAGCAAATTTCCAGTTTGACGGTTCAACCTAAATATATAGCAGACCGACGATATAGCTCAGAGATAGCGAGCGTGCTTGGGCTTTACTTCGATCGACTGTCGATCTGATGCATTTCTATTGAAGTTATACTTCTTTTGGAACGTTAGGGAAAAATGATGAGAGTAAACTTTACGATGCGCGCGCACACCGTCACGAAAAACCGACACACTGAAGTTATTAGGATGCGCGCGCACATCGTCACGAAAAACCGACACCCTGAAGTTATTACGATACGAGCGCACACAGTTACGAAAAACAGACATCCTGAAGTTAGCCATAGTCAAAATTTTGTTTCCTTGTATTTGTTGTTTGTATTTATATGTATTAAATACCATTTTTCTATTATTAGTGTCGCTTTTTCTACAAACGTGTAAGGTGAAAGATAAAACGTTTGAAAAGATTTTTATCTTGTTACGCCAAAGAAGTATAACTTCTAACGCATGTACATAAGTACACACACACTTTCTTTTGTTCCAGTGTGTACTTTACGCTGAGAATATTATGACGTTTCTCTTACATCAATGGTTTTTTTGTATAAATATATAAAAGGAAAAAAATAGTATTATTTAGATAATCATTTATAGAGGCGGCACTGAGAATCGTTTGCTATCATGATCTACGAATTAGGATGGTTGTGCTAAATTTGTCACCACAGTATCTCGATTTGTATATACATGGTCATTTTTGTAATATCTTGACTAGTTTGTTTTTGTCCGAAATTTAGATAGATTGCATGATTTGGCTGATACGTAAAGAATTGTTTATTGTCTTACTAGGGCTTTCAAGGTAAACTTCAATAAACACTAAGAAATACTGCATTTAATTGTCACAGTATACTATTTCTAACAGGGGATTTCGTCGTACAATTTTTTATATTTTATATAACGTCTGTTGTCCGTTTTTCTGTCAGTGTGGTTATATAAGTCAAAGACTTTCTAAATCATAGATCTACTATATACCTTATATGTATTAACTAGAAGGTAATGATCTTCTGAGAGCAGTCTGAACTTCTATATACATAAATTAATTTGAAGTTTCCATTCGTAACGGTTGAAATAATTTTGGTGAGATTTCTACTTATGGATAGAGAAATTTATAGAATACTAGTTTTTGCTAGCGGCTATGCTCGCTTTAAAATACATTTGACATGTCCTTGAAGAACAGTATATTTTCTTCTGGATAAAAGGTATTTACGCATTGGTAAATAAGGTTATCTTGTCTTTATACATTAACCTATGTATTATTGTTATATGTAAGCTTTTTTTTTCGAAATGGAAACGCTGTTGACCTGGAAAGGTCTTTACAGCTTCACCGAACTACTGAAGCGAGCGCTGAAGGCACTCAGCCGATTTTTATATGTAAGCTTATAAATATTTAGAGTTTCGTTGAAATCAGTTCAGTAGATACTTGGAGAGTATCAATTATTTATCTCGCAAACTTTCTTGGTTATATATACTAATATTGTAAAGAGGTAAATTTTGTGAGTCTGTCACGTTGTGAGTTTATGAGTTTGTGACGTTGTAACGGTTAATTTCAGGACCTACTGATTTGAAAAATTCTTTCAGTGTTTATAGCTCACTTATCGAGGAAGGTTATAGGATATATTATCACGCTGGGAATAATAGGAGCGGAGCACCAATGAAGAATGTTTCAAAATCGGGGATTATTTGCTTCTGAGAGCTTCTGCAGTTTGTTAGTTAGCCTAAAATAACTATACCACGCGGACGGAGTCGCGGGTAGTGGCTAGTAATAAATAATAATAGGATCTTATCTATATAGACTATGTTCGCTTGTATTCCGCTTTCATTACTTTTACAGTGATTTGTTGAGTCTATGACGAACGAAGCCGTGCTCGGATGCGACGTTGCGGAAAATTAGCAATTTGCACTTTCGAATCTGATTTATATTTATTTATCTTAAATCTAATAATAACTGACCGCGACTTATATTACAACATAAAACCACAATACAATTATAAAATAAAACAATAAAATATGGTCCCGGAATTTCCTTAAATATTCGTGTAAAGAACTGTTGGTGTACCAACTTTTACGTTGTTGGAATTTATCAGCACCAGATATACCAGCATCCTTTCTTATACATATATTTAATGATTGCTCGCCTTGCTTTCTCACGTGCTCACATATATTCGAATAATAACATACTGAGAGAGATTACAGGTAAACAAAGTAAACATATATATAGACCTCAAGGTAAGTAAAAAAGAACGGATTCAAAATAGGCCAAGTCGTTTAAAAGGAAAATAATCATGAACACACGCACGCTTGTGTATCATAAATTAAAAGTTTACTGCAAAAATATGCGTCGGCCGGGAATCGAACCCGGATCAACTGCTTGGAAGGCAACTATGCTCACCATTACACCACCGACGCGTATAACCTTCGTATAAAACATTAGCTCAGAATATGATTTATATAAAGATTTATAGGTATTTTGATATAAGTATTATGTTTAGTCAACTGTTTATGACGTTATATAACATTGAATTAACTCTAGGTACTAGAATATAAAATTAAAACAAAGGCTGTTCGCCTAATACTTGAAGAATTTCGTGTAAAAATGAAAAAAGAAATGGTCGAGGCTGTTATAAGTAATTTAGTGTAATAACTGTGTCCTTTTCAAATCAAAGATAGTCTTAATTATTTACATTAATCTGGTTACATTTTATACAGTTTATGAATATGATGGTTTTTTTTTTCGAACTGATTACGCTATTGGCCTTGCAAGGCCTTCACAGCTTCACCGGACTACAATATGATGGGCTGCACAAGTTCAATATAGAATATCAATCTTCCATCTGCACAGGCCGCTATACAATGCGTTACTTATCTGACGTCAGAGCATTACGTCACGAGAATGTCGATGGCATCAGTGACGCAAACACATAAGTTTTCCCCTACCAAAAATCGCCCAACGTCGTTAAAGAAGTTATTTATCTCTTTAAAAAACGCATGCGGTCAGATCTTTAACTTAATAAAGGAGTCAATTTGATATGTTTCATTTAATATTTTAGCAACAATACTAATTCCCTTAAAATTGTGAATTATAAAAGGTATAAGGTTTTTATAAGTCTGCTCTTATTACGATAGTCGCACGGATACAAAAACAAATACAAATAAAAATTACAAATAAAATATAATACAATAGCAAACGACACAGATAGAGAGAAAGTCACAAGAAGAGTGTGTAACGCTTTTTCTTTACGTGACGATTTTTATAAATTAACACTTACCGTTATGTAATTAAGTAATTTCGTTCCAGTAATGTAACTTAAACAACATCTGCATATAAATCAAACTGTATTTCGATATTTACGATTTTAACGAGAATTTAATGACGTAAACTTTCAAATTGTTGTGTAAGTTACAAATCATTACGCTCTTCTATAGGTGTTAGGTAATAATAACGAAATCATAATCAATTAAAATGAAATGCAGTTCACAACTGATCCAGAAAAAAATACATAAAAATCACGAAAACCATAGTCTCACGAAGCCAGAGACAGTTAAAATTTCGCTTTGATTTGAAAAATTATGCCAGTGTCAAATGGCCCATTTATCGATGAAGGTTATATCCTCACGCTAAGACCAATAGGGGCGGAGCACCAATGGAGAATGAATCAAAGTCGGGGTTCTTTTTGAAAGCTTCCGCTGCGTGTTATCGTTAGCCCAAAGTAACTATTCCACATGGACAAATTCGCAGACTGAAATATTTTATACATAGATAATTAAATAATAGTTATATTTAATTGTATTCGAGAGAATCTGTGCAATAAAGCTAGTTGTAAATATATTCCATTCGCGTGCACCGTTCGACACGATCTAATAGCATCTTGATAGTGTCGCATACAACGATTCTTGAGAAGAGGGTTTATATGCAATTTGGGGTTGCCAGAATTCATCATTCACCATTTTTCCCGAGTTCTCGTCACTAATATGTAATAAATGTTGAACAATATTTATAAGACATATCCTCTAAGATTTTGCATCTTGGATTTTTCTATTGTATTACATACTAGCCGTACCCTGCGAACTGGCTTTATTTATTTTTTATTTCGGCAACCATTCTTCTAGTATAGTATTACCATCATTGTCGAATAGGAATGATATTACAAGTTTCTTACATCCATTTCAATGAACTAACACTATGCTGGATGTCTTCTAGCGGTTATAAGTACAATTTGAAGACACCGTGACACGTTAATACGTTAGATGTTGTTGTTGGAAAAGAAGTGAAAACTGAGGTTTGAGAAGAAGATATTTTATTATGCTTCACTTTATTAAGTTATTATAAAAGCAAAGAGAGAAAAGCACCACTGTAAAATGGTTTTATTATTTCAAATACAAAAAGAATGATTATAACCTATTGTTTTTACAGGAAAAAGGTTGTATAAAAATAATAAAAAAGAAGAATTAAGTTATTATAAAAGCAAAGAGAGAAAAGCACCACTGTAAAATGGTTTTATTATTTCAAATACAAAAAGAATGATTATAACCTATTGTTTTTACAGGAAAAAGGTTGTATAAAAATAATAAAAAAGAAGAACCATAAATCAGCATGTAAAGAACTCAATAAATTTGTACTATTTTCTAACATAGCAACTCTAAACACACGTGCACTATCTGCACGTGACACCGCTTCTCATCCTGATGATTGGATAAGTGAGAAAATTGATTTCTAACAAGAGTTTCTTGATGCTATTGGCTGTTATATGAAGCTATTTTTACACCAGTGGTAAATCTAATTCAGTTTAGTATATAATAATGTACTCTCACGCAGAAATAAAGGTAGAATATTATGCGGGTGTACAGTCCATTCGCAAACGTAATATCTTGTAATTGTCACTGCTAGTATTCACTTTAGTATCTAAAATAGACTTTTCATCAATTATTATTTGCGATCTGAGTATACGCTGTTTGCCTGGAGATTTTTACAGTTTCACCAGGCCTTATGGTGAGCACGGAACGCATTAAATTGAAATAAATACTATCAGAAATAACAAGGGTAACCTCAATCTCGCATACAGAATTCGTAGATCTCTAACGAACTAAGTAACGTATTATAAGTATTTATATAGTATAGTATACAGTATAGTATAGTATACAGTATAGTATAGTATATAGTATAGTATAAGTAGTATTATAAGTAACAGACTTAGATAACGTGACTATACGTATATATAAATATATATATACACGTTATTGGCTAGTATATGCGTATCTTTATATGTGTTGCACGAACATGTACTTAAGGTCTGATAGTGTTGGCTATCTTACAAAACCCTTATCAACACGGTATCGTGTAAGCAATAAGCTTGAGACGTCCACTGCGGAGGATTGAACCTAAGATCTAATGGTTGTGGAGGATGGTTGGTTTGAGTGTGTGGAAGCAAAATTAACCGCCCTAACCTCAGCGGTGATATGACGGTTTTAAGTGGGTATAGGCACGGACATGCAAAGTTTTATGGATCGGATACTACGACAGATGAGCTACTATTATTCTATTCAATAGATTGTTAAGACATTTCGTGGCTACCTCACCACGAGGCATCGAAGTGCTTAATAATTTATCAACGGTTACTCTATGGTTTTCTTCTATCTATACATGTAAATCTGACGTGTCTGAACTTTTTAGGTTTTTGAAAAAAATAAATGTTTTGTCTTGGAATAAGTAATAAAAAATACATTTCAGTAATTTTTGTAAATGTATGTCTGTCTGTTTGCTTGAAAAAATCATAAAATATATCTTCGACTATAATTTACTCTTTGTTTCATTAAAATCGGTTCTGTCTATCAAAAGTTATTGTAATTTTAATGACGACGCGAAATACGATACAAAAGATGATTGCAATTAAACTTAATACATTCAAATGATTATAGTAGTTAATATATAAAGTTCCACGCAGACGAAGTCGCGAGCACAGCTAATATGCGTAAAAACGGGTTATTGACGTATCTACAACTTAATAAATACTGATTCATAATAAATACATTTGAGTTAATACTTTCAGAACCATTTTGTTTGCGATTATCGAGCGATACGGTTTCAGTTAGCACGTATTTCCTCAATTGACACATTATCTTTTTCTACGAGCTTACACACGATGTTTGTAATGTATTCTAGAATGTTCTAAATAGTGTATTTTATACAGATCATAACAAAATGATATATCAGTAATATCCATTTAATCTGGTTTGAATAGACGATGATTTGGTTATGTTTTGGGATACTAAATTGAAGTATATAGGTACAAATGCTACGATAAGCCTGCGGTTACATTTATAGAAGAAATATGATATGATCTTAGTTTGGTAGCAAGTTACATTTTAGAATATGTTTATTGAAATTATTAACATTAGTGTAGTTTTCATATCTATTAGCACTCGGTGCAATAATTATAAACATTTTTATAAAGTCTATTAATAAATCAAATGAATGATGAACTGCAAAATATCAACATTACATCTACACAAGCCTATATATTACGCGCAATACGGCTGGATGGTCATGCTTACGTAGCATGTTATGACGCGAAATTATAAATTTATCTCCTGCCAAAAATACCACACAACGCGCCTAAAGAAATTTTACTTCAAAATAGGACTTACTTAGCCATTTTTGCCCAATATTTGTTGTACGTGGGTTTTTGTAGAAAATACGTGCCCGATTTTTATCATTCCTTTATTGAGATAATGTATACACTTTTCTCTATACTTGTGAATAAGTTTTAATATATAAGATTTTAAGATACAAATCTTATATGCATTCAATAATTGTATTGATGTAGCTATTATATTTAGATATATGCATTTTATTACAACTTGGAGTAGCGTTACTTTTTTCTAAGTAAACATGTTCAAAAAAGTGTGCGTCGGCCGGGAATCGAACCCGGATCAACTGCTTGGAAGGCAACTATGCTGACCATTACACCACCGACGCTTGTGTCTAAGTTTTCAATGCATCTACCAAGTTGGTTTTTGTTAGGTACAAAAATTAGAGGTAGATATATATAAAAAGTAAATAAGCACGTACTTTGTTGTAATCACGTTTTTTGATTTCGTAACAATGTAATTAAATGTTAATCATCACGACATTTCGATTGTGTAGTAGGCTGAACAATGTAATTTCTTCTATTTCAGCGATAAATAGCAATCTCTCGCTATTACATCCGAATTACATTATATTATACAACTTAAACGATAAAATACAATTTGTTTCTTATTTTGATTAGTTTTTTTTAGGATTTTTAGGTTTTTATTAGGTTTAACTTTTGATAGAGTAGAACGATTTTAATGAAACAAAGACCAGGCAGGCGGTCTATGGCAAAGACAGTAATATATTTAATTTAATAAGAATAACTTGGTAAATAACACATAATTATTTTTGTAATAAGATAAAAATGATTACTGTGGGTTATCATTTAGAGATAAATATATAACCATCATAGACTTTTTTATGGATCTCGCTAAGATATATACAATTCCGTAGTACGTTAATTTGATCTATCTCGAAAGGTTTAGCCAGCGCTTGCGATTTAAGCCCACAAAAATATGTTTGTTATGACATCACATAACAAATCTTTGAATTTTTCGCCTTTGTTGTTGTATAATACGTGTGTATTGTACATATAAATCTTCCTCTTGAATCACTCTATTTATTACAGAAGTGTATTAAAATTCTCTAAATAGTTAAAAAATATCTAAAGGAACAGACAACGAGAGCGACTTCATTTTAAACTATGTACAGATTCCTCTCATCCTCCTATCATATTTTTGTTACAAAATTCCAAAAGTACAAACATATTTGATTTACATTATTATTATACGTATATAAGATATGGAATATATCTGTTCATAAATCTAACTCAACGCAATTTAAACGAAAACAAGTGCTGCTCTATGAAAAACGTATTACGTTTGAATCTCGCAACTTCCAAACCACTCTGAGTGTAAGTGCATTGAAAAAGTATTACAAAAACGGTAACAACCTCTAGAAAACCGTTTTTTTTTTTCGTAATGTCTACGCTATTGACCCAGCAAGGTCTTAACAGCTTCACCGGACTACTAAGGCAAGCGCTTAAGGCACTCAGCCGATTTTATTTTGGCAACCAGCTCAAGGGTGCACGGCACACCTCGGCCTGGCTGTTTCCTGTTGCATGCAAAATCGCGACCTATCTTAGCTAACCTAGCTAACTATTCATATATGTATGAGTTGTTGAAACGTATATGTGTACCAAGCATACACGCCTCAACAACTCCTCCATATATTTATTATCGGAAACCTATCTAGAAAACCGTAATAAAAGCTAGCACTTTGTTAACTAAATCAACGACTTAAGTCTTAAACTCAGCCGCGTTAGGAAGATATAACAGTACATCGCAACATAGTTTGGATCCAATGCTTACATAGTATCTATATATAGGTCGTAAAAACTCAACTATGGCTGCATATAAAGTCTAAGCAATTGTGTTCATCCGTTAGGGCTGATATTAACTCTGGTTTTTCGAATTACGGTTTTTTTTTTTTAATACTTTATATTATTTATGTATATCACAAGAGGCAACCAATAGATGGGTCACCTGATGTTCAGTGATCACCGTCTATAGACACTTGCAACATCAGGCGAGTTGCAAGTACGTTGCCAACTTGTGTTTGGGGGGGGGGGGGGGGGGGGGGGAAGGGAAGAAGAAGGGAGGGGGAAGAGAGGTTTTGTAAGAGCACCATGGGGTTTATTACTGAGTATTGCTTGAGGATTTCTCCCTGGTGAGTCTCACATACTCTTTCTAGGCCTTAAACTGGAGGTTATCCTGTCTTAACTATGAAAAAAAGTCCTGTATAAATTAGAGAATTGCTTAAATAGATTATTTTTTTTAATGTGTCCATTATTAAAACTCAAAACTGTTTATGTAGTCCTATTATTTATACCTAACTTCTGCCCGCGACTTCGTCTATGTGGAACAGTCACGTTGGTCTAACGCTAACACGCATCGGAATCTCTCAAAAGAATACATTTTTGAAACATTTTTCATTGGTGTTCCGCTCCTATTGATATTAGTGTAATGATAAATAGCCTGTAGACTTTCTGGATAAATAAGCTATCTAACAGAAGGAAATTTTCAAATCGGACTAGTAGTTCCTAAGATTAGCGCGCTTAAAGCAAAAAAACCTCTTCAGCTTTCTGATATTAGTGTAAATTTAACTACCAATGTTTGTTTTTTCTCTTCCACGGTCACTGTAACGTATAAATTCGTAACACTCAAAGCACGAGATGTGAGATCAGCACGAGATACGAACATCCCAATGTTATTCGCACAAGCAAAAGTTAACATAAAAATAGTCTTCAAGAACAGAGTCGTAAAATTTATAACTAGAGAGTTAGTAAAAACATCAATGGATTGTAAAACAGACACTATAAAACGAGTACCCACTATATTTTCAAATTATTTCTGTTCAAAGAGATTTATTTCTCCAAAAAAACATAGTTCACTTAATGTGAATTAAAACATTAATTGTACTAATTAACTAGCGTGCACGGCGGAGGTTTTCCCATCCTGGTATTAAAAAAACTGTGAAAAATTATATACCTAAACCTTCCTCGTAGATATCTACTGATGAAAGCCGCATGAAAATCCGTGAAGTAGTGTTTGAGTTCATCGCAAACAGACAGACAAACAGATGTGGCAGATGACATCGTTTGATAACAACAACAAAAAGAACAAGAATCATTTACTAAATATATATATTGTAAGAATATTAACGAAAACAGAAAATGCACAAAACAGGCGACAGTCCAAGTCGAGTGTGCCGTGCACCCTCGAGTTGGTCGCCCAAACATCTCAAATCGGCTGAGTGCCTTCAGCGCTCGCCTCAATAATTCGGTGAAGCTGTAAATATACCTTTCCAGGTCAACAGCGATTAGATTTCGCAAAAAAAAATATTAACGAAAAAAAAACAGATGCCATGCTATGAACAAAGCAAAATATAGACAACACATATTTAGTGATATTATTTTTTGAGCTGATAAACTGTCTTCTGTATGTCATCCTTAAACACAGTCATAAAATGAAACTGCGGATAATGACCGTATATATTCAATTCTTTATATGACAGTGTTGTTTTTTTTTTACCGTGCCAATATACTACTGACTCAATTACACAGCGACGATAACAGATAAACAACTTTGTACAAATGCCTACATGTGTTGATATAATTATGTCGTTACATTTCAAAATGGGCCACTTCCAATTTTAGTCGTTTCTAGCATATTACGTTATTTTTCAATATCTTCGAATTTTGTACATGTGAAAGATGCAGAGCGAAAAAAAAAACTAAAAACCTTTTGAACTGCAAAATTTGAACTTCGTTTTCAGCGTATAAGAAATAAATCCTTAAAAAAATAAACATGTTATATGATAACTAATGTTAATTAGTCTGCTATTGGGTAATTTGTTATTTTGTGCTGTACCTATTGCAATCTATAATAATGACATTCTTATGAAATGGTTATTCGTTTTTCGTGTCGTGAGTTTGACGTAAAGTGCACTATTTTTCAAACTCATTGGTTATCGTATAATACTTGCTTTTCCGTTACTTGTGTACTTTATAGGTTTTGGTGGTTAATTACAATCTTCTCTAATGTAAAAAAATTAAGTTAATCCATAATTAAATCACATAAGACAAGTAAATCCATTTCTCTGAGAACAGAGTTGCCGGACCCATCTTGTTGTTATTAACTAGCTTTTAGTGTTAGTTTCATTCTTTTTAATGTATATTTTATATATATAAGTAGTTAACATTACTATTTTATATAAAAAAAATAACCTGTGTCCTTGTATGTGCTTCTGAAATTGCGTATGCCAAATTTAAGTAGACAGTTGAGTAGGAAAGTGTAACATACATACAAACAAACTCATATATACATTTCTAATGTTAGTTTCAATTAAGATGGCTTCGTTACATTTAAACGAAGTAATAGCGATGTTCTTTTGGTTTTTGCGAAATTTCAAAATGTCTATAACTATTTTTAAGCAAATCAAATTAATTAAATGAAATCATAAATACTTTATTCAGTTTAAGCCCCAAAGAGGCGCTAATGAATGTCAAAACTACCACCGGTTTGGTATACCACTTGGTATACCACTCGATTGGGTATATTTTTTTAACTAATATATCTCCAATATATCATACGTTACAATCGTTTTTAGTGGGATGCACAGAAAAGAGTCAATTCAGGATATCACAATCGTTTGCATATTGAACGACTCTATAATAGCCTTTTGACACAAAAATCGTTTCACGTGGTGCTTAAACTTGCAATCTGGTAAATCGGTAATATGCTTTAAGATTTTATTGTAAATCCTAACAAAACTATTACTAGTTTTACTAAGTCTGAAACATGGGACGACAAGTTTGTTGCAATTTCTAGTGTTTGGATCATTCCGGTCTTTCAAAAAATGCAATTTTTCAAAGCTTTTACTTACATACAATAAACTATCAAATACACTTGTATATTAAAGTAATCCAGCTGAAGTCCTTGCGCTGTAGCGCAACAGTCTTTTATGACCGAATGGGCTTTATCAGAATAGTTTTACGACTTCTGTTCACTTGATAGAAAATGTATATACGTGTATTACAATGTATTAGTGAATTCCTTGTAACTTATTTGTACTTTTATACGCACAATTGTATCTTAGTGAATCACACACGATTTGTGTAAATTTTATAAACGACGCAGTGCCTTCATCAATGGAGTACAATTAAAAGGAGAATGAAATGGTATATCAGGTCTGATTTTTTTTATAATTTATTATAACTGATATTTTAATAATGTTCTATTCTGGTATATTCACGTATCTATTTTATAGAGATTCTTAAGACTGGGCTAAGATGTGACTCGTAAGGCCAAAAGCAATAGCATAAATGGTCATATAATAACTTTGGAAAAGCAAGTCGTTCTTAAACCATTGTTTTGTTTATAGGAAACACGTAATCAAGGACAGGGATTACAAATATGGAATTTTACACGGGAGTTTCCTCTATATCGTAGGTAACATTGAGATTCTGAGGTAGAATTTTTGATTATTAAACCTTTAAGAGAGATGAATAGGAGGTTAAAATAGGAGAAATTGTAAAAAAATATTGACATATAAACAGGATTTTATACATGTTATATCGAAATATAGAATTAAACTTATTAAATACGGTTTGCATTGAAAGAGATTTAAGGTTCGAGATGAGCTATTTTTATAACCTTATTCTTTTAACTACAACAGTCACAGAGGTATGGTGACAATTTATGATTCTTATTCCCACGCTTGATGAGTCATTTATTATTTATTTAATAACGAGTAACTGTTACTTTTATGTTAACTGTTACGTTAGTTAAATCCATTATATCTAACTATTTATATGGTCTAGCTACGAAATGAGCATCATCAGTTTCTACTAGAAAATCGATGGACACCGTTCGATTATTACCTCCAATGAGTTTATATACGGAAAGCTGTTTCATACATATTTCACGACAGCCCATCCCACGGTATCATTACCGCATCGATTCTCCCATAATTCCCGTCGCATCTCGTTACCGAAGATGGTGTCATGATGATGGACTGCGGTAATGAAGGTGCGATTAAAAATAAATACCTTTTAGACAATACGACTCGATTCGTAAACGATTTTTCATTTTTTTAACCGAAATTGTATTTGACATAAGGCCGCTTACTCATAACAGATTTTTTGTTGATTACCCTCGGAAACGGGTATTTTTGAAAAATGGAAAAAAAATTTATGTACTATAACACTGTGGTGTTTTGTTAATTTTGTAATAATAAAGCTATCACATCAGAATAACACACAAGCTATAATTAATAAAAACAAAGTTTCCTAATTAAAGAACCAAAAATAGAATCATGCATTAGAATCATGTATATCGGTTCAATTGAATTATTTTTATATTATAAGAAATAAACTTGCAGTAATTAGCTTAAATTTTAGAAATACACATAAGCTACAATTTATAAATATATTAATAAAATTGGACAAAATATAACAACGATAAGTAAGCTGTAGTAAGTTGGTAAAATTCGAAGAAAATTTTCCACGTGAGCCATAAAAATTGTTAGATTTACTCAACATTATGTCGTTATTTAAGAAATCATAGGTGGTAATTAGTCCCAACTAATATTATAAATATAAAAGCATGTCTGTTTATTTATTACGCTGGCATTTATTAGGTACTCAACCGATTGTTATGATATTTTCCACACATATCAGAGATAAAAAATGGAAAAAGTCGAAGCAGTCAATTCCCGACAAGAGTAAAAAATATAAATCAATGATATAACTGTGTTTTCTTTTTAATTTCTAAAGTAATTGTAGTGTGAATAACAATAATTTTAGAATTTGTTTATTGAAATTATTAACATTAGTGTGGTCTTCATACGTATTGGAACTTGGTGCAATAATTGTATACATTTTTATAAAGTCTATTAATAAATCAGACGTATGATGAGCTGCAAAATATCAACATTACATCTACACAGACCCCTATATTACGCGTCGCTAGCCTGAAAACCTCGCAATCATAATGCATCCGGTCACGCTTATTAGCATGTTATGACGCGAAACTACAAATTTATCTCCTGCCAAGAATAGCACTCAACACACCTAAAGAAGTTTTCATTTCAAAGATTAGTGCTCCAAAAGGATATATGAAATTTACATTATGGCGAGCGAAGCTGCGAGCAAAAACTAGTTGTATATAACGAAGAAACATTATCAAATTCGTGTTCAAAAAAAGAAAGTGACCAAACAAAATGGTTACAGATAAAGTCGTGTCGTATCGAAATATCGCAAGGTCTAAAATACTCTACATAAAGATGTGACTTGCCGATACAAGAGCAATTTAGCGATGAATATCAAGTTAATAACCACAAGACGTGTTTAAAAGAACTTGTTCTCAGATGAAAAAACACGCTTCGAGTTTTTTTTGCAACTTATTCACGATATAGATAATGTAATTTATATTTCTTACTACTGTTGGAATGCGTGGATCCGTTAGGGTACAGGAATTTATAGATACTAACCTCTGCCTGCGACTTTATCTACGTAGAATAGCTATTTTAGGCTAACATTAACACGAAACAGAAACTTTCAAGAGGAAAAAAAACACAGATTTTGAAACATTCTTTATTGGTGCTCCGCTCCTATTTATCTTACCGTGATGGTATATAGCCTATAACCTTCCTCGATAAATGAGCTATATAACATTGAAAGATTTTTTCAAACGCGACGAGTACTTCCTGAGATTAACCGCGACAACGTCACAAACTCACAAACTTTACCTGTTTATAATATTAGTATAAACTAGTAGCTGCCGAACGTTTCATCTGTGCTTGTTATAGTTAACTAAAGGGGCCCGGCGGACGTTGTGGCCCTTGGTAATAAAAAAAATCCTAGAAGCATATCGCAACACCACCTACCGGGTCTAATTGTGAGTCTAAACTGTACTTGAATCCACCTGAATATGCATTTTTCTGCATGACAGCGACGACTGCCGTTCGCGAATTGCATGTATCAGGCAACAACCCAAGCCGAGGGTGCCGTGCACCCTTGAGCTAGTTGTTAAATAAAATCGGCTGAGTGCCTTAAGCGCTCGACTTTGTAGTCTGATGAAGCTGTTAATACGTTGCTAGATCAATAGCGTAGTCAGTTCGAGAAAAAAAGAAGACTGCCGTTGCTGTTTAACATCGACAGTCACTGATATTTATAGACTGTACCTTACTTTCCATAAGGTATTGTGTAGTAATTTTGCCGAATCAGTTTAAAAAAAAAGAAGATAAAAAAATCATCAAAATTTTTAGGAGTTCGTTTAGTTTCGGAGGAGTTCAGGCATATACACACGAATAGACGAATTATATATATACTAGCTGTTACCCGCGGCTCGGCACGTGTTTTTTGAATTTATTAAAAAAAATATTAAAAATTGTTATTAGATGTGTAAATAACAATAATACTCTTTCATACATATTTGTAAGTATGACACGCACATCATCTACAGTAACGGATAACAGTTCATCACTACTATGTAAAACAAAGTCCTGTTCCACGTCTGTCTATATGTCTGTTCGCGATAAGATCAAAAACTACAAAACGCATCTTCATGTCGTTTTCATTAATATATAAAATGATTCTTGGGCAAGGTTTAGGTATAGTTTGTCTTATTATCAGGGCGGGCAACGTCTGCTGAACCCGCTAGCTTAAAATAAAACAGCTAATTAGTTACTTATTTGTCCGTAAAATTCTCGTTCAAATATTACTTGTAGTCCGGTGAAGCTATTAAGACCTTGCTAGATCAATAGCGTAGTCATTTCTAAGAAAAAAAAAACCGTTCAATTAGGTTCAGCCGTTTCGGAGATTACCCGTAACAAATAAAAAAAACAGACATATCCACAGAATTAAAAAAAATGTTGATATTTGTAGCATCACGGATATTTTTAATATAAAATACACTCACTTTACTTTTATTATACGTAATATATCACAAATCAAAAATTGGGTACAAAACTAACGTAGAATAAAGTTTTTGAGGAGTTTTTGGCGGGATTTTAATCTGTCATGCAGTAGATTTTACATTTTATTCATAATTTTGTGTTACTTGACTATATATTATGTTAAATTGGCAGCGTTTTATGTAATTTAATGTTTGTTTATTGTGCGTAAGTGAAATGAATTGGTTTTGAAAATTAAGAAGATAAAAATTTACTAAATATTATATAGAGGTTTTAGCGCTTATACCTTTTCATTAACTTAAACATAAAAGAAAACTGGCTAAAGAATACATAACAATTACCTAAATTGACAACTTCAGAATTGGCAGTATGGATCAATTCCTTCGCCAGTCTTATTGGACGAATATTATTACTACTAAACTATTTGAATAACAACACAAAATAAACTTTACAAATGTTTCCGATACAAACGTACCACGTATAATTAAAAATTGAAAACAAAACTAACGTAGAACAAACTTTTTCAGTAGGAACACAAAATAAACCATGAAAATATTTCCCATAGAATGTTATCGCGTTACCATGGCAACGCATATAATACTGACATTAACACGCAGCGGAAGCTTAAAAAATAGCCCGTTTTTTGACATTCTTCATTAGTGCTCAACTCCTGTTGGTTTTAACGTAATGATATGTAGCCTATAGCCATCCTCGATAAATGAGCTATCTAACACTAAAAGAAACTTTCAAATCAGACCGGTAGTTCTTGAGATTATCGCGTTCAACCAAACAAACAAACAAACAAACTCTTCAGCTTTATTATATTAGTATAGATTGTACCTATATTGTAATAAAAACAAATGACGATACTAAAATAATTATTGCATAAAGTCGTGTGAAGACGCGAACGGGTATTAGTTCATTACATAATCTCACTATAAAATTGTTTGTAATTAAGTTTTATTGTATCGAGCACATTAATCTTGTAAGCATTAAGTCGACGGACAGCGAGCGTAATGGGCATAAAATTGAATTTTATCTACAACTTATTGTTTCACTCGGTTCTGTTTGCATTAATATCAGTATTTCGATGTTATACGATATTTATAAACTACTAGCTAACTAACCCATCCACGCGTTACTGCGTCTCAGTTATTGCATGTCGAGTTAAAATTATGATAAAGTATTTCGTATTATGGGGTAATGAGTCTATCTGAAAACTATATACAGGAAATGAGAAGTTACGTAGTATATATTTTAACGGTACACGTGCATCATAAAATAAAATAGAGTTTGAAAAGTAATTCAAAATAAAACGTGGCCTCATCTATGAGATATTTATAATAGTCGGTTCTATAGTTTTCTGTCAACAAACTAATTTAAAGCGCCATCTGTTGGAGAGTGATTAAACTTATAACTAACAACAATAATCAACATTGACAATCATTTTCAGCTAGTTTTATATAAAACAAAAAATACACTCTGATAAAGTCCATATGAAGCAGTGAAAGTCAAATGAAACCCTTTAAATCCTATCAAAGCGAACTCACAAATCAATTTGGATCGTATACACGTTTATGAGTTCTACTTTGTTGTGATTGTGTTATAAATTATAGAGAACAGCTTGTACATTTTACGTACTAATTCGCTTTATGTGACTTTTAATAGTGTTAACACATAAAAAGGTTTGTTTTAATTTGGACAATCTTATGTGATTTTAAAGGCAACTTGGACTATAATAATATGCTTTGTATAGATACAGTTGGAACTTAAATACAACTATCAAAATACAAAATAAGACGGTTTTGGAAAAGTAAAAAAGATTTAGAAAGACACAAATACAGATATTTGAGATCTAATATTAAACATATCAATTAAAAAGTACAACAAAAAGCCAACGTGATACGGTGATCTAAGGCGGTCACCCATCCAGTAGTCCGGTGAAGCTGTTAAAACCTTGCTGGGTCAATAGCGTAGTCATTTTGAAAAAAAAAGTCATCCATCCAAGTACTAATCACGCACGTCGTTGTTTAATTTCGGTCATTATACAAGAATCGGTGTGTTCGATACTCTATCCGACACAGTGTTTAACCCTATAACTTTTTCGTCACATAAAAGTGTTACGGATAAAAATTTCAAAGCCTTGCTATAAAAAGTTTAACTTTAAAAATAATATTATGGGAGTAAATATCTACCAGTGGTGTCCATTTTGTAGTATTGAGAGGTATTTCATATAATCTTCACCCGTTTACACAGAATGAGAGTATCGTTTTTCTAATGTATGTATATTTTTTAAAATACATGTCTATAATGTTTGAATTATAACATACTAGCTTCTGCTCGCGACCTCGTTCACGTAGAATAATAACCATGGATTAAATAACATGCAGCGGAAGTTATAAAAAGAAGAAAAAAAAACATTTTGAAATATTTTCCAATGCTCCTCCTATTCGTTTTAACGTTATTATAGGTAACCTATAGCCTTTTTTGATAGATGAGCTATCTAACATAGTAATAATCTTTCAACTATCGAATCAACAGCCTAAAAGATAAGTTTCAAGATTTTAGCTTCAAAAATGATTATTTATATACAATTTTCATCTCCCCGTTCAACCCCATACAACCCTTTTTTTCGCATTAAAAAGTGTTATAAGTTCTATATCCTTTCTCAAGTTTTAGACTATCTATGTATCAAATTTCATTTAAATCTCTTCAGTGTTTTAGTGTGAAAGCGAGACCAACAGACAGACAGAGTTATTTGCACATTCATAATATTAGTAAGGATGAGGTGTTTTAACCTTATTGATAGGAACAACAAATACTATATAATATGTAAGTAAAGTTAAGAGATATAATAAAATAAATCAATCTTAAGTAGCACCCGCCCGCGAATTCGTCTGCATTTCTAACTTTATACATAACATCACCTTATATTATCTTCGTGAATCATTACTTACAAATTTAAAAGCTTCTTCTCTCTATAAATATTATAAACATAAATATATTGTTAAAATAACAAAGATAAAGGTTATTATGAGTAAGATTTATCCAGATATTATACATAAAAAGTAAATGTTTAGATTACGATATATTAATGTAATAAATCGTATCTCATTCAAATATTTGTTGTTATAATAAACAAGAACATCATATAAAACACAACGCATTGATCCACTAAATAACGTAAAGCATTTTAAGCTTTATTTATATTATATGAATGTATAAAATCGGATAGCAAAAAAAATATCGCGTGTAATTTCGATATAAAAAATAAACCGTAAATGGCAGCAATTTGCGCAATATGAGGCATCTGTTGTTTACACGCTGTTTGTGTTTGTTTGGCATATGACAGAGCTGACACAAGTCGACGGTCTGGCCTTTCGAAATAGTTCCCGTACGGTTCAGCTTTATTATTTTTAGATCTAGAACAGTCAGTCGTATAGACCGAAAATCTTGTGACCCCGCTGCGAATAGATTCGGAAAAGTCATACCTATACGTCTCGTGGTGTAGCAGTATTCTTACTTCTTTTAGGAGTGGGTTTAATTAATCATAATTATAAGACGAAGTTATTATATATATAGAATTAGCTGTGTAGTGCCGGCAGAGTAGAATAGCACCACCCCGTATCTTCCCGTGGGTATCGTAAAAGGCGATTAAGGGAGTGTGAGATAGTACTGATCTCTTGTATTTTCTCACCAGGATACTGTACCGAGTCCTTCTCTGGTCGTAACGGTCCCCGGTCCATTGGGCCCAGAAGAACGAGGACGAGTATGTGCACCTGTGTTTTACGCGTACACTTGTGCACCTTAATATATCCTGTACATTTGAGCGCTTCTACTACTGGACTCCGAGTACGCAAACTATAAGTTTAGGTGTCAAAGTGGTCGCCATGGCCGAAACCGGTGGGACCAATCATAAGACGAAGTTCAATGCAACGTCTGTCTGTTTGTTCGAGATAAACGCAAAAACTACTGTATGGACTACGCTATTGACCTAGCAAGGTCTTAACAGCTTCACCGGACTACTAAAGCGAGAGTTTAGGGCACTTAACCGATTTTATTTAACAACAACTCTTAAGTGTGCATGGCATATCTCGGCTTAGGCTGTTGCCTAATATATGCAATTCGCGACTTATCTAAGCTAACCTAAGCTAATTATACATACATATACGAGTTGTTGGAACATATATGTGTACCAAGCATACGTACCTCAACAACTATTATATATATTTCGTATAGAATAATTTTCTAAACTATCTCAGTTCGATAAGGGAACGAAACAAAACCTTTCCACTTTCATGTGTAAGCGTGTATGCGTGAACGTGTGTGGAGGTGATATCTGTAATGTTGTCGCAGTGATGTAAGACTTTGTGTGAGTGTATCTCGCGAGCAGCGCACTCAAGGGCTCACGTCCAAGGAACGAACTTAGGCTTGAGCCGCTGCCTAGGGGAGCCATACTACTGCACGGATTTTCACGCGGTTTTCATCATTAGACAAAGTGATTCATGAGGAAAGTTTAGGTATATAATTTATCAAGGTATTTTTAATATTAGGGCGGAACAACGTACGCCGGGTTCGCTAGTAATTTTATAAAGATGCTTTTCTTTACCGTAAAACTTAAATTCGTTACATGAATTGAAACTACGTCAATCTACCATTGACTCATCAACGAAATATAAATACCACCTACACAGCCCAGTTCATTCAAATACTCCAGTTATTTCTTTATAATTAAACGAAATTTATGTTCTGTTTGTCCGTATTTTTTTTCTCCGTATCTATTAACACAGATAGTATCGAGAGTTTACGTGGCTCGGGTTCCGTACATCCGCGAAACCTTGGTTCGTCGGGAATTATTTCAAACGTTGCACCATTGACCTAATTATGGTGCCTTTTATGGTACACACGTTCCAGTTAAAGCTATACTATATATGTCTGGAAGAGACCCACTGTATTGGCATAGGCCTCGTCTCGAAGAAAGGTGGGTTTAATCACCACGCGAACCCATGACGTATTGCCGATATCAATCAATTTCAATTTACAGTTGTATAATTTTCCCGCATAAGATAGTATGTACTATATATAAGTTTCTTCATAATGTTTTCCTTCCATCTGTATATAGTTTTACTAATTTATATTAGTAGATGTATGTGAACTCTAAGATATTCCCTATTCCAGTTATATTCCACCGGTCACACCATAAGGCGCAAGTCCTTCCACACATGGAATACTGTTCTCATTTTTGGGCTGGAGTACCTCAATATCAACCTGTTTCCGTTTGACCGCATCTAGTATAGAGCTCATTAGCACTGCGTCGGGACATCGCATCTCTTTGCATTCTTTATCGCATCTACTACGGCGAGTAGTCAGAGAAGCTCTTTGGATGGATACCTGCCGCTATATTCCACTATCGTACAACCCGCTTGAACCTGAAATTTCATCCACACTATCTGAATGGGTGGAGGTCTTCCACGGTGAAGTTCTCAAGGTCATTCCTGCCTCTTACTTCGACCCTGTGAAATCTACTCCTAGTGGCGTTGTTTCAAAACTATTACACGTTACAAACCGTCAAGAAACATACGTACCCTTCTTTAAAAGGTGGGCAACGCACTTGCGACTCCCCTGCTGTTGCTCGTGTCTACGCACGGCGGTGATCACTTATCAACAAACGACCCGCCTGCTCGTTTGTATAATATTAAAAAAAAAAACAATCGACATTATAATACTTTATATATGACTGTATAGCAATCTAATATATCTTTCTGTAACTGGATTACGCACTTTATTCACTGCGTCATTGGTAGTCTGTGAAAATGTTTTGAAATAGAAATGTGTTTATTAATAAATACAAGTTTTAGAAGATGTTTTGTTTTGAACATTCATCTCTTTTATGACGTCTTTGAAATTGTATACGTTCATTATACAATATAACTTCCGGGTAATCATTTCTATATTAATATTATTATTTATTTAAATTTCACAGCCAATTATTTCTATGCATGTATTCCTTTTTTTTTGTATTTTATCTAACTTACATTAATATAGAAGTGGTTTTACTGGAGGTTATTGAAGTGAAAACTTCTTTTGACGCGTTGCGTTGACCGGTATTTTTGGCAGGATATAAACTTTTAATTTTGACTCATGACATGTTAGTAAGCCTAACTGACCTTATTGTGTTTTCGCGGCTTACGTCTAACTAGCAACCCTTAGTATAGGGTCCTGTGTACATCTAATATTTATATTTTGTATTGATCTTGTTAAGCAAATCTTTTTTTTTTATAGAAGCACGACAAAGTGACTGCTCTAAGCCTGATGTTAAGCATAGTACAATCCAAAAACATCGGCAACCATCGATAGACAGATTATCTATCGCCGGTCGCCGCTGTCATGCCGGCCATAATGACGAAAGTCGCTCGATACTGGATATGCACAAGCTGATCCCGAAACACGACGCGCAGAAGCGAGTCACTATGACGGGCTTTTTCGCCATATGCATGGTGGTTGCGAGCCAGTCGGGCTGTAAAACCCTACCACCCCGCTTTCGCCTTTGCCTCGTTTGTTATTCAGCAGGGTGTACCACGTGCAGGTGAGGTTGGCTTGGGTGTCTCAAGTCTGAAGATGTTATTCGACACCCCTTACACCCCAAAATGTCCCAAAAATCTTATGTTTGATTAATTGATAAACTGTGAAATGTATATAAGTATTTCTCCGAGTGCCAACAGATGTGAAAACTAGACTGCTATTAATCATTTTAATGTATAAATTATGAAATTTAAATATTGTTATTCAGATTATAATTAATTTAAAAATTCAAAAGAGAACACATTTATTTCATTATTTTTAATTTTCACTTCTATCGGTAGTCCTTATAACAGCCGAGAATTTATTTTGTTATCTAATTCACGATAACTTGTCACTAGGTGACTCTGTAACCGATCGCCATGGAAATATATAGATATTAATTAAATTATAGAGAATTTACACTATTAATTTGTCTATAACTCGCCGCTAGACGGAAACTGCAATGTATCGTGGTGGTCCAGTGGTTTGACGTCCACAGGCTCGATGTCACACGATGTCCGCAGGTTCGAACCCTGGTGTAAATGAACGATTTTTTCAGAATTCGTGCACATTTTCTAATTTAAATTGGTAACAGAATCGGCTGACGGGGAAGGAAAACATCATGAGGAAATCTGAACCTGAGAACTTTCGATTTCTCAGAGTTCGAAATCACCAATACGTCGTATGCTGGCGTGGTGATTACACCCATACCTTCGCTCTAGAAGAGGCCTATGGCTCTGCAGTAGGCCCTTTACAGACTAATAAACTTCTATATCATTTTTTTTTCGAACTGACTACGCTATTGACCTAGCAAGATCTTAACAGCTTCACCGAACTACAGCTTCTACATCATTCAATGTTCTTAAAGCACAGTTATGTTCTAAAGATGTCTTCACTATAAAATAAGTGTGTGTGAACAAATGAACCGATCTAACGATCGTAATATAACAGTATTCAATTATACCTATTGTGTTCGGAGACAATTGATTTTTTTTATCTCTAATCAATGGGCGATTCGTCTGAACGTCTTCAGTGTGCTATAGTTCTTCATGACGAGATGGTGTTATTTGGTGTCGTGTGTGCATTTTTTAAATTAAAATTGTGATTATATAACAAAGTACATATAAATACATAAACGACATTGTTATTTCTGTTGTTAACCAAAATGCGGGTGAAATTTACTTATGATTTACGCTATATTTTGAAATCTATACATACAATATTGTTATTCCAACTGGTGTCTAGGAATAAGTAATGAAATACATTTAAATATTTTTTTATAAATGTCTGTCTGTCTGTTTGAACTCGCATTACTGCTAAAATACTGCGTTCATAGAACAACCCCTTCTACAAACTATTATAAAGCATACTTTCGAGTAACAATTACTCTTTGTTTCATTAAAATTGGTCCACTCTATCAAAAGTTATTGTACTTTTAATGACGACGCAACGAGAAAAGTAGATAAGTAAAATACGTTCAGATGACTTCACTGTTTTAGTATATCAGTCGCGAAATCGCGGGCACAGCTAGTTATAATTAAAGTGAAAAAAGTGGTCAAAATAATATTTCAAAGTCATGTTCCGATTTTCTATATTAAAATAATTTCTTGAAGTTCATTTTATTTTGAAATGAACTGATTTCCTACATAAAGACACCATAACCTTTAAGACACCATTACTTTCAAATTTTCCATTTACATATTAGATCTTTACCTATGAAATTACCGTTTTGTATGAAAAAATTTAAACGAATTTTTTTCATGTATTTTTATTTGTATTAATCAAAGTAATCACCTATGCAATCAACGTATCTTTGCCAACGCAGTGGCAGTTTATTGATGCCCTTCTTAAAGAAATCAGCTGGATGGGAGGCAACGAATTCTTCAAAGGCATTTTGTACTGCCTCTCGGTTATTGATTTTTTTCCCGCCAAGGAGTTATCCAAATTTTGGACAAAGTAGTATTCTATAGGCGCAAGGTCTGATGAGTAGGTCGGATGACGGAGAACTTCCAACCCTAGTTTTTGCAATGAGACCGTCTGCTGTGCAGTATGAGGTCGCGTGTTGTCGTGCAGGAGCAGCGGAGACGAGCGATTGACCAATGCTGGTTGGAGATGTGCTAGCTTCTCCATCATAGTATATAGTTCTTCACAGTACACATCTGCAGTAATGCTCACCCCGTTTGGTAAGAAGCTGTGATGAATCGCACTGGTGCTAGACCACCAAACGGTGACCATCACTTTTCTAGGGGTAAGTTTTTGTTTAGGGCATCGTTAGGTGCTGAACCAGGATTCAACCAACTTGCTGAGCGCTTGTGGTTATCAAACAGAATCCATTTTTCATCGCAGGTAACAATGCGGTTCAAAATTCCTTCATTTGTGTGTCTGTTGAGCAGTGCAAGGCACGTCTCGACGCCTACTTCGCGCTGGCGATTATAGAGTTCGTGGGGCACCCATTTGTCAAGCTTCTTTACCTTGCCAATTTGATGCAAATGGACCAATATTGTTTTGACGCTAACGTCGAAAGCTGCTGTTAATTCAGCCGTAGATTGTGTATCATCAGCTTCCACAAACGCCTTTAATTCGTCATTGTCGACCAAAGTCTTCGGACGACCGCGAGCTTCATTTTTCAGGTCGAAATTCCCAGAACGGAATCGAGCAAACCAATAACAGGTGGTGCGTTGGTTTGTAGTGTTAGCTCCGCAAACGTTGTTGATGTTGCGTGCCGCTTGTGCCGCGTTGCTGCCACGACGGTACTCATATTCCATAATTACTCGAATTTTTAACGTATCCATGATGATAGAAAAGATTGAAATGCGATGAAAATGTAACACTAATAAATAAACAAATGAATACATTTGGAAAAAGAATTCCATGTTTGTAAAATAAAATTAATTTGAAATTAAAATTCTTAGCCAAACAAAAATTATTTTGATTTGAAATGACCAGTACTGCAGAACGGCAATTCATAGGTATTTCATATATTCATAGGCATTTCATATTCATAGGCATTTCATAGGTAAACGGGGAGAACGAATAGGTGAGTCTCCTGATGTTAAGCGATCATCGGCGTCCGTAGACACTAGCAACACCAGAGGAGTAGCAAGTGCGTTGCCAGCCTTGTGTTGGGGGAAGGGGACGGGTTGGAAGAGAGAAGGGGGAGGTGAGCCTCCACTGTTATCACTTACCGAACGAATCGCAACAATGCAAGCACTGTTCATGTCGGTGTTTCTGTGAGTCGGGAGATAATACCCCGAGCGAGTCGACCCACTCATGCTGAAATCAATTATAGATTCAACGTGGCTCTACCATCGATAAACAAAGGACAGAACGATTTTATTTATAAATATAGATAAATCGGAGTCACATATCTTAGAAAAGTATGTGAAAAAGATACTAAATTTTAGTAAATTAACGGTTCAATACATTCCAACAGTAGCTTAACGGCTATTAAAAAATTTAAATGACCAATTTTCAGGATAATTTATTAGGATGTTGTAAATCTTTATATTCTTCAAGGGATTTCGAGATATTACTTTAACTGTTAAATTTGTTTAAAAAAAGTGGTATATAATAACATATATTATTATTTTTAGTTGTTTATTTATATCAACTGTTCGTGTTGTTTTTAGATTTTCTTTATATTATTAATACGTAGCTTTTATACACACTTGATCTGTAAATAATTTAGTTTAATATTTTTTGTAAGTGTAAAGTGCGTATCCAAACACTGCTTACTTAGTAAATACCTTTTTTTTTCTAAAAAAAATAAAACAGCCCAAGTTACCTCTTAACACTTGCTATATGCCAGTGAAAGTTCCGTTAAAATTGGTCCAACCGTTTCGGAGATAATTTGGAACAAATAGGTAGACGAAAATCTTAATTTTTTTTTTATTGTTAATAAGTGCCGTATATACTTTCATATCAATTTCAATTTAATATCAAAAATCATGAGCAAAAGCCGTTATTTTAACATTTTTTTTTTATGTCAGAAGGCAAACGAACAGACGGGCTACCTGATGTTAAGTGATCACCGCCGCGCCGTCCATAAACACTTGCAACAACACCAAGGGAGTTCGCAAGTGCGTTGCCAGCCAGTGTCTAGATGGAAAGGGGGAGCGAAAGAGAAGAGTGGTGAAGAGAGGAGAGGTAGGCCTCCGGCGTTCTCACTGACCGAACGAAACGCAACAATGCAAGCACTGTTACTTCGCGTCGGTTTTCTGATTTTCTGTGTGGGTGGTACGTGGTACTACCCTGAGCGAGCCGACCCATTCATGGTGAAACCAGTTATAGTTTTTACCACTTACAACAAACATTACAAACAGACACTTCAATGTTATTTTTTGTATAGATAAATCTAAATAATCTCAACTCTTATTATCTAAGTACAAACTTTTATTTTCGTAAGAATTAATCTTCTCAAACCAACAAATTAATTAAGTTAATCCATTGTTTCAGAAAAGAATAATGATCACGTAACATCGAAATACTTCCAAAGCGAACATATTGAAAGAGACAAATAAAGGAAAACCGGTATACATGAGCGAGAAGGCGAATCTCCGTGTCGATGAAAAGATGACAAACATAACACCCGAGACAAGGATTATGATGATGAGGTCCGCTGATGGAAAAAATAGATATAGGAGACAGGTAATTATTTTACACTATCTGTATAGGTCTTGGTAAGAAAAAGGCATTCGTCAGTAGGCTCTTTTAGAAAGATTTCCTCGGCGTGGAGCCCTTGAGTACGCTGCTCACGCGATACAGTGACACAAAATCTTACATCACTGCAACAACATTACACATATCACCCCCACACACGTGCACGCATACACGCTTACACATGAAAGTGGAACGGTTTTGTTTCTTTCCCTTATCGAAGTGAAATAGTTTAGAAAATTATTCGATACGAAATATATACAAGAGTTGTTGAGGTATGTATGCTTGGTACAAATATATGTTTCAACAACTCATATGTGTATAAATAGTTAGCTTGAGTCGGCTCAGATAGGTCGTGAATTGCACGTATCAGGCGACCGCCTAAGCAGAGGTGTGCCGTGCACCCTTGAGTTAGTTGTCAAATAAAGACGGCTGAGTGCCCTAAGCGCTCACCTTAGTAGTCTGGTGAACTGTTAAGACCTTTGCTAGGCCAATAGGGTAGTCAGTTCGAGAAAAACAAATCACCGAAGTTAAGCAATGTCGTGAGCGGTCAGTACTTGGATGTGTGACATCCGGGGTGCAACGCGTTACGTTTGCTTTTCGTTATAATTTTCTTAATCAAAATGCTTGCCTATAATACAAAAGTTTCACTTCAATCGTATGTTTTTACGACACACTCTATTTTTTAAAGAATATATCCAAAATATAATGAAACATTTTAGATTTTGTTTTTCAATTTATACAAATGATAGATTTGTACGTATAATGTTATGAACCTTATACATGGTCTCTCTACCCTCGTCATTCATTGTTATACTATGTATATTCCGCACATTCGATTAACGTGTACGTACTTTATGGACAGCCCCTGGTTATTTAAAAATTTTCATTACACTCTAGTACTTAACTTTTTTACTTCGAGTAAAACTTTACAAAAATAACTCAAAGAGGTTTTGTTTTTGCAAAATGAAAACACAGATGGGACATCTATAAAATAATTGTCGTTAAAAAATCAAATGCAATGTATTTTTTTAAATCTAAACTATAAAGCACTCAATAGGTTTCAACACATCTTTCATCTTATAAGTAGGTTATGTATTATTTCCGTATTACTGAGAAAGAATTTGCGGCCATATTTCATTCGTAAATATATATAAAATTGTTAGAAAATTAATGTCATAAGAAACGACAATTTCCTACAATAATTCAGTCTATTGTTGCTACAATTTTTATTTACCCGTCCATCCTTATAATGCCCATAGTTTGATACTTACGTTCATGTCATTAAAGACCATTTTATAATGGTCCGTTTATAGAACTAAATTTGCATTCGACGACACAGAATGTGTGGCAGTGTGCCGGACGTTGACTCCACGAAACACTCGGGACGATCTAGCGAACGCTTTTAGATTGAGTGGGTAGTGATTTGACATCGTTAGACTGGTATCGATGGACATAAGTCGATGTTTTAAATGTCGATAAAACGTAAATAGGTTAATATTTGTGTATTCGAAAATAACATATAACAATGTTATTGGTGTTAAAGTCACCCACATAGATTATAGATAGGCGTACAAATAAAAAGATTTTTTACTATATACTAGCTGTGATACTTACTTATTTACGATCTAAAGACACAAGTAAGTAAGCCCATTTAAATCAGTATTGTGTTTTAACAAAAGACATGTATTTCGAGTGCAATAATATTTGAGTGGCGCTAAATTTTGAATCGAGACGTAATAATTAGTGAAAAAGGTACTTAGAAATTACAAAAATCTTCCCTTTGGATTTTTCCTAGTCTCATACGTTATTTAGAGTTTATAAAAACTATTCAAATATTTAGTATATTATTACGTAATACAATAATTTTAGTTACTGCTTCATTTAGAAATAAAATAGCTAAAGCAAGTAAGCATTATTACACACAAGATAGAAGTTTTTTTTTCTCGAACTGACTACGCTATTGACCTAGCAAGGCCTTACAGCTTCACATCACAGAAGTGAGACTTTCGTACTACAAGGAAACATTTTAATTAAAAAAATACAAACAAAAGCCAATGCCATGCGGTGTTTCCAGGCGGTAACCCATTCAAAACTCTCAACGTCTGACATTGCTTAATTTTGGTGATCGGACAAAACCAGTGTTGTCAACACTCTACCCCACAATTTTTACCCTCACCACTACTAGTAACACAAAAATGTTACCTATCAGAGACTCAGTTTCTTAAGAGGATTCGTTTAAAAAGACACCAAGGCAGTCTGTCAAATCGGCTGATCTATCAATAACTGTTCTATTTTGAATTGTTAAAATAATTATAGTGTGAATTACTTAAATTTCACAATTTGCATACCTATTGAAATTATTAACATTAGTCTTGTTTTATATCTATTGTCACTTCCAACGATAATTATACATACTTTATACAGTTTATTAAGTAATGAAACATATGATGAACTCAATACGAAATATCAATATTCGATGTACACGGGCTGTTATACTACACGTCGCTAGTCTGACGCAAGCATAATGACACGAAATCATAAGTTTATTTCCTACCAAAAAATACCGCCCAACGCGCCTAAAGAAATTTTAATTTCAAAAACTATCGACATCGATGTTTCAAATTAATATGCAATCACTCGCAGTCCATTCACGCTCACACAGGGTGTTCAACATTGATCGATCCCTTGCCGTTGCGTGTACCAACGTAACACACCGTATATATCACTTATCGAATACATTACATAGCTAACAAGCTAATATTAACTCGTTGAGATGTCTTAACCGGGCTTTAATGAAGATAAATGTTTTTTTTTAAGGAATTATTTGAGTTTTAAAACTAGGCCATTACGTGGGCAAAATTTTTATTATTTCTGACTCTTAGTTCCTCTTGGTCAGCAAAAGTAAGCAATGCTCATACTTACTAAGCTACTTACTACTATACTTACTAAGCTAATAACTTTATAAGCTATACTTACATAAACAATCATATAAGATTTTTTTTGACTATTTTGCTTCGTGGTATTATTTGCCATCCATTTCATTCGTCACACAATAAGAGAACTATATTACATAAAACACCACCAATACAACAAAATATAGGGACATATAACACATGATTATGAATCTATACTAATATTATAAAGGTGAATAGTTCGTCTGTTTGAGCGTGCTAATCACAGGAACTTTTGGTCCGATCTGAAAATACAATGGGAGTATTAGATAACTCATTTATAATTTATCACTATGTATCAAAACTAAGATCAATAGGAGCGGAGCACTAACGAAGATTCGTTTTTTTTTCCTTTTGAGAGCTTCCGCTGCGGGTAAGCATTAACCCAAAGTAACTATTTTATGCGGACAAAGACTGGGGCAGAAGCTAGTAACATATAAAACTCATTACATGCCATTCCAAGATCCCGCCAAAAACTACATGATATTTAAATGGGTCCTTTGGAGATGAAAAAAAATCGTCTATTTCTTTCTTTCGCAGATATTAGCAGCTCTAGCTGTCTCCCTCGGTCCGTTTGCAGCGGGCTTGAGTAAGGGTTACATGTCCCCAGCTCTTGCGTCAATGCAAGATGTGAAACTTCATGACAGCTCGTTCCCTGTGAGCGACCAACAGGCCAGTTGGATAGCTAGCCTTAGTTTATTAGGTAAGTTTATCTAAGTTTTAGGTTTATAAGTCTCGTGTACGAATCCTGCCAGTAAACTCTTTTATTAAAAGGATCAATAACTGATTTCAAAATGGCACTGTTCGTGTTAAATCTACACAACTGCATGCGAAGTCGCGAACATAATATAGTCTATTTATGACCAAAAATAAATTATTTGTACCTGGTCAATTTCTGAAATAGCTAAACGAAATTTGACGGCACATTTTTATGCTTAAGGCTAGCAAACAGCTGGAAGACCCATCTTATGGTAAATGGTTACCGTCGCCTATGGACACCTGCAATACCAGGGGTTTCGCTGTTGCGTTGCCGGCCATTTGCTGGCAGATTGAGTAATTTTTCGCGACTACTGTATGTTCAGTACTGAAATTGATATGTTACAACGCCATCTAGTAGCAGATGCATTAAACTAATAACAAAAAAACATTCACCATAACACTAACATATGTTAATTTTAATAATAGTCGGGGAATATATATATCTATATAGTAATAATGGCGTATTTTTCTGAATGAAAGTACAATATAAAATTTAATAAGAATAAAATACTGTTTATCGCCGTCTTGTGGCAAGTTATCGTATAATTAAAGCAAAATATATATGCTGCCTCTGCTGGTGTATATCGACTTAAAACATACGGACATCAATTTCTATATACATATATATATCGTTTCCTAAATACCCTACGTGTAAACAAATCTGTGAAGAATGTATGTACAAACTGACACACATGCAGAAGTAGAACGAAGTATACGTGACTCCATTCATGAGAAGTCTGTGTGAATGGGCATAAGTTAATGGTTTGAGTCGTTAAACTAATTTATAAACAACTCATAAACTATGCTCGATGGCGACGTCTTAAAAACGTCGAAATGACAACAGTTAAAAAGTGATAAAACATTTTTAAATTTATAAGAACGTTCATTGACTCCATATTGCACTAGACAAGCAGTCTATACGTATGAATAAAATGAAAGCGAACGTATTAGTTGACAATTTTGGCGCATTTTTAACAGATAGACTTTATCCTATAATTTCAAATGATCAATCGAGTAGTACTTGCAACATTTATATGTACTTATACAAATTTATTTCGTGTATTTCGTAAACGACTCTAACGATTTGGACCAAATTTAGTACTTAGATAACCTTTCACATTTAAATTCATCTGTATAGGTGTTTTTCCTAGAAAAAACGCGATATAACAAAAAAAACAGTATTTGTTAATAATTTTGGCAAGATTTTTACTGATGCATAAACTTTATCTTATAACTCTGGATGATCAAACAAGCAGTACTTGTAATATATATATGTATTTATATAAATTTATTTCGTATATTTAGTAAAGGGCTTAAACAATTTGGATCCAATTTCGTATTTGGATAACATTTTACCTTTAAATTCATATGTATGAGTGTTTTTTTTTAAAAAAAAAAAACTATTATACAAAAAAAATACAGGTAAGTAAGTTAAGAGCCAAAATTATATACGTATATATAGCGTCATCTCGTAACTAAAAATATTTATTACATGGTTGCTAACAAATGACACTGTTACGTCAAACTTTTGTAAGATGGCGCTATTTGACAATAATTATGTACAAATATATTCAACTATACCATTACTGTGTTAGTCAACTTAGTAAAGCTTGCTCGCAAATATAGTAGAGAATTATCTAAGATACAAATTATCTGTTTTTGTATAGTATCTAAGCAATAATGATGAATATTATCAGAGGTCACTTAAATTCGGTACTAGTTTTCTAAGAGTATAAGTTGTAAAGTTGAGAATTATTGCGATTTTCACTTGCATGTTAAGTAGCAAATGCAAATTTAATTCCGCTCGCGACTACTACTGCAATAATTGTAACGACCTAAGGAACTTACTGTGCTGAATTAATGCAATTTGTTTTACAATTAAATGAAATATAACGAGTTTCTAGAAGTTTATAGTCATAACAATAATAACATTTCGCAATAAATCGATGAAATCTGCGATTCGAGTTTTAAAATCAAGTGTTTTTAACCAATGAAATACATTTCAATATAGGTCTTTTTCGTTTACGAAATGTATATATGAATATACTAGCTGTTACCCGCGGCTTCGCACGCGTTTTTTTAATATATTAAATAAATTTAAAATTGTGATCACACATCTAGTGTAAATTACAACAATACTCTTTCAAAAATATTTGTAAGTATCACACGCACATCATCTACTGTAACAGATAACGTGTACATTATATATATGAATACGAATGGTGTATCGAATGGGATGGGATTTATCATCAGCCACATAACTGGAACTTTAAACTGCTATATATGACCCTCAGTGCTCACTTACACTATATAAAAAAGTAATGAAAACATTAAGCTAAACATTATCAAACAATATGTGTTAAATCTTTTATTATATAGATATAATATGTCCATAGTGTCGATATAATTAAGTTATTATTATACCTTGCTATAATTTTTATATATATAATTTATAATATTTATATTTATAATTTTTTATATATAATTTAAATCACATGTACACGTATGACTTTCAATTATATTTATTCTTGGAGTCCAGTACAGCGCACGTAACACGCGCATTTTTACAGTGAACAACATATTTTTGATTAATTTTACATAGACGAATGCACGGATAACAGTTCATCACTACATAGTGTAAAACAAAGTCCTGTTCCAAGTCTGTCTATATGTCTGTTTGCGATAAGAAACTACAGAATGCATCTTCATGTCGTTTTCACTAATATATAAAATGATTCTTGGACAAGGTTTAGGTATAGTCTGTCTTATTATCAGGGCGGGCAACGTCTGCTGAACCCGCTACCTTAAAATAAAACAGCTAATTAGTTACTTATTTGCTCGTAAAATTTCCGTTCAAATATTACTCGTAGTCCGGTGAAGCTGTTAAGACCTTGCTATTGCTAAAAAAAAAATATTCAAATAGGTCCAGCCGTTTCGGAGATTACCCGGAACAAATAAACAAACAGACATATGAGAGCATTTAAAAAAATGTTGATATTTGTAGCACCACAGATATATGTATGTATTCACCAAAAAGTATTTATTTTAAATTATAAACACACTCTTTATTTTTATAATACGTAATATATCACAAATCAAAAATTGGAAACAAAACTAACGTAGAATAAAGTTTTTGGCGAGATTTCAGTCTGTCATGTAGTGGATTTTATATTTTATTCATAATCTTGTGTTATTTGTGTCTATAATTGTGTTAAATAGGTGACGTTTTATGTAATATGGTTCGTTTATTGTGCATAAAAAAATGACTGAAAAATAATACCACGGAGCATGAATCCTGTGGTATTGAAAATTAAGAAGATAAAAATTTATGAAATATTATATAGAGGATTTGGCGCTTATACATTTACATTAACTTGGACATAGAAGAAAACGACCTATATTGACAAGAAGAAAACAACCTATATTGACAACTTCAGAATTGGCAGTATGGGTTAATTCCTTCGACTGTCTTATTGGACGAATAGTATTACTACTAAAGTATTTGAATAGCAACACAAAATAAATTTTAGAAGTGTTTGCGATATAAACGTAACACGTATAATTAAAAATTGTAAACAAAACTAACGTAGAATAAACTTTTTGAATAGGAACACAAAATAAAACATGAAAAAATATTTTCGATAGAATATTATCGCATTACCATGGCAACGCATATAATACTGACATTAACACGCAGCGGAAGCTTCCAAAATAGCCCGATTTTGAGACATATTTCATCAGTGCTCAGCTCCTATTAGTTTTAACGTGATGATATGTAGCCTATAGCCTTCCTCGATAAATTAGCTATCTAACACTAAAATAAACTTTCAAATCGGACCGGTAGTTCTTGAGATTAGCGCGTTCAACCAAACAAACAAACTCTTCAGCTTTATAATATTAGTATAGATTCGACCAATCACAGTATCTTATTTGTTTCGATTGTTTTTGGGAAATCAGTAATCTTAATATTTATTTTTATTTAGTAGCTAGAGTTATAAATAAAAAACATAATTAAAACTTTGTCTTTTTTATTAACATATAAACTTGAAAGATGAATGGAATTACTGTCGAATTTTGACCATTAATGGTCACTACTTAAATAAAATATATGACTCAGACAAAATGTATGTATGTATTACCGTAGCCGTTTTCAGCCACAGTGACTTCTATGGTTAATATAGCCTATTTTCTTAGAACTTTCAAATTAAAATAGCAGTCTATGACGTATGTAGTTTCGGGCAGTCGTCTCGGCATTTTTATAAACAGCACTTTTAGTGTCAAATAGAATTCATTGTTGTAATGTTGACGGTCGAAGTGAGTACAGAAAAGATATTATAAAGCTGAAGAGTTTGTTTGTTTGGTTGAATGCGCTAATCTCAGGAACTATTAGTCCACTTTGAAAAATTCTTTCAGCATTAGATAACTCATTCGCCGAGGAAGGCTATAGGGTATATCATCACGCTAAGATCAATAGGAGTGGAATACCAAGGAAGAATGTTTCAAAAACGTTTTTTTTTTTCATTTTGCGAGCTTCCGCTGCGTGTTAGCGTTAGCCCATAGTAACTATTCCACGCGAACGAAGTCGCGTGAACAGCTAGTCGATAAAATACGTACAGACAATAAATCTCTTTGCAAAATTGTGCTTCCGTTTGACGAGACGCGTATTAACGTTTAACATAATTTATTGTTCACACGAAACCGATGTCCGAACGAGGAAGAGAATCCTGTACAGGTTGATGCCAAATTGATAGGCAGGACGTTGAACCTTGCTGCAACGATTTTTGTATGTTTTTTTTTATTGTACACTATATATATTCGTGACTTTCTTTACGGTACAATGGTTTTAATATTTCTTTTCATAATCAAAATTAAAAATACTTTATTTAGTTTAGGTTCTAAGAACACGTTTATGAACGTCAAAAGTACCACCAGGTCGAAGGACAACCCAGTTATCGAGACGAACTGGCAAGAACCTCGACAGGGCTTATTTTTTTGTAAAACTAGCGGACTCGGTGGACGTTATCCCACTCTGATAACAAAAAAAACCTTGACAAATTATACACCTAACCCTTTTTTTTTCTCGAACTGACTACGCTATTAGACTTACTAGGCCTTCACAGCTTCACCGGACTACTAAGGCGAGCGCTTAAGGCACTCAGGCGATTTTGTTTAAGTAACATGCTCAAGGGTGCACGGCACACCTCGGCTTGGGCTGTTACCGGAAATAACCCGATCTGACCTAACTAAACTATGCTAAGCTATACATGTATTCATTTTCGAATCATACAATTAAAATTGCATGATTCCAAAACATAACATGTAAATCGGAAAGAAACAAACTAAACTACTCGATTCAGTTCAAATAAGGGAAAAAAAGTAAACCCTTTCACCAGTTTGTGTAAAGGTGCATGTCTGAAATATCCGTGTATGTGTATAATCGGTGTGGTGTGTATTGTATCGCGATAGCAACATCTTTATGATCACTCGGGTAATCTTGAGCAAAGATGCTGCCGAGATGACGCGACGTATGTGCGGGAGTAAAACGTGAGGGCCCTGCCTCGTGACGCACGAGGGAGGGGTCCGCGAAGTGGCCGGCCACGTGAATTGAAAAGATCAAATTTACAGATTAAACGAACGGCACCGGCGCCGATATCTAAAAATAGAAATAACTACTTTGTTTATCGATTTTAGGGGAAGATAAATATAAACACGCGTGTTTACTCTATCTTATATTGAGAAAAAATATTATTATTTCGAGACGGCGGCGCGCGCGAGCCGTTGAATGGTAGCCGCGATGGCGGGAAACTTCGCGATCACACGAATAGGGCCCTGTTTTGAATCGTTTGCTACTTCATCGTACTCAGAGATCTCCGAGATGTCGTGGAAGACTAAGAGTTGGGCTGACTAGTCCATACCAGATAATTTGAAGGAGAGGGCGGGGTCGGCCTATGAAGGCTTAGCCGCCTGAGGATGAGGAGCAGGCTGGGACGCAATCTTGGGGGCCCACGGGGCTTGAGGGACCCGTGCGGGGTGGAGAGGCGCGCTAGGCGCGGGTGCGGGCGCTACCGGTGCGCGAGATGTGCTCGGCAAGTTAGGGAAGGCCTCTCTAGAGTTGAGAGGCGGAGGTCGGGCACGGATTAACGCCGCAGGCGCCTTAGAAGGCGAGACCTGCCTAGCGTAGCGGGGCTGTTTTGTATGCGGGGCGCGGGGACACCCGCGATAATTCGCGGTTTGGCCCACGCCGCGACACAAGACGCAACTCGGAGGATCGGACAAGTCTTTTGTGCGAGGACACTCCTTAGTGAAGTGGTCGCCGAGACACTTAACGCACCTGGGTTTCAGGTAACAATTAAGTGCGGAGTGTCCGTACACCTGGCAGTTGTGACACTGCGAGGGTACGGACGTTTTGCGCGGCGGCTCTACGGTGACGCCGGAGGGGCCGCAGAGGATCGAGAGATTAAATATTTTCTTACTCTCCACGGTGCGGTTGAGAGTCGTCGACGTTTGCGAGTTTAGAAGGCTTAGCGCCTTTATTCTCGGACGAGGAGGGATTCTGGCGCTTATTGCTCGTTTTCGACGCCGCGTGACTTTGGTGAAGCCGTCGTCAGCGGGGGGATCCTGCTCCATGTCGGAATCAGAGCCGGACGTATCGTCACTAGGGGAGTGACGATTCGTCAGCTCGAAGTCATTTGATTCTTCATTCCTAACTAGGACCGAGGTAGCGAGCATCGCAAAAGAGTGCTCGGTGCGATACTTCTTCGTAAATGCGTCGTAGTTCTCTATTAGGGAGGGACAGTTGCTTCCGATGAAGCCGCGAAACCTAGCGAGTTCAGCTTCTAAAAGCCGAATCTCACTATGAGTGGCCATACCCAGGCCTGAGGAGGGGAGCGGGGCAGGGGAAGACATTTAAAACCTCCCTGCCAGAGGGGCAGGGGGCGTGTCTTTTCAATTTAATGGACTCCGGAGTCCGGACTAAAAGTAGCACACAACTAAAAAGAAATGTTTACACTTCGCACAGCTGCGTTTCACGGAACTAATCGAATTTCAAAAGAGCAATAGAACAAGGTAGACACACAGGTGCGTTTCTTGGAAGTTATCGCAGTTCCAAAATACAATAGTGTCGAGTGATGACTCACTCGACAGTTCTGCGTTGTCGAAATAAACATCTGGCGCGTGCAAACAAATGCGTGCGCCCAGCGTGGCTGACGGATCGCGACTCCTACCTAACCCTTCTTTATGCATCATCTTATATACTGGTGAAAATTGCATGAAAATCCGTTCAGTAGGTTTTGAGTTTATCGCAAACAGACAGACAGATAGACAGACGTGGCAGATAAAGTAGTGATATATTCGGCGAGTTCTAAAATTTTAAAATTCTAGTTGTTAGAGGCACGCTGAAGCTATTACTGGCTTCAACATGAATCGATCGGCTCGTCTGGGGTACTACCATCCGACCCAGAGAAACACCAACGTGAAGTAACAGTGCTTGCATCTCCATCTCCCCTCTTCTGCCCCTTCCCCCCACCCCCATATACAACTTAGCAACACACTTGCGACTCTCCTGGTGTTACTAGTGTCTATGGACGGCGGTGATCACTTAACATCAGGTAATGACCTACCTGTTCGTTTGCCTCTTATGACATAAAAAAAAACCTTTATTTGTTATAGAAATAAATGAACATACACTTAAGAGGAGTATAAAAACATTACGAATTATTTATAACAAGCTGTATATATTGTGCAACTCTACAAGATACATTGCACCCGCGGCGGTACTGTCCAAATTGTCGAGCACTGAACTCGCTACTGACCCGTGCACTTGCAATATGTCATTGAATGATAACACGCGTCAATGAAATTACACACAAACACACGTTTCTAATTATATCACTATACACACTACACAGCGTGTTTCCCAATGTACTAATTCGAAAGATTTTGTTGGTCGCATTACGAAATGTTTTAACCGATTTTAAATAGCTACTACTATCGAAAATCGTATTCCCCATATATTATAAAAAAGTCATAAGGATTGCTAACAGAAATAAAAATTGAGCCGTCATGGGACGCCTGGCAGATGTTAAACATCAAAATTGTTCGAATCGAACGAATCTCAAATTCTCAAATTACCCTATAGGTATGCGAGCTCAGTGCAGCAAGAGAGACTGCGCACAGTCGTTTACACATGGCATCGCGTCGCCACATCTCATACCCTCGCCACGCTAACAATATATTTTTATGCGGTTTTCACCAGTAGATAGAATAATTCATAAGCAAGGCTTGGGGGTATAATTTGTCAAGTTTTTTATTATCAAGACGAGATGACGTCCGCCGAGTGAGTTAGTTGTATATAAAGAAAAAGCGAAAACCTAACAAGTTTTCAAATAATGTTTGATGAAAATTTTGGTACATTTTTCTTTTTCGTTATAGAATATGTTCATAACGGCTTAGAACAGACTCTCCAATGATATTGAAGTAGAAACTTCTTTAGGCGCGTTGAGCGGTATTTTTGGCATGGGATGAAGTTATGATGTCGCGTCATTACATGGTGGTAAAGCGTGGCCGAGAGTATTGCGCTTGTACGGCTTGGCTCAGACCAGCAACGCGTAGTATAGCGGCCTGTGCACATTTAATATTGATGTTTTGTATTTAGATTGTCCAGTCCATCGTACGTTTAATTAATTAATACTCTGTGTAAAATGTATATAATTATTGTTCAGAGTGGCAATATATGTGAAAACCAGTCTAATGATAATAATTTCAATATACAAATTATAAAATTTAAATAATCCATACCATAATTTGCAGTGATTTAATTGTCTTAAGTTTTCATTTCTGTCGACAGTGCTTAAGACTCCCACGCTATTTTTATACATACGTATTGAAGACCAGTTTATGTGCCGTTTATGTGGCCAAAGACATTTAAGACTTACCGTGTACTTCGATGGGCATAAACTGCATGCCTGTGAATGAGATATTGACGAATTCAAAAGTCGAGATTACAGTTCTGTATTCCAAGACAAGTATTTTCGCCGTCAGTCATAAATTTAAAACATAGATGTCGTTAAAAATGAATGCTGGTGTGACAATGTTAACAACATTCAACACTAGCGGACGTCCGTGATTTATCCTACCTTTGTATCGTTGTAAATGAGGTGCTTCTGGCTGTGATTTCGTTCGCATGGAGTAGTTACTTTGGGATTTTTTTTTTTATTAAAGCACGACAAAGTGACTGCACTATACCTGATGGTAAGCATAGTACAATCCAAAAACAGGGGCGACCACCGAGAGACAGATTATCCATCGTCAGTCGCCGCTGTCATGCCGGCCATAATGACGAAAGTCACTGGATATGTACAGGCTGATCCTGAAACGCGACGCGCAGAAGCGAGTCACTATGACGGGCTTTTTCGCCATGTACATGGTGGTTGCGACCCAGTCGGGCTGTTAAACCCTACCACCCCGCTCTCGCCATTGCCTCGTTCGTTGTTCAGCAGGGTGCACCACGTGCAGGTGAGGTTGGCTTGGGTGTCTCAAGTCTTAAGATGTTACTCGACACCCCTTACACCCCAAATAATGCTAACACGGAGCGAAAGCTCTTAACAGAAAGAAACACGATTTTGAATATTCTTTATTGTTGAGTCGCTACTATTGGGCTTAGCGTTATGATATATAGCCTATAGCACTTCGCAATAAATAATATACTAAATAATACAATAAATAATAACACTGAAAGAAATTTTCAAATCAGACAAGTAGTTCCTGAGATTAGAGTGTTCAATCAAATAAAGAAATAAACTCTCCAACTTTATAATATTAGTATAGACGATATAATGATACTGTATATATATATTTTAAACTCCAATGATTTATGTCAAGATAACTCTGAGGTGTTAGGATTTCTTCTAACCTACTGGGCTCTCATTATTGTATTTTTCTCAATTTAGCCAATGTCTTTACAAGTTATATTGTATGTGTTACTCTGATGTAAAAGCTATATACTATTCTAAAGATTCATTAGAAACCGTTAAGTAGTTTTTACGTGAGAGACAAACAAACACTAATCCGTTTTTAAAAACTTTCTCGTCTGTAATATTAACAATAAATATTTTTTAAGTTTATTTTTGACAACCAGTCTTCCATATCTGATTGTCGAGTAGGTAATAATATTACAAGTATTGTGTGATTATTTCAATATTCCAACAAATGGTGGCTTCCTTGTTAGAACGTTCCAGAGAGTTTTTGTTGCATTTTCAGAATTCATGCTCTGTGGTTTATTTTTCATTCAAATTACTTATCCACAATAACCCAACTTTATTACGTAGTACACCACAATTTTCACAAAATATAGATTCGAGTGTAGTCCGGTGAAGCTGTTAAGACCTTGCTAGGTCAATAGCGTAGTCAGTTCGAAAAAAAAATAGATTTGAGTAACACAAGCTTTACGAATGAAATATTAAATCCTCTATAAGACAGGGTAGGACCCTGCCAAAAAACTCCAAAAAAAGTATTAAAATAAATTTACAGCAAATAATGTAGTACAAAGAACAAGCGTTAGATGGCGGTAAAATAAAATTGACGATAAATATGCAACTCCCTGAGGATACGTACAAACAATAATAACTTCAACCCACGTCATTAGATGTCTCTCATATAGAGGTAGAAAAAATAAAAATTCTGATAGAAAAAATATTCAAATTGTACCTTTATTTTAATCAATCAGCATTTTAGTCGAGGACTAGGCATAAAAACAACTTATTTTATAACTTATCGATTTATTCATAGGCATTTTACTCCAATATTATAATATCGTTAAATAACTTACAAAATTAAAACTAATCTAGCAAGACCTAACTTGTTAAATCCATAGAATTAGGCTACGAAGAGTATCAAAGAAATATTCACAAAACTCTTGCATAGTCTGATAAAAATAATACAGACAAATGTACCAAATATAATTATACCGGGATATCTAATGGCTACTTCGGAGGTATAACTGGCATGTGGTTTGATTTGGTAACACCCGTGCGCGTACAAACAAACCGAATGTAATTAAATATTATTGGCAATATGTTTTCGTTTATTTTGCGATTTGCGCAGCGGTTAATGTAAACTTGGCATTGATTCTGACCGATGTTGAGTGATGGATTACACGTTTTATTATCATAATATTTAATTTTCGTATTTTATTAAACGTAAGGCGCTTTTGCTGACGATATTAATGTTTTTTAAATAATATTAAAATTTAGTCTGTAATTTTTGTCCTTTATTTAAAGCCCTGTTTCGTATTTTCATATAGAAAACGTTATATACGTACGTTATATAAATAGCAGCATCACTTGCAGTGCTATTACAAAAAAGTTAAATACGTATTGAATACATGCTTTAAAAAGGCTCCGTTTTAAATGCACCGCGTTGGCAGAATGTTCGCCGTCTTGCTTTTTTGTCTTGCTTTAGTTCGTTTAGGTTAGACTTGCGAAAAAGAATAACACGAACTTACCTCGGGCGAGCGTGGTGCATTAAATACGAAACCTTTTTAAAGCAAGTATTCAATACGTATTAAAATTTCTTGTACTAATACCGGAGATGTTTAAAATCAGCGCTTGTAGCGTTCTTTTGGAACCTTAACTCACCATATAACTACCACTGTACTGTAAACAATGATTTAAATATATTGTCATAAATATGCCCATATCGTCAATATAATTAAGTTTTTGTGACTATACAAAAATAACCGCTTGTTTGTTTCACAAGATATTGTATTATGGAGCTCTTAACGTAATGCTTTTATGGTCTAAGATTTTATTACAAATACCTATCTTCAAAGTTACTATTAATTATAATGTTGTATTGTAAACAATAATCATTTTACTAATTAATAATACCCACAGAATGAGTCCTGAAATATTGCTAAATTTCATGCAGACGAGAAGTCACGGGTAACTGCGAGTCTAAAATAGAATAACCAAAACTACTTCCTATAAGGTCAGTTATCTGCCAGTGAAAGTCTCCTGCAAACCGGTCCTACAGAAGCACTGCGGGCGAAGCCACGATTAACAGCTAGTCTAAATTAAAATAGACTAAATTACTTTTTATAAGGTCTGCTATCTGTCAGTGAGAGTTTTCTGAAAATAGGTCTAACCGTTTTGGAGATAGTACTGTGGACGAATTCTCAGTTAACAGCTAGTCTAAATTAGAATAACCTATGTCACCCTCTGTAGTTTTAACTGCCTACCAGTGAAAATCCATCAAAAGCGGTTCATCCGTTTCGGAGATTACTCGGAACAAACAGACAGACCAACAAAAAATTGAAAAAATACATTTTTGTTATCAGTGTCACTTTCATATCAAATCAGTAAAAAGTAGTTATTTTAATATTACATACAGACACTTCATTTTTATTATATGTACAGACAAATGAATATTTGTTTTAAAATAAAGAAGACTATAAAAACAATACAACCAAAGTATATAACCTTTTGAATAGGATTTGCTATATTTATTACTTTTTATTTATTTATTTAAGGTCCACAAAACTGAGCTCAATGAACATAAATGGACACGAACTCTACTAAGGGTGAACACGACATGTATAAATTAACAAGTCAATTATATGTTATTAAAAGTATAATTAAATTAAATTAAACATTTAGATAAATTATTTTTCTAGTTGAGGCCAAAGAAACATTAAAAAATATATCAAAGTTGAAACGTAAACTATTACAAAATGAAAGCATACGATATACAGGGCAATGTTGACCAGCATTAGATTTTGCTAAAGGGAGATGAAATGTTTGCCGGTTCAATAAACGACTTCCTATACGTGGGACACTCAGGGGTATTCTTTGAAGAAAATCTGAACATTCTAGGAAGCCGTGTATCAATTTGAATATAAACATAATATCAGCCACCTTTCTACGAGTCTGTAATGGTTTCATTTTAATGGTATAATAGAGTCTATATCTAGATAATATAATGTTCATAGTTCTATGCGTTATAAAAATACTTTCTGTCTTACTGTTTGTCAATGAGTGCATAGTCCCATTAATTATGTATTTATTATCATATCTTACAGTAATACAATAATATTGCATATGTTCTGTATGTAATCAGTATAATAAGTGAAGGTATTGTTCATACTTTAATATTATTCTTATTTATATACACAGAAACATTGATAAATCTATATGAATTATGCGTATATATTTATCTATAAGTTCACAAGTGTGTCGTAAATACAACGAAACATTTACATTACAATATATACTAAACTTTGCATAATATAAGGGTTTAGGCTATGAGAGACTGAGGTGGTATATTCTTAATGTACTCTAAATATATACAAACGAAGGGAGCGCGAGAGCATTAAAGTCACATCACTAGATAATAGTTGAATAAAAATATCACATTATCGTCCTAACAGCAGTCCTAATGGCAATAAAACCATATTTTTTTAGAATAATTAATACTTATTATCACTAAATAATATCTATTAGTATAAGAACTTTTATCTGTGGTTTTATATAATAAACGAAAATGAGTAATATATGTTTGTTGAGAACCGAGCATTATCGACAAGTGTCTATAAAAAAAATAAACAATACCGCGCGGATCCGTAATAGTCCGGTGAAGCTGTAGTGACCTGTCCAGGTCAACAGCGTAGTCAGTTCAAAAAAACCGCGCAGCTCAATAGTCCTTTGAAACTGTAAACACCTGTCCAGTTCAATAGCGTAGTGAGTTCCAAAATAAAAACCGCGCGGTTCAATACTCCGGTGAAGCTGTAAAGACCTGTCCAGGTCAACAGCGTAGTCAGTTCGAAAATAAAAACCGCGCGGCTCAGTAGTCCGATGAAACTGTGAAGACCTGTCCAGGTCAACAGCGTAGTCAATTTGAAAAAAAAAAAACCGCGCGGCTCAGTCGTGCTGTCGGCTCCTTACACAAAGGTCGTCTCTTATACTCAATTTGTTTCACCTCACCGTAATGTAATTTTGTCAATTAAAAATACAAGTGAAACCGGTATACGCAACTAGCCTTTAATAAAATTCATAACAATACCGCTTATCAGAATTACATCCAGCTGTTACTAATCAATACGGTTTCAAATTAAAACGAAATGCCTGGAAACATTACTGTTCTTATCAAGATAATATTGATACGTATTGGCCGCGCGCGAAATCACGTTTGTTTGTTTTTGATACATTCCAGATATATTTTAAATATTTATCATATGAAATATAATTCGCAACGAAACATCTGTCGGGTGATATAATCGTTAGTGTTCAATTATAATCATTTGTAATCCTAACTAATATTAGAAATGTGAATGTGGGCTTATTTGTAACATTTTCCAATCTTAACTAACTAACGGATCGTAATTAAATTCACATATACGTTGTCAGTGAAAGACTTTGCAGTAGGTTCCACGCGGACGAAGTCGCGGAAACAGCTATATATACAATTATTTTATTTATACGTACAGAATATCCAAATGTTTTGTCTGTTAGATTAACGTGTGAACAATTGAAAACGTTGCTATATTTATCTATCGCGTAAATTTTAACCGAGGTCCATATCAGAACCTTTCAGGAACCGCAGTTGAGTTATCTTTCCCGACCCTTTTGACATGCGACTTAAGTCGCTGTCGTCCTAAGAATAACTAACTAACAGAACGGTCTGGCACATTCGAATTATGCCTAAATGTGTTATACTTCTATACGTTTGAAATGGTAAAAAACTTAAATCAAGGGAGGAGTCCAGCCGAATCTCACTAGAGCTTACATGGGGGACAGAGGAGGCTTCCGCAAATTTCACGTTATTTTTTTCGAGCTAAAGATAGTGTAAAAATGTGGGAAAATCACATTAATTTAAAGGAAACATGATTCTAGACTAAAAGATGCCGAATTTGGCACAAAACTTCTATATATTTTAGCATTTCCCATCAAGGTACTGTTTAATATTATCACTGTACTTTTAGATTAAGATCTAAACAATCTCAAATACTAGTGGTTACTAGTTTTATTAAAAGTAATAAAGTTGTTTTTTCGACTAAATTCAAAGCATTTATAACAATAATACAGATTTTCAAATATCGCACGTGAGATTGGGGGGAGGTGTCAAGACAAATCTTAAAACTCTCACATATTCTATGGGCATCCCCGAATAGACTACCACCTGCCCGCATATTTTCTGAGTTTGCTTATGTTTGGATACAATGACACTGTACACTATCTTCTTGTAATTCCAAAATATTAAAAAAAATCTCAGAATCCTATAAAATATACAAGTCCTAAACATGTTGAAACCTAGAGCGGGACAGGTTCTCAAGTCCAGCTGTCGGAAACCATCAACTCCAGCTTGCCGACAGATTTTAAACCTGAGTGTGGTAGCTAGCCAGGAGAACTTAAAGCCCTTCCACCATGCTATGATCTCATTAAGCTGTTTCCTTTATTGAAAGCTCTGGAATAAGAAATCAAACCTGCGTCCATTGACGCGGTGTCCGAACACACTCTCAACTAAGCCATCACTGTTGGTATATTTTATGAGTCAGTATATTTATTCCTATCAAAATAGATAATTACATCAATTTATTACCTACTACATTATAAGTGAGTGTCGAGTCTGTAAATTATTTTTACTCTTTGCCTTATATCCTGGAGTAAGTTACGACATGGCGCTCTCTGTCGTCATAATTATCCAAGTTCGTGATTTGTACTAGTCGCCATTATCTAAATGTATAGCTTTGTTGTTACTCAATTACATGATTTATATTACATTGTGTATGTAGGCAGCTATTTTATGTACAGATATTAATTGCTTATGAATCATATTAGAGAGATTATTATATAGATTTGTGTCTTCAATTTTTCTAACAATATTGCTAGTTTTATACTAACAACTAGCTTCTGCCCCTGATTTCGTTTACGTAGAAAGTAAAAATATTTTTAAATAGTACGTACGTTAAGGACCTGTTTTAGGACTTACTTAGATGACGCTTATATTAGTAATAATGGAAATTAAAACGTTCGGTAAAATTTGCGAAGTTCTTAAAAAGAAAAAAAATCCCAATTTTTAACCTTTCTTCATTCCGCTCCTATTCTTTTTTTTTTCGATCTGCCTACACTTTTGAACCAGCAAGGTTTTAACAGCTTCACCGGACTACTAAGGCAAGCGCTTAGGGCACTCAACCGATTTTATTTGACAACTAGCTCAAGGGTGCACGACACACTTCGGCTTGGGCTGTTGCCTGATACGCGCATTTCGCGACTTATCTGAGCTAACCTAAGCTAACTATTCATACATATATGAGTTGTTGAAACATACATGTGTACCAAGCATACATACTTCAACAACTCTTATATATATTTCGTATCGGATAATTTTTTGAACTATTTCAGTTCGATAAAGAAAAAAATAAAACCCTCCACTTTCATGTGTAAGCGTGTATGCGTGCATGTATGTAAAGGTGATATGTGTAATATTGTCGCAGTGATGTAAGATTTTGTGTCACTGTATCGCGCGAGCAGCACACTCAAGAGCTCGATGCCGAGGGACTCCTATTGGACGTAACGGGATGACTACAGTCTTCTTCAATAAATGCTTTTTCAAACTGGACCAGTAGTTTCTGAGATTAGTGCTTCAGCTTTATAACATTAGTATAGAAGTATAGATAATATAAGTTTTGTCTAAGTCTTGATGATACGTGGGTGTGTTAAGGACACAGCGTTGACGGATGAATATATTTTTCAAATTTGGTTAATTTAGTTTAGACTAACTGACAGATACACAATATATGTTTGAGTTGATGAGGTACACATGCTGGTTATATCTATGAGCCTCATTAATTCCTTAAATGTATGATTAGCTTAATAAGCTCAGTAAGGTTTGCATTTTTGCATCCAAGATAACAGCCTAAGCTAAGGTCAGGCTACATTAGCACTCTTGAGCTTGTTGCCAAGTGGCTGAGCGCCGTAAGAACTCACCCCATTAGTCCGGTGAAGCTATTAATTCCTATCATTCCAATAATGTAGATCGAAAAAAATGACAATCGAAATTCAATAAATTATCACATTATCAACTTCACCAATTATTATTAAATTATGCATGTATAGGTATATATTACTAGATTAACAGAAGATGACAAACAGTAGCTTTCAGATTTTAAAAAATGTTCCCGAGAGATAGACCAAATCTATATTAACCTGAGAGAACCAGCATGCAAAAGACTGTATAATCAGAGGCACGTATGAGCTATCGATTTGTTATTGAGATTATAGCTATAACTTACTGTGGATTGAAAATAAAATTCTTCTTACGTATACTTGAAAGGTCACATTAGTCTATTTGCATGCTTATATTATGTTCCATAAGAAAGCATTTCTTTTGTTAAACAAAGGAAATGGAACAAAGTATCACTTCCTTCCCAATTATAATGCTTCTATAAACAATCGTAACATCTAATAACATTCACATTTGTTTTCGTTAATAGATTTATATTATTGTACTCTCACACTCCGTAGGATATCCGTGTTTTATTTTATCATACGTTCGAAGAGAGCTAAAATTCCCCTAATAATTTATTTTGTTAACATTAAGTACTTTACAATACCCGGCTTTTGCTTTGCCACGTCGGGGAGAAGAGTGAGACGTTCGAATAAGATCGGCAAACTTCAGTTTTGCAGATCGCTCTTTCTATCGTACAGCGCACGAACTGCGATAGACAGAGATGATGAGACAATGTACGTAACCGAACTTCACTGGCTATCTCGGTTTTCTTCCCGACGTGCCAAATCAAACATTGTTACGGTAACTGATTGAAAATTAATTACGTATTTGTTATAGGTGTTGTTTTCAATTACAATGTTTTATTACATTTTGAAGAGATGGTGGCGTGTTCGGATACCGTCTCAATGGATGTAGATTAAGGCCTAGTATCCGAGTCGAAGCTTTCAGTAAAGGACAACATCTTATAAAATATATAGCAGGGTCGTAGCATTTTTTCTACATCTACTTGGCTAGCTACCAGAGTACAGTTGAAAATCTTAACCCTATAAAGTATAGAAATATTTCAGTAAAAAAAAATCGCTCGAATACAGATTATCATCAGAGAAATTAAATTATATATATACTATGCATTTTTAAAAGTAACGTGTAATGCTGTTTGTATGATATTTATACTGAAAACTAGCTGCTTCCTGCGGCTGCGTCTGCGTTCTTTATTATCTCAATTGTTTTATTATCTATACTAATATTATAAAGAGGTAAAGTTTGTGAGGTTGTAGGGGGTAATCTAAGGAATTACTAGTCAGATTTGAAAACATCTTTCAGTGTTAGACAGCTCATTTGTCGAGGAAGGCTACAGGCTATATATCATCACGCTAAGACCAATACGAGCGAAGCACCAATGACGAATGTTTTAAAACCGAGGTTTTTTTTTGCTTTTTTCCTTTCGCTGCGAGGTAGCCCAACGTAACTATTCTACGCGGTCGAAGTCGCGGGTAGAAGCAAGTGTTTCATAAAGGATTAGGCAGCGTTTTCGACGATAATTGCCAGGCGGCTTGACTTTTTCCAAAACTTGTAATAATTATCGTTACATTTCAATCGATTTCCAAAAACTTTTGACGAATCATATACCTACCTATACAGTCCATGTGAACCGCTGTCTCTATTAAATATGAAATCCGATCAGTAGTTTTTGAGTTTACCGCCAACAGACAGCCAGACAGACGTGGCGGAGAACTTTGTTTTATACTATGTAACTATTTCTATTCTGAGCAACTGTATTTAGAGCGGTCAACAAGTTTGACGATAACTTTGTTTAATTTAACAGATTATTTTAACTCACTTCATATTTTATATTCCTTTTATGCGTAGCGTTTTGAGCGTACTTCTATTTTCAATGGGCATACACGAAGCGATTTATTAGCAAATTATTTTAATACTCAAGCCACTGATACCTCCGGGGCGTTATAAAACACAATTTATAAACATTAAACTCGCGTTTATGAATCTATAAGAGATAAATCAACAAATTACTTAAATGACATTCCTTGAGTAGAAATCTTTAGAGATTGTACTTTCATTATTCTGAATGTGACGTAGTTTAGTTTTTTAAACGCTTCACTTGTGGAAAATAACAGAATTATACTACGTAAAACAACACCAATATTACAAGGTGACAAATTACATAGCATCTATATATATATATAATAAGAATGTAAATGTAATGTGTCTATACTTTTTCGAAATAAAAAAAAAATGTCGTAGGTGTCTTGGAATAAGTAATGAAATACATTTAAATTATTTTTAGAAATTTCTGTCTGTCTGTTTGTTTGGACACGCATCACTGCCGAAATACTACGTTCATGATAAAATCTTTTCATGAAAGTCATAAAACATATCATTAAGTACTCTTTTGCTTTGCTTCATTAAAATCGGTTTGGTCTATTAAAAGATATTGCAATTTTAATGACGACGCGACTCAAGTTTGGGGTGTAAGGGGTGTCGAATAACATCTTAAGACTTGAGACACCCAAGCCAACCTCACCTGCACGTGGTGCACCCTGCTGATCAACGAACGAGGCAATGGCGAGAACGGGGTGGTAGGGTTTTACAGCCCGACTGGGTCGCAACCACCATGCATATGGCGAAAAACCCGTTATAGTGACTCGCTTCTGCGCGTCGCGTTTCGGGATCAGCCTGTGCATATCCAGTACCGGGCGACTTTCGTCATTATGGCCGGCATGACAGCGGCGACCGGCGATTGATAATCTGTCTCTCGGTGGTTGCCGATGTTTTTGGATTGTACTATGCTTAACATCAGACTTAGTGCAGTCACTTTGTCGTGCTTCAATAAAAAAAAAAAGTACGAGATATACATAGACACTAGTAACACCAGGGGAGTCGCAAGTGCATTGCCATCCTGTGTTTGGGGGAAGGGGAGAGGGAGGGAGGGAGAGGAGGTAGGTGTCCGTCGCTCTCACTGACCGAACGAAACGCAACAATGCAAGCACTGTTACTTCACGTCGGCGTTCTGTGAGAGGGGTTGGTAGTACCCCGGTCGAGCCGACCCATTCATACTGAAACCACTAATAGCTTCAGCGTGGCTCTACCATCTTGAAGTAAGTAATTAGACTTCATACACTCGAATGACTTTGTTACTAACTGTTTTGTACATAACGTTCGACGCAAACAATGTCGCGGGCACAGCTATTATGAATAAGATAAAAACCGTTACGTCACATTCAAAGATCCCTCCAAAAACTCTGTAACTTTATTTGATCACTTATCAGTTTATAAATAACTACGTTTTGAGTAATTTAAGTAATTTATTTCAAATTCTCAATGAAAATAACATATATCTACGCATTCGATCTAACAGAGATCAATCAAAACAAACGAAATCTCGAATGCAAAAGTTTTCTCACAAAATTCATTCACCACGTCTAAACAAATCAGAACCCGCTATTCCGTTTAATGAATCGCGTTCAAGAGATCGTCGATTATTCAATTAATTCGTTACAAAATAATAAAACGTAAACAACTAAACCACAATTAATTCTGGGACGGACTCAGAAACGGCACATCGAACCCATAAATCAATTAATACATCAGAATAAACACAGCGTTGGGCGCTCGAGTCACAACCTAAATACCTAAAGCGTCTTACAATTTGAAAATAAAACGTGGTAACATTACTGATACTAAATTTATGGGTGTACAGGTTTGTACTTCAGTGGTACTGTTTAGGGGCCGTGACCCCCGCGTAAATAAAAACAATAATAAGGTAAATTTATAGTTTACTTACGTAGTATTAAACAGTGGAGTGACTTCTTGAACAATCATTTGTTTTCTATCATGTATGTTTAGTTTGTGTATTTTAACGACTCGTAATGTTTTTTATTCAATTTTTAAGTTACAGAGGAAGATAATTTAACAGTTATTTAAAGATTAAAGAAAAGATAAAAAGTTGCTTTGTTTTCGTTTATTTATTAGTATTTACTTTTCCGTTTCTTCGCATATAATTATTTTTTTATCATATAATTTGTGTATATGCTTTATCTATATGAGTCCACGTAGTCGAGAATCAAGTACATTTTCATCACTCTTATGTGTACTTCTTTAGCAGTTTCTGAAAAAGAATTAAAGAATACATAAATATTTATTTACAGTTTCCAAATTATGTGTGTATCCAAATACAGTATTTGAATGTCAATAAAGAATATGACTCACCATCATATCTACTAAATCCCTCCCACTCCAATGCCAATAGAGTGTTCGAATCGGATTGTTTTTCAATAAGAAAACATAAATAAACACAATTGATTAATCGTTTTCTGACGAACCAGTTTATTTTGCAATCCAAATTAATATATATCTCGTTGCATTCGCAAGTTATTATAAAAGTTAAAAGAAATACGCGAATACGAGTATTTTCTATATTTATTGTTACTATTTGTATCAACAAACAGGAATGGGAAATGAATATTATTTTTTATGTTAAAAAAGTCAGTCGTATTTATTTGGTGGTACTTTTTCAGTTTTAACGTTTGAACATAACCTTATCTGATATAAAGGGTGATGTATTATAAGATGGTGAACACATTAAAGCTAAAAGGAGACTCTTAACTGAAATGCTTGATTTGATGTATGACCGAGTCGTGCGTGATCGGGCACCGCGTCAAACGACCTAGGTAGGACCTTGCAATTGAGGAATTTTCAGTGGAGGGAAGGAAGCATGGGTATGAAACCATAGTGTTGTGGTGGGGCTTCTTCTAAATCCGCTTGGCTAGGTACCACCCTCAAGTTGAATTATCGCCAAGCATTTAGACTTAGAGATATGTTCCGGCAGCTGAATTCGATAGCCTGTCTTTTTAGGCTTTACGTATTTTCTATCTGGTTCCACATCTTCATTAAAAAAGTTAAATATTAAGTTACCGTAGCAATGGACATTACGAAATACAATGTCGTGTGCTCTGTCCCTTTGTGACAGATAGAGAGAGGTGATAAAGTCTCTGTCAAACTATGCACAGATTGATGTTCTAGTTACATAGTACATATTTATCGCCACATTTAAAAATGATAGTAGTCCGGTGAAGCTTTAAGACATTGCGTTCAGAAAATTTTAAATGAGTTAAATCCAATTGTAATCGTTCATATAACCTGTTTTTTTTTTTTAATTTGCAGTTTCTATACACTAATAAAGAAGTTCAAATTTTACCATACATAATGTTGTTTTTTTATAATCTTCCTGTCTTGAAAAATAACGTAAAATAGCCCATTTTGAAATGTACCGACAGATATACGGAACTGGACTACATTTGAATCCTTTACAAAGTTAATTTACCGACTAGAAGAACAAACAAGCCAAAGTTATGAAGAAAAGCTGCTAATATTTATGTATTAATAGCTGTTTTGGCACGCGCAGAACTACGCGGTAGGTCGTTCTACATTTTAAAACAATAAAAATTCCTTGAATAATAAAATACAATTGTAATTATTTAGTTATTTTTGGATTTCATTGTTGTAAACTCTAAAAAGATACATACGTTACTTAAATATATACGTTACTTTTAACTATTGTTCTATATTATTAATGCCATTATCGAGTAGGTACCGATGTTACAAGTCATTCTCATCATAATCATCATGGACAGCTCTTTTCGACCCACTACAGGGCATAAGCCTCCTCCCTTTTACGCCATTCTTTTCTACAAGTATGTTACAAGTGTCTTTTGATAATTTCAGTATTCTAGCAAGATGGTGGCCCCTTGTCAGAACTTGACATGGAGTTTTTGTGCCATCTCAGTGGTATTTTTTCCCATATTTTGTAAAACATCACCAGAATTACAAAATATGGAGGCAATTAACACAAGATTATGAATAAAATATAAAATTCACGCCATAAACGCAACTCTATACATTGCTTATTGGATACGTACAATAGTGTTACATTCGAAGTAGTTCAGAATCATGCTTGGCACATGTCATATAACATTGTTATTTGTTACATGGTGTGAAAATAGTTTGTCATTGATAATCGTGGAATTCTGTCACAACTATTTTACATATTGTGTGAATAAATTCTTCTTAACGATTGCTACTTAACTGCAATTTTTCATATGTATTAAATTTGTTATATGTCGTGGCGGTCGCGTGGTTTGGTACATCAATCAGATATCCGTAAGTTCAAACTCTGCCATGTAAAAACGAAATATTTGAAATTCGTATACATTTACTGTTTAAATTAGTAACACTATCAGTAGATGGTGAAGAAAAACATCTGAAACTGTACTGTCCTTAAATTGTAAAAGTTTCGCCAAATTCCAAAACCATATGTAGGTTGAGGGTAACAGTTAAACAGTGATGGACTTCCAACTATTATGGTATGATATGGAAATGCTATAATTCCTAAATTAGTGGAGTTTGCGCTAGCTTCTGTGATACAGCCTCAAAACTAGTACAGATGTCAACGTGGGCTTAAATTATCGCCGTCCGTGATTTTTTTAATTTTGTAAATAATTTATAGTACCTGGGCGACCGAGCCTAGCTCGGCTCCTTAAAAACATTTTTAAATTAAAATAAACTTTTAGGTTTGCCTTATAAAATTAACATTTATGTACAAAAAAAATCTGCTGTCACTCGGATCTGAACTGGTATTACATGGATTTTCGAAGCAACCGATTTCCATCTGAGCTATTTTTGTTTTGACAGTGGCGGCGAAATTTTTCGTTATATTTATGTTAGCTATTTTATTGCCTGAAAAGTCAGTTAAAAAAAGTTTTCTATGAATAAAATCTAGCTAGATCAATTTATCGTCTCCGAAACGACCTACATTCTAAGTTTCACGGAAATTGATGAGGCCGTTTCCGAGATTCTTAATATATACAAATATAAAAATATACAAGAATTGCTCGTTTAAAGGTATTAGATAGATAGATTAGATAGATAAGACTTTTGGGAGCATAAAATCTTTATTACAGTATCATTAAAGTGACATCCTTGACTATAAGTTCATGATCATTTTAGGACTCCAACGATGACGAAGCATCTTCGTACTTGTTTCACCAATTCCCCGACTTTAGCGAGCCTCGCCTATTTTCGCATATAAACAAATAAATCTCCCAGCTATTTACATAATCCAACGTAAAATAAAGAGTTAACTAGACTGGAAAATTGTATTTTTGTGAATGTATTTTTTAGATTAAACGGTTTCCTGTCGGTTTTTACAAACAAACGACGCTAAATCGGTACTTTATACTGATTTAGTACAAATGAATTAACTTTTGCAACCTCATCTGTTAACTTTCTATCATCGTATTAGTTTCTAAGTATTACTTTATTATTATCTCGTGAGTTTTGTTTGTTTTTCTTTTCAAGCAGCGTTTCGGAAGCATCTGCCAGTGTTAACGGTTTATTTATACTGATATAATCATTCGAGCTAATCTCATTTCTAATCTTAGTTCGTCCATATCAGTCACTTAACTTCAAGATTATTGTGGAAAGTAAACTTATCTATAGAAATAAAACTGAAGTGTTTGTTGTTTCTTTGTGTTAATTTCCGAGGCGATTAAACTGAATTTGAGAGTATTATTTAGGGTACATTTTATTTCACTGAAGAGTTAATTAGTACCTATAATTAATAGAGATAACTTAAAATTGGTAAATATTTGTAAGGTTTAAGTACTAATTAACTTAATTTAACTTAAGAATTTAATATTAATTTAATTAAAAATCATTAAAGTTTAGTTAATGGGAATTCACTATCAGGTCGGATAGAACATAGTTTCCAAAAAGTAACAACATTATTGTCACTTTTTTTCCACGTAATGACTACACTATTGACTTTGTAAGGTTTTTATTGATAATACGAAACGTAATTCTCTCTCTATCTTCACTAACTTATATCCCTCTCTCAACTTCCGTTCGCATCGCACAATCATACGTTTTCGTAACGGTCTCGTCGCGCATTCACCAGCCTACTCTCCAAGTCAAGCGTGCGTATAGAAGTTTTACTTCAAAAATTGTGAGCCGTAGCGGGACACCTGGCGCATGTATAACATTGAAATTATTTTATACTACCTGTGCTCGCGACTTCGTCCGCGTGGTACCTGATGTACAAAGAAGTAATAAAGTCATTTGAATGTATTAAGTCTAATTTTACTTTTCTCTCGTACTTAAGTCGAGTCGTCATTAAAATTACAATAACTTGTGGTAGAGTGAAGCGATTTTAATGAAACAAATACTACTATTACTCGAAGATATGCTTTATGATTTTTTAAAAGAGGTTTTATCATAAACGCAGTATTTTAACAATGTTGCTTGTTGAAACAAACTGAGAGACAGACAAATAAATATTTATAAAACGATTTAAATGATTTTTATTACTTACTTCCGCAACATTTTCTTACGCAGGTAATTTACATGATAGGAAAGTTAACGACAAGAAATAAGAATGGCATAATCAAAACTACGAAATTAGGATTTCTTTCAACAAAAATCCTTAGATATTTATCCAATAAATATTTATATTCATTAAATATAACAATTCACTATCATATCCCGTGGCGACGCGTGGTGATGCGTCTAACCTAACGCTATAGAATTATTACATCATTCACTACATGTTATAAATCAAAGTCCTCTGCCACGTCTGTCTGTCTGTTCGCGATAAACTTAATAAACTACTGAACGAACTTGCATATGGTTTTCACCAGTAGATAGAGCAATTCATGAGAAAGTTTAGGTTATATAATTTGTCAAAGTTATTGATGTGACACATCTATAGGCGAAGGTAAATCTGATTGTTGTCGTGGCGACAACACGAACATTGCACTATTAACGAAATATTCAAAAACATTTGCAACTCTATCTTGTAGGCCATTTGTTCTACTAGTTTTACGTGGCACGCCCTTTGATAAATGCCGCCAAACACACCGCACCAGTGCCTAGTAAAATTTTGGAATCTAATAAAAATGAATATTTATGTAACAAAATAAATAAACAGTCATTATTTTATGGAACTAATCTGTATTTTTTAGCGTTATCTTTCCATTATGCCATCATTGATTACTGTCATAATCTGTTATTTTATGCATATAACTTATAGAAAGGAGTTTTTGGCGGGATTTTAGTCTGTTATGTAGTGGATTTTATATTTTATTCATAATCTTGTGTTATTAGACTCTATATTTTGTAAATTTGGTGGAGTTTTACGTAATCTAGTTAGTTTATTGTGCATAAGTGAAGTGAATAGAAAATAATACCACGGAGCATGAAATTCTGAGATGCCACAAAAACTCCCTAGCAGGTTCTAACAAGGGATCCACCATCTTGTTAGAATATTGACTCACACGACGCAATATTGAAGTGATTGCACGACGCTTGTACTATTATCGACTACGTGACGATGGCAGTAATAATCTGAAAGATTAATTGCCAAAAATATAGTAAAAAAAAAAAAACTTATACAAAACAATTTCGATGTTTCACATTTGCCAGGCCTCCCGTGACGTCTCAATGTTTTTATTGTCAGCGAGGGACAACGTATATATTTTCATTCAAGTTTAAATGTTATTTTGTTTGTTATAGGCGCTTTCATCGGCGGTATACTGGGCGGGATGGCAATGCGGCTCGGACGTCGGTCTGTTCTGTTGGCGACGGCATTACCATACACTCTGGCGTGGTTAGCGACTGCGCTATCCACTGGCGTCTACATGATATCAGCAGCGTCTTTCTTCGGCGGCATGCTTATATGCTGTATCAATATGACGACACAGGTACTTTTAGAGTTATAAATAATTAAAACAGTTGGTTTCTATGATATTTGAAGATGCTTTATCACAAACTCACCCCATGCTAGTAAGGTATGCCAAAGCTAGACAGACTAACTCTCAAGTACAGCTGTCAGAACACACCAACAGGGTGCGAAGGTCTTAATGGTTTGTCCAGTGGATTGTCAATTGTGGATTGTTCACAAATCCGAACTCTGTAACAAAAAATATTCGAAAATTCGAGTATATTTACTAGTTTCAATTGGTAACATTATCGACTGACGGTAAAGAACGTTTGGTAGTGGTAGAGCCAAGCTGAAGCTATTATTGTTTTCAGCACGAATGGGTCGGCTCGTCCGGGGAAGCACCACCCTCTCACAGAAAACTGACGTGAAGTAACAGTGCTTGCATTGTTGCGTTTCGTTCGGTCAGTGAGAGAGCCGGAGACCCACCTACCCTCCCCTTCCCCTTCCTCCTTCCCTTCCTGCCCCTCCCCCACCCTCCTCCCAAATACAGGTTGGCAACGCACTTGCGACTCCCCTGGTATTGCAAGTATCTATGGACCGTGGTGATCACTTAACATCAGGTGACCCATCTGTCCGTTTGCCTCCTATGATATAAAAAAAAGGAAAAATTGTGAGGAAACCTGAACTTGAGTAATCTTCTTCTAGTACTATCGTATATAGGAAACTATAGAGCAGTGGATCTCTCATAGTTTGAAATCGTCAATACATCGTGAGCTGTCGTGGTGATAATGCCCATACTTGCCTTCGAGAAGAGGCTTTTGGCCCTGCAGTGGGTCTATTATAGGCTGATGATGATTATAACATAATTAGTAGTTTTTTCTTATATAATAGAAGGCAAAGGAACAGGTCACCTGATGTTAAGCGATCACCGCCGTCCATAGACACTAGCAACACCAGAGGAGTCGTAAGTGCGTTGCCAACTTGTGTTCGGGGGAGGAAGGAAGGTGGCCCTCCGGCGCTCTCACTGATCGAACGAAACGCAACCATGCGAACACTGTTACTTAACGTTGGTGTTGCTGTGAGAGGGTGGAACTATGATGGGCAAACCGACCTATTCATGCTGAAACTGGTTTCGGCTACTACTGGTAGTACCTTTCAGCGTGGCTCTACCAATTACAAAACACACCTATAAGTTTTCGTTTATAAAACAAACTGATATTAACGCGAGTGGAACCGCCGTACAAAGCTTGTATTTTTTTTTTTTTAAACTGGTACGGCAATATGACTGTACGGTACCTGATGTTAAGTACAGTACAGTCCACAGATAACGGTGACTGACGCTGTTAAATAACAACGGCAGTCATCGCCATCATGCCGACCTGCACAAGTGCCTCTTCACGCCTCGTTTGAAGGACCCCATGTCATAAGAGGAAGGGAACACACTGGCTGGGAGGCTATTCCACATCTTCACAGTACGACATAGATAAGAATTATCAAACTTCTTCGTTCGTGCCGGTATGGTTGCTACTGTGAATCTGTGGAGACTCGTACCCGTCCGTAAATATTTGTATATACTAAATGCCAATCAGTCAATACTCAATCTCATTACGTCAAGTCTAACTGACCTGTTGTCATTAAAATTAGTACTATTACCACATTCATGTTTAAGAATAAGCTATCGCTCGTACGCTATTTGCAGTAATGTGTTCGCATTCCAATAGCAGTGAATAATTACCTCGCAGATGTGTCGTTTCGTTCAATTTAGTTTTTTTTACAAAGAAATAACTGTATTTTAAATACTTCTAAGAACGTAGGTAGAAACTGTTGACTGATGACAGTCTACCGACGATAACTTAAAAAGTAAAAGTCGTTGTATTGGAAATAAGCTTATTTGTAAGCAAAGACGATGGTTCCAGAAATCATTTTTGAACGCATTTTCAACGTCGAATTCTATACAAACTCACTTTACAACCATTGTTATTAGTAGCTTAGTTTAGTGTAATAGTTACAAAACCAAAGCTATTTATTTATTGAATTTTTGTTTTATATTTTACTAGCCCATGCCCGCGACTTTGTCCGAGTAGCTTTGGACTAACGCTAACACGTAGCTGAAGCTCTCAGAGGAAAAAAAATCCTGATTTTGAAATATTTTTTATTGGTGTTCCGCTCCTATTGATCCCAGCATGATGATATGTTACCTTATATTCCTTCTCGATAAATGAATTATATAATACTGAAAGATTTTTTTTAATCGGAACAGTAGTTCCAGAGTTTACCCCCTACTACGTCACAAACTCACAAACTTTACATCTTTATAATATTAGTATAGATTATGCCTGCCGTATATCATATCTTATAGAACAACGGACTAAATCATTTTTTTTACTTAATCCGGTGCAGCTGTTAATGCCTAGTAAGGCCAATAGCGTAGTCAGATCGAAAAAAAATTTTTTTTAAATTAATTACAGGCCAAATGCAGGTCAGATACATAAACTGTGTGTTATTTTATTTTAGTTTTGTGTATACTTTAAAATGCAAATAACATGTAAAATACTGTTCATTAATACAAAGATGTATTTATGAAGTGAAAAAATTGTTTAGGCGCATTGAGCGGTATTTTTTGACAGAAGATAAATTTATAATTTCGCGCATGATATTCTAGTAAGCATGACCTACGTATTACGCTTGCTCGAGTTGCGTTAGACTAACGACGCCTAGTGTAGGGGGCTGTGAATATGTTATATTGATATTTGTAGTACATCACACGTTTGATTGATGGATAAAGATATTGCTCTAATTGTCAATAAATTTATTAGGTTCGTTTGCTATATGATATAAAAAATATATATATATGAAAGAAAGGCTATAGATAATAATGTCAATTTACAAATTATGAAATTGAAATAAATCACACTATAATTAATTTAAAATATCAAAATAAAACACAGTTTAACTTCCATTTCTTCAGTTTTGACTTAATTTGCAGTACTCATGACTGCCTCGATTTTTTAAATAAGTTCTGTTTTTCCAATTTTGAATTTTCTATTCCCTTATTTATTATATTTTTAGTAGAGTTAATACATTGAAGTGAGAAGAATCGTTAACAATACCTCATACATTAAATAAAGTAAAATAAAATACAAATATTTTGTAGTCGTTAAAGTGCTATGGAAAAAACATTCTTGTGCATTTCAAAGTTTTAGTACACATTATTTGTTTGTAGAAATCGAGTTTTTACTTACATTGTATCACTGGTAGTGGTCAGGGCAAAGATTAAACACAAAACGCAGAAAGGTAACGTCTATCTTACTGTCTAATGTACACGAGAATACTCTCATTATATTTAATATTTTTTAAATTACAAATTAAATGTTTGTCAATGTTGATTATTGTTACTGACTGTAAGTTCCATCAGTCTCTAAGGACGCGCTCTCAAATTTTAGAAGTTCAATTTCCGCTTCGAGTTCTACTAAACGCATATAGCTCACTCACACAGACACAAAAACTGATAAGCGCTGCGGTAATACCGCGCTATAAACGACTTTGATACTTTTATAAAAATATTACAATATTTACTTATTAGTTATGTTCTACTTTTTGTTGTATTTGATGCAATAGTACCAAAATAAATTATAGTTTCTCAAGGTCATACTCACTCAAAAACAGTATAACTAAACGTAAATATGTATACGTAATAGACAGATACATCGAATTTGTCTTCAAATATTTAGCCCCTCTGTGCCCGATCAAGGCTTAATTTCTCAACATTTTCATGAAGAGTAATATTGTGGTAACTGGATCATAGTTTAGGTAATAGCTAGAAACATCAAGTTGTGCCTAGATGTTTAGTCTCCTAGTGTAGGAGCAAGGTTTCAATTTTTTAAAGTTTGGTGAAAACAGTATATATGATAATCTTAGTATAGTAATAATAGTTGGAAACATTGAGTTTGCACACAAAGGCTTAGTGTCAGCCAAATGTTTCATATCTTAGGATCAGATGAGAGCTATTTCGTGATATTTTTTTTAAATATTAATAATAACTATACCTACACATGAAGTTTGCGCTCTGAAGTTGAGTCTTGTCGTATCAGCTAAGAGTATAATTTCTCATAGACCAAGTGAGTAGCTGAATCATGATAACAGAATTTTGGTACTGATAATCACTAGAAACCTAAACTTTGCGATCAGTGTTCTAGTCTCATAGAGTCAGATCAACGTTTCATTTTATAGATCAGATGAGTAGCTGTATCATGAGAATTGAACTGTAGTATTCAAAGTAGTTACAAACATCAGGTTTGGGTTCAGATGTTTAGTCTCACTCTATCTGATGAAATTTTTATTTTTCATGCGTAGATGCGCTAGCTGCGTAAGTAATCTTTGTCGTAATATCAAAATTTTTGTATAGTATAGAGTAACTAGAAATATAGAGTTTATGCTGAAAAGTATCATAGTGTCTTATTAATGTTTAATTCCTCATGGGCTAGACAAGTGGCTATATCGTAATAACTGAATTTTAGTACATATATATATTAGCTACAAATATGAGTGTGTGCTCAGAGATTTAGATAGGAGAATTTTTAACTTAACGTTTGCTTTTATATCAAAAATAATTCTGTGAAAAACATACTACAAAACACCTGAATTGTAAGTTGTAATACTGATAGTACAACGGGCAACATGTGATGGCCTTTGTGTAAAACGAACCCTAATTCCACCGACAAACTTTGCATCTCTAGCTTAGATACACTTTTCACCAAATGATTCGTTTCATTATAAACAAGACTTGAGAGATCATGTTCTCATAAAGAATAAGCGTTATATTTGATTCTTTTGAAAGATTACATTTGTTTGTAAATCCTGCAGCGTGTTTATGATATTATTATATCTTTTCTGAATAGATAATAAAAATTAGTAAAGAGAATGCGAAAACGACATATATATTTCTACCCATGAAAGAGCTCCCTACACGTTTCTAAGAGTCCATTATGAGGCCATTTTGTTATTACCTAACGAAAGGAGTACAAACGAGACATCTGTTTCTATCCATCAATGACTTCCATAACAGTTTTTGAAGTGGGTCGTCATCAGATCATTTTGTTCAGTCCTGTGGTAAGCTCTCGTCACTACTAACAAGAGGACTACAAAGACGACATATGTATTTCTACCCGACAAGAAGTTCCATAACAGTACCTCAAAACATAAAATATAAAAAGAACTAACGTAATAAAAATCAAATTTAGAATTTTTGTTTCAACCTAATCACAGTGTCTCTTACTACTAGAAAAGTAAACGACTATAAAAAGTTGGTTAGTATTTCGAAATGATCAAAACGTTTTGTGAAGTGTATACGTATTTCTACAGCGATTTATTTTTTACCAGTCGAGTGCAAAACGACGTACACGTCCTTACCGTATGGCGCCAGAGCGCGGTCTGTGGCGCGGTCTAACACGAAGTGAATCCTTCTTTCATACTTTTGTGTCAATCGAAACTAAATAAAGAAATAAATTGAACCTTATTCCATAGGAGTTAAAGTCTACATAATTAACATAAAATGGTGAAATTTTGTTCACAACTAAATAATTTTTTTCTCAGATGTAGTATACATAACTTGGATTTTATTTCTTGTTATTTAAACTTGATTATATGTAGCATAATCAGGTATTGTTTTAAATTAAGAAAATCGTAAAATTACTGAGATTTTGATACCGAAAATCAGGCTGTTTTGCGAGAGGAGACTACGGAGAATTGATTATTATAAATGAAAACTCATTAGTTTTAAAAAACAATCATCTGTACAATATTGTTAAAGGTTCAATGTATCTGTAGTTAGTCATTATGTTTACCAAAGTTAGTAGTTTTGTTGTAATTCTTGCCGAAAAACAGTGAAAATGGACCTTTTTTGTGAGCGCGTCCTTAATTGATGGCGCTTTAAATTAGTTTGTCGAGAGAAAACTGTTGGATCGTTATAAATATCTCATTGTAGCGCCGCGTTTGAACCATCGGATTTTAATTTAATTTTCCATTCGTTACCGCGAAACTTTCTAGGTAAACCCATTACTCTGTAATACCGGATACTTTATCATAATTTTAATTCAATATAATAACTGAGCCACAGCAACGCGTATGCCAGTGTGAGCTGGTTATATATAAAAGTAGAAAAACATTATACTCAACACTGTTTGTCGGCTCTGTGATGAGATTCATTAATCTATGATGTATTTTCTAAGAATTTAACCGCGTGGTCGTATACCACATCTTTTTACAACGCGGACACTCTGTTTACTTAGATCGTAAATTATAATAGAAAGTGTAGACTGGAAATTATATCGATGAGTTAGTTTTAAGTGAATCATATTTGTTTGATTCGGATTGAATACTATTTTAACATTTGCGAATATAAATTACGCAATAATGTATCAAATCAAAAATACTTTATTCAATTTAGACCCTAAAAAGGAGCATAAGAACTCCAAAACTCTAGCATCGGTTCGGATCAATAGTAACGAGAAGGATTTGTAAGAAACTCGATCTGCTATATTATTTAATGTTTAACTTATTTATAACAATTATACAAATTCGTATCTATACATAAAAAGGTGAAAATAGTAATAGAAAGAAACTCTTTATTGCAATCCTTAAAGATACATTAAACAGCAATTTATTATCAATTTATTTATTTTTCATTTTCAAAATATAAGCAGTAATTACACAGAAAAGTTAATAATATTAATTACACTAACGTATAAACCAATTAATCATAATATATTTAAAACTGTATATAATAAAACACATATTAAAGTACTTTATTACATTAAATAATTCAATTCGGTACCTTTTTCTCCTCTGCGAACTGATTATTCGAAATCTGAGATCGTTCTGGCCAATTGGCTTTAGTATTATGAACGAAAAATGTAAACCAGTAATTTTCTAACCTAACCTACGAATCAAAAAACCCTTTAAGTATGTTTCTACTAGTTTTCGTTCGTGGTTTAGCTTCCATTTAATTGACTAACATTGGACCTTGAGTTTTGAAGTACACCAAGAAACTCCTCAAAATCGAATTGAAAATGTAAATCCATTGAGATGTTGTTTATAACAATTTGAGACTAGATAGACACCTAATTATTTTCAAATACAAAAACATCCGGATGAATTTTTTAGCTTATTTTTTTCTAAGTTTTTTTTTGTTTTTTTTTTTTGTTAATATTTTCATCAGGTTATAAAGAACCCACTGCAGGTCCATAGGCATCTTCCCACAGAAAGAATGGGCTTATCAGACCACGACGCGGCGATTTCAAACTCTGAGAAATCCAGAGTTCTACATTTTTCCACACATACAGTAGTACTACAAGAATATTTCTCAGGTTCAGGTTCCTCACGCAGGGGCAGTTTCAGGTCAGTGAGCATGCTCGATCCCTGGCTGCCCCTTCCATGCGGCGGACGGTACACCGTGGGGTTTTAGTCCATGCGAATCGGACATAACCTACCCTCTCCCCCGGGAGGGTAGCGTATCCGTTAGGGATTTCCCCACGTTAATAAAAAAAAAAAAAGGTTCAGGTTCCTCACGATGTTTTCCTTCACCGTCAGCCGATACTGTTACTGTTCCAGGCATCGAATCTGCGGATATCGCAATACTACCGGTAAAACCACTAGTCCACCACGACTTGTACGATATGAAGTTTATCTAAGTGACGTCGACTTGAAACTGACTTTAGAGTTTAGTTTAGTAGGAGTTTACCTTTGGCAGTTAAAGGCAATAACTTACTATCATTTGACTGTATTGTATATAACTTAACATTTAATGTCACTAATTAGTATCAACTAATACTAGTAATTTACTTGAAAATGTAGTTATTACCACATAAGGTATGATGTTTCGAGGTCATGAGTAGGAACAATTTAATAAACCCAAGACTTTGAACACAAGAGTTTGAAGGTGATAGCTTGTGAACTAGTTTTATAAATTATATAAATATTACCTCACCGAAGGCCTATAATTAAATTCAACCGTTGATATTTACAATCATTAGTTGGTTTTTTCCTCAGTAGTAACTTCAACCCATTCAGTACATTAACTTAATCTCTTACAAGTTTATTTTTTTATTACTAACATTCATACATTGCTTTGAGGAGCAGTTTAACTCGGGTTTAGGTTTTTAATTTGTGTATCACTGCGAACGAAGTTGTATATTTTTTTTTTGTTTTTTTATTAAGTGACAATTTAATTAGGCGTGTTTAGCGGTATTTTTAGCAAGACATTAATTTATAATTTCGCGTCTAATGCGCACATCAACACAGTTGAATTAAAATTATATCTATTAAATACTTGTCACGTGCAAGTACCCAATTAGGTTCCACAACAGCACCATCCAACATCGAATCTATTAACTTTACGTAAGGCAAGAGAAAAAAAAATCAGTTATCTGTAAAATCTATATATATCTGTAAATAATTGTATACTTTTAAGAATTGATTTATTCTATATGTAGGTACATCCATAACAAGCCGGACGCTTGATCCGTCACGCCTCTCTATCGCTTGTTCCGTGCTCACGCTTACACGCTCGGCTCAGGCGGAACGTGACAATGAGTCATGCTTTTTCGTGCGTGCACTTGGCATTCATTGATTTAAAAAACGTTAACATTTCAAAAAACTAAAGAAAAAAAGTTATCCGAAAACAAATAAACAGACAGCTGAATAAACAAAAATTTTATTTTTTTCTTCCTTATATGTACCGTATATTATCTGGTTCATTTAGTTAAAAATTGTTATTTAAACATTACAAATAGACAGTACAATTTTGTCTATTTGTATATATTTTGTGAATGTAACAAGCGCCAGTAATTAGTTCACATATTGAGTTTAATTTGCAATAATTATAAGAATGAATAATGTATAAATGCGTACTGTTGGCGCTACCTTTGTTGAATCAGCAAATAAATGATACTATGACTTCATCATGATGTTTGTTTTGAAATAATACATGTTTTAATCAACTGGTTTGTATCCTTTGTTGGTTTAGTAACTATTTTGCAATAGATTTTAATACATTTCGTCGCATATCTTTACTATAATCTCAAAGCGAACAATAGGTTACCCATAGAAGGCAAAAAAGAACAGGAATTATCTTTTTCAATATATCACACTTTTCGTCTGTCATTACGTCTGTCTGTTTGTTCGCGATAAACTCAAAAACTACTTAAAAGAATTTCATGTAGTTTTAACCAGTAGACAAAGTTTTAAAAAAGGCAGAGTTCCAACTTACAAGGTAGTAGCTAGACAGGCGGAAAAGCTCTAACACTATGCAAATATAGATGAACTATGTACAATGCACCTTAATTATTCACTAAGAACTTATCAGAATTTGGAAACCCAATGAATTACCATTGCTTAGTTAAATTAACCATATCTCTTTTGTCCCCAGGTCTACGTCACAGAAATCGCTGTACCAGAAATAAGAGGTTGCCTAAGTTCTGTCCTGAAGATACTAAGCCAAATCGGGATTCTAATCTCTTTCACATTGGGAGCGTATCTGAACTGGTACCAGCTCGCTCTAATGGTGGCTGCCGCGCCAATATTATTATTCTTCGCCTTATTCTTCATACCTGAGACACCGTCCTCATTACTTTTACGAGGGAAGGAGCATGAAGCCGAAGAGTCGTTGCAATGGTTCCGAGGTCCTGAATCTGATATCCGTCAGGAGTTAGCAACGATACGGACGAACATCCTAGCTAGTAAATTGTACGGTGGGAATACGAGCAAATTGAAGAATTTATTATCGAAAAGGTTGACAAGGCCTGTTTTGATCACTTGCGGGTTGATGTTCTTCCAGCGTTTTACCGGAGCTAATCTGTTCAACTTCTATGCTGTTAAAATGTTTAAAAAAACCTTCAGATCTATGAATCCCCATGGAGGTGCTATAGCAACGAGCGTCGCACAACTTTTAGCGTCTTGCTTATCGGGGATGCTTATCGACAACGTCGGCAGACTGCCTCTCCTCATGATAAGTGGTGTTATGATGTCCATAGCGCTTGCCGGTTTCGGTTCTTACGCTTACTACGAAGAGGTCATAAGAAATGCCGCTGATCTGACCCAAGCTGAACCGGGATCTTATGATTGGATACCATTACTGTGCGTCTTGACGCTGACGATCGCTTTCTCTTTAGGTATAAGTCCTATATCATCACTTTTGATTGGAGAACTGTTTCCTCTAGAATACAGGAGTACTGGCAGCGCTTTAGCAACGAGTTTCAGCCACTTGTGCGGATTTGTCAATGTGAAAACTGCAGCAGATTTCCAAGATCACATTGGTTTATATGGATTGTTTTGGATGTATGCTGGTATATCTGTTCTTTGCCTGCTCTTTGTTGTTCTCTTCGTACCAGAAACGAAGGGAAGAGAGATCGACGAAATGGATCCGAAATATGTAGAATCTCTTTGTATAAACCGATAGTTGTAGATTTAGAATCGGCTAAATATTTCAGTATTATAATATTTAGTGGTATTAATGTGCCTTTGATAGTTCCTTTAATCATCACAAGACTAAATCCATTTCGAAATATATTATGCTTTATGTCTACGAGTTAAAAGGAAGTTGAGAGGAGAAATCATTAGTTTTCTTGGTGTAAATAAACTAAAAAATGTATAATTCGAAAAGTGTTGGTGACTTGGTCTAACAAAGTGTTGGCCGAGAATTTTTGTAGGTAGTGCAGTTAGTGTATGTGGATATGTGGACTGATTGAAGTAGATTGGTGTAAATTACAATACTATATCTAAACTATCCATTGACTTTGAATTATACGAAATGGAATAACTAAGATCTGATTCGCATCAGTTAATCTTTTTTTATCTTATGTTATTTTTTTATTTGTATTTATTGTAAATATTAGTAAAATATTATATTAGTCGCTACGGGTATGAAAATATATTTCAGTCAAAAATTTAATAATGAATCCTTAATTAGTATATTTAAAAATAGTTATTCTTTTGTTTTGACATATTATTTCACAAAATAAAAAAAAAATTGTGTTTTATATTAAAATGACGATTTGTTTTTAAACCATAATGTGACTATAATTATTTACTACGTAGATACAAATCGTATAGGTTGTAGACATAATTTACGAACGCGAGTGTACTATTTGCTTATTAAATCGAACTGTCGAACTTTAATCGAATTAAAGAACGTTTAAAACGTCGGTATTTTTTACTTCTATATGTTATAGCTTAAAGTTAGAAATTGTTACAGTACACATAAATCTAGCTAATTTGCAAATTTATCCATATTTGTTCAGCGCTCGCGCTTCTTTTGTCAAAATTCCAACCTATCCTAACCTAACAGGTCATTATTCAATCTAATTACGATTGATTATCAAACAATTGTCTGCACTTTAAGAGTTCACTTCAGTGAATCTCCTCATTACCTTGATTATCTGTATAATAATGAAATTCTACACTTTAACGGTAACATATATAAATAAAAAAATGTTCGTTGTAAACGTAAATAGATGTTTTATATGCGAAAAAAATATATTTTATCGATGTTAAAACTACGGTGCTAGAAGGTGCCTTTGCATTTTTGATAAAGAATTGTTATATGTACCTAGTGAGTGTATATAAACAGTATTAATAAGTTTTACATGTATTTTATGTATATTTATACAGTAGTGTATAAGTGTGTTAAATTTAATACGTTGCCATAAAAAAGAAAATGTTATTTTAATGTTTTTTTGTACTTAAAACGTCGAATTTAAGTGTTTCAATAAAATGCTATGAAACTATAATTAGTATTTTTTATAGATTTAATAATCCTTCTAATCTACAACATACGTACAACTACCTACGACTTTATTCACATTGAACTACAGTATGAAATTGAATAACACTGAAATATAAGAATAGCGCCATATAAGCACTTGTTTAAAATTTTCCTGAGGCATACGCTAGTGACCCATTTTGCCAGTAGTCACATTGTCAGCATTTTTTTTTTATTGAAGCACGACAAAGTGACTGCACTATGCCTGAAGGTAAGCATAGTACAATCCAAGAACAGTGGCGACCACCGCGAGACAGATCATCCATCGTCGTTCGCCGCTGTCATGTCGGCCATAATGACGAGAGTCACTCGGTATTGGATATGTACAGGCTGATCCCGAAACGCGACGCGCAAAAGCGAGTCACTATGACGGGCTTTTTCGCCATGTACATGGTGGTTGCGACCCAGTCGGGCTGTAAAACCCTACCACCCCGCATGTAACCCCGTTGTTTGGGGGGCGGGGGAGGGAAGGGTGGTAGGCCTCCGGAGCTCTCACTTGCCGAACGAAACGCAACAATGCAAGCATTGTTACTTCACGTGGGTGTTTCTGTGCGTCGGGTGGTAGTACCCCGGACGAGCTGTGACACATTCATGCTGAAACCAATAATAACTTCATAGTGGTTCTACCACCTACTCCTAACATAGTCGTACCGCCGACATAAGTGAAAACTCAAAATAATAAAATAAACGTGTTCTCATTTGAATTTTCTTACTAATTATAGTGTGAATGACAATACATGTAACGATTTTGGAATTTATTAATTGTTATTATTAACATTAGTATGGTTTTCATATCTATTGACACTCGGAGATATAATTATATACATTTTTAATAACCCTATTAATCAATCAAACGTATGATGATCTGTAAATGATCAATATTATATGTACACAGGCCTCTATACTACGCATCGCTAGTAGTCTGAAGCAAGTCGCACAAGAGTAATATGCGCGGTCACTTTTTACTAGGATTTCATGACGCGAAATCATAACTTTATCTCCTGCCAAAAATACCGCTCAACGTGCCTTAAAAAGTTCTCACTTCAAATATATTGTCTACTAGCCGCTGCCCGCGACTTCGTTCGCGTGGAATAAATTCTTTGGACTAACGTTAACACGCAACGGAAGCTTTCAAGAGGGAAAAAACCCCGATTTTTAAACATTCTTCATTAATGCGTCGCTCCTATTGGACTTAGCGTGATTATATATAGCCTATAACTATTATCGATAAATGAGCTATATAACACTGAAAGAATTTTTCAAATCGAACCAGTAGTTCCTGAGATTACCCCCCTACTACATCATAAACCCACAAAGTGACAAACTTTACCTCTTTATAATATTAGTATAGCTATTTAAGCAAGCATTAAATATTCTACAATACAATTCATATGAAAACAGCTGCACAATATAAAAACAGGACAATTTGCGTGTAGGTGTTAATTGATCTAAAAGAACACCTTTTGTGATGGAACTATCAATGGAAAGTCGATTATTTTATCATCAAACAATCACTTCGTATACCGTATTGTATCTAATTGGAGTGAAATGGGGAAAGAAAATGATACGTGACGAAATCACATAAACCCGTTTTGACGTTGTTATGTTATACCTTTCACGGAATAACAATGCACTTGTTTATTTTATTTTATTTTATATCTAACTACCTGATGGTGAATAAATTAGTCCTAGCTTAGCCCAAGGCACCGTATGCTTTATCTATTATCTGTTCTGATGACTATTTGTAGTAATAAATAAATTATTAAAATAATTTCGATTTCGACACGTTAATGCTTTGAAGCACTATTTAGTAGCGAGTTAATTTAAACAGATAATATGAGAATATTATCTACACATACCGATTTTCAGAGCCATCGATCGATAGAACAATGAAGAACCTACTCTCGAGAAATCTAGTAGCAAGAAATGAAATTGAATAAGATCGAAGTATGCTTACAAATGACATTAGAACGAAACTATTAATTTTTCAAACCAACATTGGTTTTTACATTAATAAAAAACATAGCGTTACAAATATACAAAAGCGCCTTACATAAATCTGTCCGCAAATAATGTAGTATCTTGATATAATATTCTCCACACCCAGGCGCAATTTAATTATAGCAGTCTGATGATTAATTATTAATATTTTTAATAATTTATGTGTTGTTCGAAGACTATAATGTGTTATTATACACATTAAATATAATCAGATAGCTGTTACAAATAAACTAAACAATACACACTCGAAGACAAGGGTTAAATGATCTATTCTTAGCGAAACAGAAGCGTTCTCCTTTGAAACGAATACCAACCATTAATAAATCATACTTAACAAGATTTACGAATGCTTTCTACATATAAAATGTTACGTTTGTCCTATCGTTCATATTTTAAAGTCGATCAATAGTAGACATATTTTGAAAATATGCTTTAAACAGTTCACTAAGAACTTTGTGAACTTTTTTCTATATTTGTAAAGAGTACAATAATATGTTTTTTTTTTATTTATATGAAAAAAATATGTCACAAAAACGCGACATTAAGTTCACATGATAGGTAGAAATACATGTTTTCCGTGATTTTCGGTATTATTAACATTTTTCCAGCGCCCACCAGTTTGGTAATTTCAAGTACTTAATATTTGAAGTCATCTTTGTTAAGCTTGATTGTTAATGCTTACTTAGCCTCTATGGTTAGAGGTAAATAATTATATATAGCCAAACGTGGTCTAAACAGGAATCGAGTCCAAATGTCCTTTAACCCGTCGACATCCATTGCTATGATATATATTATTAGCTTTTCCCGCGACTTTGTCCGCTTGGAATATTTGCTTTGGGCTAGGATTAACATACAGCGGAAAGTCTCAAAAGAAAAAGTACGATTTGAAGCATTCTTAATTGGTGCTCCACTCCTATTGATCTTAGCGTGATGATATGATATATATATGAGCTATCGAACACAGCAAGAATTTCTCGAATCGGATCAGTAGTTCCCGAGATTAGCTCGTTCATGCAAACAAACTCTTCAACCTTATGATATTAGTATAGATATTGAATTTAATAACTATAGTTAGTCCCAAGTGAGTTCGGAGGCAAAACTTAGTATCGTACATAAATCATATACACTTGAAATCTAAATAGATTGGGGCAAAAGTTCTTTGAACGTTCATTTGAAGTGGATAGAATATAACATCAGATTACCAATACTAAGCAAACATATATACCCTGTTTGTGTTTATTACTAGCTTTGTCCGACAGCTTTGCCTGAATTTCTGACTTTGAAACGCCATAAAGATTGTGTACCAACAGTAACTAAGCTTTTATGGAATAATTTTAGTGCTTCGTCTATATAAGTAATATATGTGCACACTAATTTTTGGCCCCGGCTTCGCATAGGTAATATTTATTAACCTACCGTCTAAACTGTCAAAAAAATATATGCAAAAATACAGCTGCTTTAACTTTCTACGTAGTACCGCTAATACTTGATAGATGTCGCTGTATTGAATTAAAAAAGTATAAAATGGCGGTGTCAAAATTGTTTTTAGATAAATAGCCTCTCGTCGAATTAAAAAATGAACTACATTGTGTAGCCTCCGATAAAGCTTCGGCTGCCATCAAGCGTTTAAAGCTTAGGAACTGTCCAGGTCTCGATGGGATCAGGAATGGAGTGCTGAAACCTCTTCCTGATCATATCATAGCCCCATTAATATGCAGTTTTAGTGCCCCAGGTTCACTTTTCAACCATCAGGAAATAAGCCATAGTTCATAAATTCAGCAAAAAAAGCTACGCTTCCCACTAGCTTTGATTCATGGTGAACTATATAGATCGAACGAAAAGGTTTCTTACGAACGCTGCCTTAACGATGAGAGATATATGATTGAGATCTAGAAAAAAGTTGTAAACCTTTATAATGCATATAAAAAGTCACGATAGCATGTCTAACTTTTATATTTAAGTCACAAAAAGTAGTTTTTATACTGAGACAATTATTTAAAATAAATCATAGCACTCAGTACTAACCCGAATACACTCATAATGTCATTTCAAGCAAAAATGTTCACCGTCCAACACCAGTCAGCTAGTATATACATGTATATACTAGCTGTTACCCGCGGCTTCCCACGCGCTTTTTAAAAATCTATACTAATATTATAAAGCTGAAGAGTTTGCTTGTTTGTTTGTTTGTTTGGTTGAACGCGCTAATCTCAAAAACTACCGGTCCGATTTGAAAGTTTCTTTTAGTGTTAGGTAGCTCATTTATCGAGGATGGCTATATGCTACATATCATCACGTTAAAACCAATAGGAGCGGAGCACTAATGTAGAATGTCTCAAAATCGGGCTATTTTTAGAGCATCCGCTGCGTGTCAGTGTCAGTATTATATGCGTTGCCATGGTAACATGATAACATTCTATCGGAAATATTATTAGGGTTTATTTTGTGTTCCTGTTCAAAAGTTTATTCTACGTTATTTTTAATTCCAATTATTGATTATAAGTAGTACGTTGCTATCGCAAACATTTTTAAAGTCTATTTTGTGCTGCTATTCTAAAATGTTAGTAGTAATAATATTCATCCATCAAGACAGGCGAAGGAATTAATCCATACTGCCAATTCTGAAGTTGTCAATATAGATAGTTCTTATGTATTCTCTACCCAGTTTTCTTCTAAGTTAATGTAAATATTATATATAGTATAATATTTCGTAAATTTATATCTTCTTAATTTTCAAGACTACAGAATTCATGCTCCGTGGTATTATGTTTCATTCATTTCACTTATGCACAATAAACAAACCATATTACATAAAACGCCACCAATTTAATACAATATAGAGCCAAATAACACAAGATTATGAATAAAATATAAAATCCCTTACATGACAGACTGAAATCCCGCCAAAAACTCCTCAAAAAATTTATTCTACGTTAGTTTTGTTCCCAATTTTTGGTTTGTGATATATTACGTATTATAAGAATAAAGAGTGTGTATATAATATTAAAATAAATACTTTTTGATGAATACATATATCTGTGGTGCTACAAATATCAACATTTTTTTTAATTTTGTTGATATGTCTGTTTGTTCATTTATTCCGGGTGATCTCCGAAATGGCTGGACCTATTTAAACGGTTTCTTTCTCAGAAATGACTATGCTATTGACCTAGCAAGGTCTTGATAGCTTCAACGGACTACAAGTAATATTTGAACGGGAATTTTACGGGCAAATAACTAACTAATTAGCTGTTTTATTTTAAGCTAGCAGGTTCAGCAGACAATATCTGCCCTTATAATAAGACAAACTATACATAAACCTTGTCCATGATCAATTTTTTTTTTTTTTTTTTATTGTAGCTCAGCAAAGTGACTGCACTGTGCCTGATGGTGAGCACAGTACAATCCAAAAACAATAGCGACCACCGTGAGACATGCCATTCCTCGGCGGACGCCGTTGTCATGCCGGCCTACGTAAATGTCTCTTCACGTTACGCTTGAAGGACCCCATGTTATAGGAAGGAGGGAACACACTAGCCGGGAGATTGTTCCACAGCTTCACGGTACGGCAAAGATAAGAAGTTGCGAACTTTTTAGTTCGTGCCCAGATAGGATTTACCGTAAAACTATGGCTCCGAAGCCCAACGCGAGTGGTTCGGTTATGAAAAGGAGGGGAAGGGATTAAATTAAATAGCTCTGCAGAACATTCGCCATGATACAGACGGTAGAACACGCTCAGTGAGGCAATATCTCTGCGCAACTGAAGCGGCTCTATAAACTCTGTAATGTTCTGCATCATTAACAATGCGCACAGCTCGTCTCTGCAACCTATCCAGGGCATCTAGTAGGAATTTAGCGGAACCGTCCCAGAGGTGCGAACAGTATTCCACGTAAGGGCGAACTTGTGCCTTATAAAGGAGGTATAGCTGATCAGGCGTGAAAAACCGCTGCACTCTGTTCAGGATTCCGACTCTCCGAGATGCAGTGAAGATTATGCTCCCGATGTAATCCCTGAGATTGTGGTCGCTGCGAATGTCTATACCTAAGATATCGAGGCTGTCTCGCATTGCGAGCGAGACATTCTGGAGAGCAGGGAGAAGGGTAAATGGAGATGTTTTGCAGGTAAACGCGCACACCTGTGTTTTGTTAGCATTAAACTCGGTATATATCGGTAAAAACGGCATGAAGATGCGTTTTTGATCTTATCGCGAATAGATATATAGACAGACGTGGAACAGGACTTTGTTGACACTATGTTGTGATGAACTGTTATCCGTGTATTCGTATGTGTAAAATTGAACAAAAATATGTTGTTCATTGTAAACATGCGTGTGTGACTGCTCTGGACTCCAAGAATAAATATAATTGAAAGACATATGTTTATATGTGATTTAAATTATAACAAGGCATATTAATAACTCAACAATGTGGACATATTATATTTATATAATAAAAGATTTAACACGTATTGTTCAGTAATGTATAGCTTAATATTTTCATTACTTTCTTATATAGTGTAAGTGAGCAATTGGAATACTGCTATGTAAATCCTTTTCATGTAAATATTTTGACGAAAGCTTTCCATCTATCTGACATGGTGTTTTTATGAATTCGAAAACAAAAATGATGTAACATAAAAAATCCAGGTAATGACAATAACACTGCCTATTGGGTACATAAGACATAATAAGACTGACATGAATTGCGAAGAAAAAAAGCCATCAAAACTTTTGAAACTGTTAATATAAGTAATACAAACAAACTTCAGAATTTTTAAAATACAAATATGTATAAACTATACATACAATAACTACAAGAAATGAAAAGCTTTCGCAGAATATCTAAAATAAATAATTTTCAATCATTACTACGAAAAAAAATAGTAAAGTGAATACGCGCAAATGAGGGATCGCGATTATAGCCGCGGGCTGAGGAAAGCTCTCAAGCCTTGTTAGTCGATGCAGGCTATCCATGAGATCAGTTTAGCTATAGATATATCCAGAGATAAGCAAGTAAATTTTCAATGTACAACGCTCGCCTCTATTGCAACTTGAACATTTGCCTATAGTTCCAAAATTTGGGGCCACCATATGGACTATCAGGCTGGGAAAAATTGTGTAGTTAGAAACTGTGGCAAAAGCCTAATATTTATTATGTTTCAATTGAAAATAATAATTTACAACTAGATATACTGATAACGATAAGAATATACGAAACGGAGTACAGTTGTCAAATGTTCGATGAAATACCTCATACACATGGAGTTTTTAAGCAAGTATATCTGGTTATTACAAAGGAAGAAATAAAAGATACACTCGAAAGCAAATATAGAATATTTTTAATTAAAAAGGTTGACGACTGTTAAGGAGTGGAAGTGTAGTGAGACTAGTCGTGTAGGCTTTAAAAGATCTACTTTAACTTTTTATGTGTATGGATACGGATATATAGCCTGCAACTACCTGCGTCTATGTATTTATAAATGACGGCAAATTGATATGAACAGATTTTTGTGAAAAAAAAATGTTCGTGTGTCTAGAAATAAGTAATAAAATATATATCAATCATTTTTCTGTCTAGCTGTCCTTTTGTGTGAACACGCATCACTGCTTTAGTACTCGGTTTGCAATAAAATATCACGAAGAAAATCATGAAGTATATCTTCGAGACCAACTTAAACTTTCATTAAAATCGGTCCACTTTATCAAAAGTTATTGTTGCATGACAGTCCGAGTTAAGTACGAGAGAAAAGTTTATCTACTTAGTACATTCAAATTACTTTATTAACGACTGTTTTATTACATAGGGTTCCACGCAGACGAAGTCGCGGGCATAACTAATTATAAATATAAAAGTAATTCGGTTTGTCGGGCTTTTTGTTTTTTATACAGGTAAATATTAAGGCTGTTATTCGTAATAGATGTACCGAAATACACGTAAACAAAATTACAGGTAAATTTAGTTATAGTATACAGTAACAAGATTTATCCCCGAATATGACCCTAGACCTGTAATACCTCGTATGACGAAAAGCTAGCTTCAATCGATAGATTATAACACTGCAACACAGATCAGATGAAACGGATATACAGTATGCGATATGAACGAGAGAGACAGACGTATAAGTAACGTATGTACAACTGAATTTTTCTACAATAGGACTGGTTAACAGATTTCATCAAATATTTTTAAATTCTTTTGAAATGTAACAGATTTCTTGGAAGATTTGAATTGGAAAATTGTTATTAGATATGAGACATATGTAGATAATTTCTTACTTAACACTTCAATCATGACGTTCTGTGTAATGGGTGTAATTTATAGCCATATGAAAATAATTATAACACTGTGAAGTTACATATTCTTACAGCTGTTATTTCATAAGCCAACACTGCTTTTAGTTAGCTGCTACCGCCATCCGTGTTAAGATTTTTTTTTTCTAAAAGAATATAACCTTTTTTTTAGTTTTATTTTTGACAAGCTAAACTATTACTGCCTATGTTGAGTAGGTAATAATATTACAAGTGTCTTGTGATGTTTCCAAAGTCCTGACAAGATCGTAGCACCCTTATTAGAACTTTCTGAGGTGTTTTTGTGGCATCTCAGAGTTCATTCTCCATTATTATTTTTCCCATCCACTTTACTCATGTTTTTTTTATATCATAGGAGGCAAACAAACAGGTGGGTCACCTCATTTTAAGTGATCACCCCGTCCATAGACACCAGTAAAACCAGAGGAGTCGCAATCGCGTTGCCAGCTTGTGTTGGCAACGTAGTGGGGACGGCGAAGGAAGAGAGGGGAGGTGGGTCCCTGGCGCTTTCATTGACCGAACGGAACGCAACAATGCAAGCACTGTTACTTCACGTCGGTTTCCTGTGAGAGGGTGGTACTACCCTGGACGAGCCGACCCATTTATACTGAAACCAGTAATAGCTTCAGCGTGGCTCTACGCCTATAATAAATGTATGTACAATGACCTATAACCTAATCCCACCAATATTCCAAAATATAGAAGACTATGAATAAAATATAAAAGCCTACATTGCAAACTAAGATCTCATCAAAAACTTAAACAACATTGTAGCGGCGATATCTAAAATAATAACTATTTCGACCGCTATGACGACGATACTATGGTCAAAAAGGGTAGGCACATACTACCGGTGGCAAAGAGTCTTACACCGCTGATCGTCTCTCACCAATAACAGGGCAAAGAACAAACTCACTAACCTGATGATGGTCTAAGGCCCAGACCATGAAACTCGAGCACGAATCCGTCGCAGCGCCATCCGCGAGACACATATGAATGTATCAGCCGTTTAATATTGTTCAGCACGTCACTATACACTCCGTATGTCCATACATAAACGTTCAATAACACGAGCCGCGCGGCAACACAGTGTACAGTTATTTGTATAACAATTTTGGAACATACGTTGTATGAAAACAACAATTAAATCCGCGACGAGCGAACTTTTTTAATGTTACTTAGTGGTACTAATGTCGAATTGTCGAGTAAACAGTAACTAACTGCCGCGTATTATAATTTTGGTGGCAGTACAGTCCTAATAATTTAAGCGCGCTGATTGGATTGTGAGAAGATCATTACCCGTGATTGGTGTTTGAGGATACATCGGTGAATCGGCCCAAGCAAATATCTTGTTGCATTTGGACAATTAATTCTGACTAAAACAAAATCACATCGAATCAAGATAGTTGCACGATTTTTCAACGTGTGTTCATAGAACTGGCGTCTGAGCTCTGCTAGATTGCTCGAAAATTATTTCACAGTTTCCTGAAGCGTAGGGCGGCAAAAATATTTTGAATTGAATAACGAAGATATTTCTTCTATGATATTTTTCTGTCCAGTTACTGCTCTTTTTACGATATTTTTTTTTTTTTTTATATACCAAACCGGTTATTCAGTGATTTCGAAATAAAAGTAGTAGCTTGAACGATCATTTTTTTTAATTCTTTCTAGATCTAATTATAGCTTAAAGTAATCTTATAATATACTAGAATTAGAAAATACTTAACATTTATTACAAAACAGTAGTCTTTCTTCATTTTGTGTCGAATCATATTAAGCTCGACAACATAATAACACGCTTCATGAAAAATCACTTAGTTGAACAAATTTTCTAGATAATCCATCAAACACTGTTAGACTTTATTAATCTCTGAAATACCAAAATGACGAATTAAAAAAATCAGAACTCAATAACGCCACCTGTTGTGTGTAACTGATGTAACAGGTCACCATCCAAGTGAGTTCATATTCCGGTTGACATTTAAAAAAATATTAAATTTTATGATGCTGTTTAGAACGGTGATCGCCGGCGTGATTGTCATTGTTAGATTACTGTCGTAAATTTTAAACTACACTCATCAAAAAAGTCTAAGCAACATGTACTAATTTAAATTTTAGGATGGTTCTTCACATTATAACGTTGTATTTTACTTTAAAAATAATATCTTTAGGGTGCTATGATGTTAAAATAACAGCTGTTGTCTTTATAAGTTCTTTTAATAACAGAAATGAACAATATTAGAATATACTGTAGAAACTAAGATACATAAGAAACTAAACTTTTTTTTTTACAAAATGAAATTTCTAAAGAAAATGTATATATTGTGAAAGAATAGAACAATTTAATACAAAGTATGGTCTCCTCTGCTATTCAGAACTTGTCGGCAACGATTATTCATTGAATTAATGAGACTGTTTATGTCATCTTGCGGTATTCGCTCCCAATGGAATTGTAGCAAATCCTTCAGCTGTTGGGTTGTTGTCGATCCGTTCAAGTCCTTCAAAACACATCTCTGGAGCATTTCCCATGCGTGCTCGATGGGGTTGAGATCTGGCGATTGTGCAGGCCAGGGCAATACCCGGATGTTCTCCGTTGCAAAGTATTCACTGGTTCGCCGAGCTGTATGTGAACGCGCATTATCATGCATTAACCTAAAATCGGAGCCAAAGGTTTGTGCAAATGGATAAACATAAGGTCTCTGAGAATATTCTCAATGTAATTTTCAGCATTCATGTTTCCATTTACAAAAACGAGCTCAGTTCGCCTGTTCTTCATAATACCCGCCCATAACATAGCGTTTGAGCCGCTGTATGGATGAACTTCCTGAACGCACCTGAGCCTTTCAGTATTTCCGGGCCGACGATACACTCGCACCCTTCTTGTATCAGGCTTAAACCCGAATCGTGCCTCATCGGAAAACATAATTTTATCCCATTGTTCCTGGGTCCATGTTATGCGTTCTCTACACCATTCATATCGACGAGCGCGATTCCCGTGACGTATCGGTGGGCACCTGATTGGGCGTCGAGCTCGTAGGCCGTACTCATGCAGTCGATTTCGCACAGTTTGAGGACTTACATCAACACCAATTGAAATTTGTAGCCTCTAACTTATCTCTCGAGCGGTTAACATCGGCTGGCGTCTTGCAGTCAGTTGTATGTACCGGTCTTGCCGAGTGGTTGTACTCCTTTTACGGCCTGGATGCTGTTCAGCGGGTTCTCCTGTATTATTGTAGCGCTGCCAAAGACGACAAATAACACTTCTATGAATGCCAAAATGTCGAGATACCTGAGATTGATTACTTCCCGCTTGCAACATCCCTACAGCTCTTTGCATTTCAAACTGCCATCAAATGACGTCGCTTCATGACGTAAAGAATATCTAACAATTCAATTTTGTCGCTAACTTTATTTAAATGGTTGAGAAAATTATAAAATCAAGACTAAACGTAGCAATTAAAACGCACTTAAATTCAAACAAATTCGCAGTCATTTGAATTTTATGAAAAAACAAAACATAATCAATTTTTTTTACAACCAGCCAGTTGTTATCTATAACAAAAAAGTTTACTTACTTACGCACTTTGTTTGAGTAAATACTTAGAAATTAATTAATATAAATGGTAAAATTTGTAATATCACGCATGTTGCTTAGACTTTTTTGATGTGTGTATATTAATAGAGACTGCGACACGGTGAGTTGCGGTGCGTTTTTTATTTTGAATAAGAAAAAAATCCACAATAGATGGTACGCGCACTGCGGTAGAATTTCGGCATGAGTCTCGGAGCCCGTTAATATCAGACCTTCCTTATTTTATATTAACATTTATTAATTACTAGCTGACCCGTGCAACTTCGTCTGCACCAAATTGGTTATCACCTGTTCAATTTTATTTTTAAAGGCGAAAAAATGTAATAAACTCAAAACCCGATTGCAGCCACACTTACCGTTTCCAATTCTGAATCTAAACTATAAAGGGATTCACTCAAACATATACCCAATTACAGTTTTATTATAAGTATATAGATAATGTGTAATGGTTATGTACGAAAACTTAGTATGAAAATGACAAAACGAAAGTATGTAAGAATTTCTCGGGAATTTCCGTAACATTAATCGATTTCTTTTAATGTTCTAAGTAAAAAGAAATCAGGACATAAACACGTGAACTTTGTTTTTCAAATCAAATTATGTTATCAATATTAATGTTCTACAATTTAGCTAGTGCGTAATAATTGAGTATTATAAACTAAAGCACTCAGAGATTCCTTTGTTGTAGTGTTATTCATACAGTTTAAAGGTTTTTTCGAGATGTTTCATTGACTATAAGCTTTGGTTAGTTGTAGGATTCGAACCTACAGTTTATTGATCTTTCTTATGCTACTTTCATATCTGGGTGTATAGCCAGGAACTTTTGTTTATAGGTAATTTCACTAAAACTTATTTTTTATTTATTTCGTTTTCATCATATATTTATTTAATAATTACTATTTTTAATTAATAATGTATTGAGTACATTACTATCTTATAGATTAAAGCTGACCCATGCAACTTCGTCTGCACCATATCGGTTATTACCTGTTTCAATTATATATTTAAATGGCGAAAGCGGGGTGGTAGGGTTTTACAGCCCGACTGGGTCACAACCACCATGCATATGGCGAAAAAGCCCGTCATAGTGACTCACTTCTGCGCGTCGCGTTTCGGGATCAGCCTGTGCATATCCAGTACCGGGTGACTTTCATCATTATGGCCGGCATGACAGCGGCGACCGGCGATGGATAATCTCTCGGTGGTTGCCGATGTTTTTGGATTGTACTATGCTTAACATCAGGCATAGTGCAGTCACTATGTCGTGCTTCGATAAAAAAATAAAAATAATAAAATAAATGCCAAAAATCTTAATAAACCTAATACCCGATTTCAGCGACACCTACCGTTTTCAATTGTTAAGTCGAACTATACAGGAACTCACTTAAATATATACCGAGTTGATATGTGAGAAATTTTTAAAAGTAAGCCTAAAATCCGTTCGCTGCATCACCTACCGGGTCCATTTAAAATAAAAACTAACCTACATATATTACCGATAAATGTCTTCCCAGTATTCGCGACAAATATTTTTTTGCCGATTTCAATTACATTCCTTGTGATTAACTATTAAAATTATATATTTGCCAAAATAAACATTATCTACAACACTGAGGGACAATATACCCTTCTAACATAAAAAAAAAAAAAACAAAATCGGAACATGAAATACAAATTTTTGTCATTCATCTTTCATCTTTGTGAGAAAAACTAAAAATAAAAAAAACTCGCATATGTAGTGTTAACAAAATTTTTGAATATGGCGCCATCTATGGACCCTTTTTAGCGGTTTCAATTGTATTTTTAAGCACGAAAAATCTTAATGAACCCAATTACAGCGACATCTACCGTTTTCAATTGTGAATCCAAACTATCCAAGGACTCAAATTTATAATAAGTGGGTATTTGAAAATTATTTTAAAAAACTTATTACATATTAGGTACTTTGGGGTGTAAGGGGTTCAAACAACACCTAGCAGACCCAAGTCAACCTCACCTGCTCGTGGTGCACCCTGCTGGACAACAGACGAGGCTCTGGCGATTGTGATCCCCTCGGGGTTTTGAAGGTCAGACGGCAGTCGCTTCTTGTAATATCACAAACCTGTCATTTCTTATGGATAAGTTATGAAAAGAATTTTGAGTGCTGTGGCTAGGGCGTCGCCGTATAACGACGCGCAGGCACATCGCCCTAGACCTGCGACAAGTGGACGAGGGCTACCGTGTCAAGTACGGGCACGGCTAAAGACGCAAGTACTCAAAAAGAAACTCCGCTTTGCCACTTGGAACATAGGTTCCCTTACTGGCCGCCACCGAGAACTGGCAGACGTACTAACAAGACGCCGGGTGCATGTCGCATTCCTACAAGAGACGCGATGGAAAGGGAATAAATCACGAGATATCGGTCAGGGTTACAAACTGATCTACTCCGGTTCTCCTTCCGGGAAGAATGGCGTAGCGGTAGTACTGTCTGAAGACTTTCAGAAAGGCCTCCTTGAAGTTGACAGAAGAAGCGACCGACTTATTCGGGTCAAAGTACTGAGTGAAGGTTTAATCACTCATTTAGTCAGTGCCTATACTCCTCAAGTCGGTTGCCAAGAGTCGGAAAAAGTAGCCTTCTGGAACGAACTGGAAGACACACTGCGCTGCATCCCCGATTCAGAGAAGATCATCGTAGGAGGCGACCTTAACGGACATGTGGGCAGGGAATCTCGAGGTTTTGACCGTGTTCATGGCGGCTTCGGGTATGGTCGCGCAAATGCAGAGGGAGATTCAATTCTCAGTACCTGCCTCGTATCAGACCTGGCGGTCGTGAACACGTTCTTCCAAAAGAAACCCGATCATCTTATAACCTACAAAAGTGGGTCACACGCCACTCAGATAGATTACTTTCTAATAAGAAGGAGCCAAATCAGTAAAGTAACTAACTGCAAGGTTATTCCAGGAGAAAGTCTCACAACGCAACATCGCATCCTTGTCATGGATTTTCTGGTAGTACCTAGGAAGAAAGTACCTGAACAACGTAGTCCGAGAACCAAGTGGTGGTTGCTGAATGGATCACAGAGAGATGACTTTCGTGAAGCCGCTCTTAAATTTGACTTCAGTGCAAACGATGAGCAATCCGTGAATAGTTGGTACTCTGAGATTCAGTTGGCACTCAGTAGGCTCGGTAAACGGGTGCTTGGTACTTCGAAGGGAGGCCGTGTCATCGACAAGGAAACGTGGTGGTGGAATGAGAGGGTGCAAGAGGCGAGCCGGGAGAAGAAAACGCGCTTCAAGAAGTGGCAAGAAACCGGTTCTCCTGAAGACCATAAATCGTATAAAACAGCTAAAAATGCCGCCAAGCGAGCCGTCGCCAAAGTCCGATATATGCAGCATGAAAGCTCGAAAAGCCGTGGGCCCGGATGATTTGCCGATTGAAGCGTGGAAAGCGATGGGGCCTTATGGTGTGACTATACTCACTGACCTTTTTAACCGCATACTCACTAGTCGCAGTATGTCTGACTGTTGGAGATCTAGCATCATCACTCCAATTTACAAAGGCAAAGGTAGTATACAGGATTGTCGTAGCTATCGAGGTATTAAGATCATGTGTCATACTATGAAGCTCTTCGAACGCATAATCGACGCCAGGCTCCGGTAAGAGTGCGTTGTCTCGGAGTGTCAGTACGGGTTTCGCCCTGGCTTCGGCACCATAGACCTCATCTTTGCTCTTAGAATGCTGGCCGAGGCATACAGGGAGAAAAATAAGCCATTGCATATGGCTTTTCTGGACCTGCAAAAGGCCTTCGACTGTGTGCCGCGTCCAGTAATTTGGTGGGCTTTGAAAGAGAAAAACCTGCCACAAACCTATATTGAGATTATCCGAGACATGTACCACAATTCGAAATCCGTAGTGAGGACTGCCGTTGGAGTTACTCGCCCATTCCCAATAACAGTTGGTGTCCACCAAGGCTCAGCTCTGAGCCCTTTTCTGTTCAGCGTAGTGCTTGACGTAATCTCGGCAAAGGTCCACGAACTATCTCCGTGGCTAATGATTTATGCCGACGACATTGCGCTGTTAGACGAGAATAAGCAGAGACTTGAGGACAAAGTAAACCGGTGGAATGCGGCGCTGGAGAACGGGGGCCTAACACTCAACGTTGCGAAGACCGAATACATGGCTTGTAGTAGCACGGACTCCGAATCCCTAAAAATTGGTAACGAAAGCGTTGCGAAGACCAGCAGCTTCAAGTACCTAGGGTCTGTGATACACGAGTCCCGGTCAATCGATCACGACGTCCAATCTCGAGTAGGCGCCGCTTGGGCGAAATGGCGAGAAGTCACTGGCGTTCTACGTGATCAAAGGATACCAGTGAAGTTAAAAGGCTTGGTATACAAGTGCATCATCCGTCCAGTGTTGTTGTATGGCAGCGAAACGTGGCCAGTCCTAGGCAGACATGTCCAACAGCTACACGTCACTGAGATGAAGATGCTACGATGGATGTGTGGCGTTACGCGATTAGATCGCATTCGAAACGAACACATCCGTGTTAGCGTTGGAGTCCGGGACATCGCAGACAAGCTGCAGGAGACTCGACTACGTTGGTACGGCCACATAAGTCGCAGACCGCCAGACTACATCGGAAATAGATGCCTCAGCATGACTGTACAAGGCCCGAGGTCTCGCGGCAGGCCCAAAAAACGCTGGTTGGAAGTGCTGAAGGCGGACTTAAGGGACAATAACCTCACACACAAGGATGCCGAAGACCGGGCAAAGTGGAGGAAGTCTATTAGGAAAGCGGACCCTGGCATTAAGCCGGGAAAACGCTAGGAAGAAGAAGAAGATTACATATTAGGTACTTTCGTTATTAACAATCTTGATTGAATTTCATGAACTTCAATTTTTTTTGCTTTCGTCCGTTATCCTGGAGAACCCCTTGTGTATTATGAGACAAAAGAATCCTAGATGTAACATTGTAATATCAGTTATCGCTGTGTTAAGTTTCGTTAAAATTGGTTCAGTACTTTCAGAATAATACGGGTTTAGATTCTAGACTTTAATCCTTTATCCTGAAGAACCCTTTGAGTTTTATGGGACAAAAAGTATATTTGATGTAATCTCGTAATATTAGTTATCACTATGTCAAGTTTCGTCAAGATTGGTTCAGTACTTTCAGAGTGATGCGTGTTCATAGGGACAGACAGACAGACAGACAAAAATTGTAAAAAGATTATTTTTGGATTCTATATCGATAACATAGTCTACCCTGATTAAAAATTTCAAAAAATATTTAATGTACAGATTTCGACTTGTTACAGTTTTATTATAGTATAGATATTGCTTTATATCGATTTTACAATTTTAACCTCTTTAAAGAAAACAATAATATTTTGCCATTTTTTTTTAATTAACGGTTGTGTTTAAATTAACATAAATTATATATGATGATGCTTTATGAAAACTGAATGATATTTATTTTATAAACTGCACAAACAATAATGGTAATATATAATAGAAAACTTATGCTGCTAGTATGATACATTTACTGAATAATCGAAAGATGCGCAGTGAAAGGTTGCAAAAGATCTAACTAACTTAGACTGGACTAGTCCCCCTCGGCAGCGGCTCAACCTAAATCCGTTCCCTCGGTGTGGAGCCCTTGAGTGCGTTGCTCGCGCGATACACTCACACAAAATCTCACAACACTGCAACAACATTACACATATCACCTCCACATACGTGCACGTACACATGGTTACACATGAAAGTGGAAAGGTTTTATTCCCTTATCGAACTGAAGTAGGTTAGAAAAATTATCCGACACAAAATACATATAAGAATTGTTGAGGTATGTATGCTTGGTACACATATATGTTTCAATAACTCATATAAGTATGAATATGTAGCTTAGCTTAGGTTAGCTCAGATAGGCGGTGCATTAGGCTGCCAGGGAGATACAGGTTAAGAGGCGAGAGTTGCGAGAGGGGGCGGTGGAGAGGAAGATGCAGGACCTGGCGGACGCGCGCTTCGGGACATACAGCGTTGACGCCGTCCGTCCGATCCTGCGTGAGTGGATAGGGAGGAGTTGGGGCTCCCTGACGTTCAGGCTCGTGCAGGTACTCACCGGACACGGTTGTTTCGGGTGGTATCTGCACCGGATCACTCGCAGGGAGCCGACCGTCGCCTGTCACGAGTGGGAGGTAATTTGACGCTGCCGGGCGTGGTTTCGGCCATGCTCGGCAGCGAATAGGCGTAGCAAGCAATGGCCGCCTTTTGTGAGGGGGTCATTTCGCAGAAGAAGGCGGCGGAGAGGGCTCGCGAGGCAGACCCGCTGAGTGGTCGTTTTCGTCAACGGGGGACCGGCAGGAGGAGGCGGCGCTTTGCCCAACTTCTCCTGCCACTGTAGCGGGACTTGAGGGGATGGGCCGGGGGCTCATCTCCTCATTGCACAGGTCCCGCGGACGAGGCGAGGCAGCTGTTGTGTATCCAGTCTACCTCTCTATAGGTAGGAGCCCGGCGGCCAAGCTCTACAAGGTTGATTAGTGTGTTCGATCCCTTGCCGCCCCAATAACACGGTCTGTCGGTACACCGTGGGATTTTAGTCCGTGCGAGTGGGACATAATCCACCGGGAGGGTGGGTTTCCATAAGGGAGTTCCCCACGTTAAAAAAAATAGATAGGTCGTGCATTGCAACAGGCCAAGCCGAGGTGTGCCGTGCACCCATGACCTAGTTGTCCAAATAAAATAGGCTGAGTGCCGCAGGCGCTCGTCTTAGTAGTCCGGTGAAGCTGCTAAGACCTTGCTAGGTCAATAGCGTAGTCAGTTCGAAAAAAATACCTAAGTTTAGGTGTGCTGCGTATATTTATAGATGCATATATTGTGAGCCCGGTTGGATCAATAAAAGTCCGTATTTTCGAATAATCAGTTTATATTAATTTCACCAGTCAAGGATATTACTAAATACATATAATTACGGATTTACCCAATACACGTACACTTGCCTATACGGCTACAACCGGACTAGTTACACATGAACATTTTATATTGCAACGGGAAACGATGAGTGGACTTTGTCCCCTACATACCTATAGCGTGCACTCTATAGATATGCAAGTGTGTCCCTACACCATTCCCCCTCCACAAAAAAATTTAAAAAATTACAAAAAATTTTATATAAACATGAAACTGAATATAAAACACAATTCTAAGATTAATACATTCACTTTACTAAATGTACATATCCTAACGCAATTACCTAAATTACTTATTCAAAATAAAATACTACATAAATATTACAAAACAGCTTATTGTACGTTTTTTGTTCTAACATGCACGTTAATAAATTCAATATTCGTACATAAATGCATATTACTTACACAATAATGTTTACGTGACAATTTCGTAATTTTACTCGTAGGTAAATGTGTTGCGCAAATATTGTAACAAGATTCCTAGGTAGCAACAAACATTACAACTTATAATTAAATAAAACAATACAAACTTTATTCAATACCAAATTCATTTGAAAATGTGCTTACATTCCAGAATTTTAAACATAACATTCATTTATATTCATTACTTTTGAATGAAGCTTTATATATATCTATCAAATGTTAAATTCACTTATACTTATTTTAAACTAAATTTGAATTTAAAACTATTTTGCATTCGATTGTCTATCTATATACTATAGGAAAATATCTACTATTAGAAGTTTTCTATATAATCACATTAAAACGTACTAACTTATACATATTTCCGTTGGAAAAAATGTATAACTAGTAATGCAAAATCTATTTTACATAACGTATTAACCTATGTTAACGTAAAAAAATATATCTATAGCTTGAATCTCACAGGAGGTCGGATTGCTCTACCGCTTCTGGTAACCTGATGCTTGTATGGCAATAGTTGCAACGATTCCTGTGATTTCTCAGTATCGTTACTACGTGCATTATGACTATAAGTTGGCGTTTCGAATTCTTTTAACACGAAAGCTGGTTTCAATCTGTCTATGGAAATACGAGCTTCGCGATTCGGTAACTGAATTTTAAAAATTTTTGGACTTCTTTCCAATACTTTAAATGGTCCGTCATAAGGGGGTTTTAACGACTTATGAACGGAATCATCCCTAACAAACACGTACTCACAATTTTGTAATTCGGTGTGGACAAATATTTTCCACGAGCTTAATTTTTCTCTTGTTGGACGATAACTATCGATAGTCTCGCGAATCTTCTCTACTAAACTATATGGATCGTTCGGGTCTCTATCCTGGGAGCTATCATAGAATTGACCAGGTAAACGTAAAGTTTTTCCGAAGGCTAATTCTGCTGCACTAATTCCGCTATCTGTTCGTACCGCGGCGCGCAGACCTAGTAAAACCGTAGGTAATTCGTCTGTCCAGTCCGCGTTACTAATCTGTAAACGGGCCATAAGCGCTGCTTTCAACGACCTATGCCATCTTTCTACCATCCCGTTACTCTGGGGATGATAAGGAGTGGTACGAATTTTGTAAATGCCTAGGAATCGCATCAATTTTAAAAATAAATTCGACTCGAACTGTCGTCCTTGGTCACTAGTAATACGAACAGGACAACCATATCTCACTATCCACCCTTCATATATACATTTTGCAACCACTTCAGTAGTAATCTCTTGCACTGGGAAGGCCTCTGGCCAACGAGTGCATCTGTCTACTATTGTAACTAAATATTTAAATCCTTGTGGAGACGTTGGTAAGGGACCAACAATATCCACGTGGATGTGCTCAAAACGTGCAACTTTTTCAAATACTCCTAGATCGGAAATGACGTGGCGGTTGACTTTCGCTTTCTGACACTGTAGGCAACCTTTAGCCCATCGTCCTATATCGATGTTCATGCCAGGCCAAAAATACTGTTTTGATATCATTTTTCTCGTGGCCCGCATACCTGGGTGACTCAGATTATGAACACTATCGAAACAATTTTTTCTAAAGTGTTCTGTTAAATAGGGTCTAATAATATCATTAGAAATTTCGCAATATATCGATTTGCTACAAAAAGGTAACTTGATTCGCTTTAAATGAACGCTGTTGTTACGCTTTGGACTTTGCACCTCACGCGATAAATACTCATCTTTCGCTTGCGCGTCAGCAAGTGCATCGTAGTCTAGTACAGTCGGGCAAAAAATAGTTTCTACACGTGATAATGTGTCGGCTACAATATTATCTTTACCAGAAATATGTTGTATGTCGACTGTAAATTCACTAATAAAAATAAGTTGTCGTGTTCTTCTAGGTGTTTCCTTGTCGTCTTTACCAATTTTTGAAAAAGCGTGACACAATGGCTTATGATCTGTATATATGGTCAGAGGTCGGCCTTCAAATAATTTCCGAAAATATTTAATAGACTTGTATATGGCTACCAATTCGCGATCATATGTGGAATACTTTTGCTCTGTTGGTGTCAATTTTTTAGAAAAGTATCCTAGAGGCTTCCAAGAACCTTGTACTTTTTGTTGCAATACCGCGCCTATGCAAGTATTTGATGCATCAGTCATCAAAGCTAGTGGTACGTTTGATAAAGGGTGTGTCAAGGTTACGGCTTGTTGAAGACCTGTCTTACATTGTAAAAATGCATTTTCTGAAATTTCGGTCCAACCGATTTTGGTTTTATCTTTTTTCTTAGCGTTTATCAAATACTTATTTAATTCACACTGATATACAGCTAAATTTGGTAGATGAGGCCTATAAAAATTTAACATACCTAAAAATCGTCTTAAATTATCAACTGTCTCTGGTTTAGGAAAATTTACTATTGCCTGAACTTTTTCTTTAAGAGGTCTTATACCATCTACACTTACTTCATGGCCTAAGAATTCTATACGCGACTGTCCAAAAGAACATTTACTCAAGTTTATAGTAATCCCGTACCTATTAAATCGCTCGAATATCGACTTTAAATGTTCTCTGTGTACGGTCTCATTTTCACTAGCGATAATCACATCGTCTAAATAATTAAATAAAAAATCAAAACCATGCAAAACGGTATTATTCATAAAACGCTGGAATGTTTGCGCTGCATTTCTTAAACCGAATGTCATGCGGGGGAACTCAAAAAGTCCGAAAGGAGTAATAATCGCGGTTTTCTCGATATCATTCGGTGCAACCGGGATACAATGATAAGCCCTATTAATGTCTAATTTTGAAAAAATATTTTTCTTAGCCAATATATAAGTAAATTCGTGTAGTCTAGGAACTGGATATCTGTCGGGCTTCGTTATTGCGTTTAATTGTCGATAGTCACCGCACGGTCTTAATTCGCCGTTTTTCTTTGGTACTACGTGCAGTGGACTAGCCCATGCACTTTTAGAAGGTCTACAGATACCCAACTCCTGCATAATTCTAAATTCTTCTTTTACTTTCTTGAATCTGTCTGGCGGTAGTGGTCTAGCCCGCGAGAAAACGGGGGGACCCGTTGTCTCGATATAATGTAATGTGTTATGCGAAGGAGTTTCCCTGAATGACATTGGCTTCGTAAGATCTGGGTACATACATAATAAATCATAGTATGGGTGATTTTCGATAATAGAAGTAACAGAAGGCTGTTTGACTTTTACAATTGATGCTAATACATTCAAATCTGTAACTTGATCTATTAGTTTACGTCTATGCATATCTACTAAAATTTTGTGATGCGACAAAAAATCTGCGCCCAGTATTGGCTGCTTAATATTTGCTAAAATGAATTCCCAACGATATGGTCTATGAAGATTAAGGTCTAAAACTAATGATTTAACCCCGTAAGTAGCAATTTCCGTACCGTTGGCGGCGTATAACTTATAATCGGAACACTGAACAGATCTACTAATTTTTTGCTTACTGGTAATACGGACACATTTGCTCCTGTATCGACGAGAAAATGCAATCCTGTGTTGTTGTCCATGACTGATAGACGGCTGCAAGGGGTGACGGCACAGACCTCAGCCGAAGGCTGTACCTCACCTTCTAGTTTTCCGACGTTGCATGGTTTCTCTTCTCCATCCTAAACTCCTTGGGCTTCCAAGCACAGGGTGGAGTACATCTATGAGCACGGCGACGATATTTATAATGATAAATGCAGAGCCAGTCGTGTGACTTCGGTGTACGACGTCCTGGCCTCGAGTTTGAGCGTGAAAATTGACATGAGCGGCTTCCTTCTCTTTGTTTCTTTGGTCGGCTACACTCAATGTTAGCTAACCTGACGTTTATCTTTGCCAACTCAGCGGTAATGTCTGCTATATAATCACCAAATCTTGTTGTCTCCCGGAGCTGTGGCTTGCAGTCAACATCAACAACTTGGGTTATGCATGTGGTCATGTTAAACGTTTTAGCACTCGTCGTTTTGTGTTCTGGTTCGGGGTCACCAATTTAGGTGTGCTGCGTATATTTATAGATGCATATATTGTGAGCCCGGTTGGATCAATAAAAGTCCGTATTTTCGAATAATCAGTTTATATTAATTTCACCAGTCAAGGATATTACTAAATACATATAATCACGGATTTACCCAATACACGTACACTTGCCTATACGGCTACAACCGGACTAGTTACACATGAACATTTTATATTTCAACGGGAAACGATGAGTGGACTTTGTCCCTACATACCTATAGCGTGCACTCTATAGATATGCAAGTGTGTCCCTACAAAGTTACTATATTAATTGAACTGACTCTTATATACATTGGTTTGCGCTATTGCTATCAAATATACTTGTCTGGCTAGGGGTTAGGATAGTCGACATTGCCTGGCTACTAAAGAAACATCGTCTAATAGTTACCCAAATTATAACTTGGGTATATATGACGATAACATATATGATCAACAGTCAGCTCTTAGACTAACGTAAGTACTGTAACTTATCAAAGTTTAAGAGTTTGCCACGATTTTAAGTGTTTGGCATTTAATGATGTGATTATGAAGATTGTAAAGCCTTGACAATGAGAATTGAAGCGTAAAAATAACAAAATGATTACTTTAGTCATCGCGGTGTAAGCGTCGGTGGTGTAATGGTCAGCATAGTTGCCTTCCAAGCAGTTGATCCGGGTTCGATTCCCGGCCGACGCACTTTTTTTTTCCATTATTTTCTATATACAACGAAAGTTATTATACATACTTATATTATAAATCCAAAAGTTTGTCTGTTATGTTTTGACGAATAATAACTCGTGGAAATTAATTATATTAATGAACTTTGGGACAGAGATATTTTGGATGATAGAACTAGAATAGAAAAGATTAGAACATAAGCTACTTTTTGTCGCGAAAATAAAACATGAGAGGATAGAAAGGGAATAAAAGGTTATATAAGAAATAACAATTTCAAGCTATGAATATATAACTTCTATATTCAGTATGGTATCTACTGAAAGGGTCGGCTCACCCACGGTACTACCACCTGACCGACAGAAATACCAACGTCATTTAACAGTGCTTGCGTTGTTGCGTTTCGTTCGATCATTGAGAAAGCCGGAAGACCATCTCCCCTTCCCTTTCCCTCCCATCTTCCCATCCTTATCCTCCCCTCCCACAAACACAGATTGGCAATGCACTTGCGACTCCCCTGGTGTTGTAAGTGTCTATGGACGGCGGTGATCACTAAACATCAAGTGACCAACTTGTTCTTTTGCCTCCGATATTATTAAAAAAAATGGGTATGAAATAAAATACGTTTCTGTGTTTTTGTACACAGTAAAATACCCCATGAATTAAATAGAAATCGACACAAAATGACTGTCATTATACACTTTCATGATATTCTACCTAAAGTATTTAATATCCAATTATTAGGTTTACTTGACAACGAAAGGTAACCAATCCTAATCGAATTAAATATGTGGAGCAAACTAAAACAATCCGGAATGAAGAAGAAAAAAAATACGGCTCATCAAAAATGAATTTATTGCAATCAGTAATTAAAGAAAATAGCTTTCAAAATGTTCATGCAACTCCTCTATAATGACCTCGGAATTATGTTTTTATCATTCAACAGTCTCTAAAAGCGGCTTATGAACTTTTCATCGCTGAAATAATTATTTATCTCGGAAATGTGTGGGATGAACCATAATATATCTGTTTTAAAACCTTTCAAAATTCGCCATACTCGAACCTAAATTTTAAATGTTATCTAGGGGGTCGCGATGACTGTACGGGAGCGAATTTCAGTGCTCCTTTATTTATTTTGTCCTCCAGCTAACACATTTCGAAGTAATTTTGTATTAAATGCACCGCGATCGTCGATCGCTGCCGCGGGCGGCTAACGTTATGTTTTCACGCAGTCTAGCCTTTTTTTTTATACGTGGGGAAATCCCTTATGGATACCCACCCTCCCTGGGGAGAGGGTGGGTTATGTCCGACTCGCACGGACTAAAACCCCACGGTGTACGTCTTCCGCTGTTGTTGGGGCGGCACGAGATCTCTATAGACTTCATCGTGCCGCCCCAGCGGTGTGGCCCAGCGGCAGAAGTGCCACCGCCCGGCTTCGTCTTGTAAGGAGACAGCTGGGTACACACCGGCCATCTCTTTCTCGTCTGCCGGACCTGTGCAATGGGAAGGTGGGGCCCCAGCCCCACCCGTCCCTAGGTCCGGCTACGGTGGCGGAAGGAGGCGGTCAAACTGCCGCTTCCTCCTGCCTATCCTCCTTTGGCGGAGACGGCCGCTTCGCGGACCCTCTCCGCCGCCTCCTTCTGCGAGACGACTTCCTCGCAGAAGGAGGCAACTGCGTTCCAGATATCCTTGCTACCGAGCATGGCCGTGATCACGCTCGGCAGCGAGAGGTTCCCTCCTACCACCGCAGCCAGAATGCGGCGCTGCTCCTCCCACGCAGCACTAGCCTAACCTAACCGAAACGAGACGGGAAAATTAGAAAAAATAAATTGGTTAGGTTAGTTTTTTTCGGCTGCTAGCTATTGCGTTATATTATAAACTAAATGACCCAGTATACTTCGTATCACCTACCCTAACAAAATGAAAACTCTCTCTTCGCTAAAATGGTTGAAAATTTTGATCGGAAATGTCAGACTTTGCCATTTTCATAGGTTGTTATACAACACAAAATGTCATTAAAAAATTATATTAAATGTTTTTACTATTATTGGTTTCAGCATGAATGGGTCGGCTCGTCCGGGGTAGCACCACCCTCTCACAGAAAACCGACGTGAAGTAACAGTGCTTGCATTGTTGTGTTTCGTTCGGTCAGTGAGAGCATCGGAGGCCCACCACCCCTCCTCTACCCATTCTTCCAAACACAGGCTGGCAACGCATTTGCGCTCCCCTGGTGTTGCTAGTGTCTATGGACGGCGGTGATCCTTTACCATCAGGTTACCTGCCTGTTCATTTGACTCCTATGATATAAATAAAATACCATAAAAGGATTGTGCAAAAAAGTGTGCGTCGGCCGGGAATCGAACCCGGATCAACTTTTTTTTTTTTTTTTCTTTTCTCGAACTGACTACGCTATTGACCTAGCAAGGTCTTAACAGCTTCACCGGACTACTAAGGCGAGCGCTTAAGGCACTCAGCCGATTTTATAATGGTAACTAGCTCAAGGGTGCACGGCACACCTCGGCTTGGCTGTTACCCGTTGCATGCAAAAATCGCGACCTAACTTAGCTAACCTAGCTAACTATTCGTATATGTTTGAGTTGTTGAAACGTATATGAGTACCAGCATATCCGCCTCAACAACTCCTCCATATATTTTTATCGGAAAATTTACAAGTTTTTCAGTTCGATAAGGGAAAAAATCTTTCACAAAATAACCCTTCCACAAAGATGTGTAGCGTGTAGGCGTGCACGTGTGTGGAGGTGATCGTGTAGTGTTGTAGCAGTGATGTATGGGTGTGTCACCGTATCGCGCAAGCAACGCACTCAAGGGCTCCCTACCGAGGGATCGAACCTAGGCTTAAGCCGCTGCCGTGGGAGGCCTAATCGGGTGTGCGGGAGCGAAGTTAACCCCCAGACCGCGACGGCGCGATCTGTGGTTACGCGGGCGTGGGCGTGAGCACGCTTTATTACGTGGGACAGGCTGGTACTGATCGTTCGCTGACGTGATATCGTCGGGAGGGTCGATAAAAATATGTCGCGGACGTCTTTTATAACGCCCGGCGTTGGGCACGGGTTCGTAATTCGTGGCGGATACCACTAACGGACTGGGATGAATCGCGGCACGTTCGAAATAACTAGTAGTGAGTGATTTAATATACGCCCAGATGGACGGAATCTCCAGGTCCCTGTGGAGATCCGCCTTCCGGACGAACCAAGGAGCACCGGTGATTTTACGCAGAGCCCGGGTCTGCAAAACCTGAAGCGTATCTAGATTCCTCGCGTGGGCGAAAACCGGACAGCTATACGTCATTACCGGACGAATACAGACTTTATATAATGTGAGCTTATGTCTGAGGGACAGTTTGCTCTTCTGACAGAGTAAATAATGGAGGCGACCCAAGACCATAGCGGCTTTGTTTCGCACTCTCTTAATGTGAGAATCAAACGTTAAATGTCGATCTAAAGTGACGCCGAGATACTGGACCTCGGTGGTCCAAGGTATCTCGGAATCGTATAGCCTTATGGGCTTTAGCTTGTTCGCGCGATACCTAGGATCGAAGAGTATCGCGGCACTCTTATCGGGGTTAATACCTATGCGCCATCGAAGAAACCAATCACCGAGTGTGCTAACGGCTTTTTCGATGCGATCTCTAAGCCTACTCGGCTGCCAACCAGAGGCGTAGATGTCTGTATCATCAGCATAACAACCTACCTCGACTCCCGGGAGCTTAGGTAGGTCACTGATGAACAGGTTGAAGAGGGTGGGCGCGAGAATTGAGCCTTGCGGCACACCTGAGCGTATCGGACGGGGCGATGAGAGTTCGCCGTCTACTCTAAAACGGAAGGTTCTATCGGCTAGATAATCGCGGAGGATGTGAACTAACCTATCGGGTATGCCGGCTTGATTTAACTTGTATATGAGCCCTTCGTGCCAGACCTTGTCGAAGGCCTTGGCAACGTCGAAAAATACTGCTATCGTACGTTTCGGATTAGTGTTTTTCACGGGCGGATCCGGCTCCGGATGCGGATCTTTATTGAAATTAGCGAATATGTACTCCGTGAGGCGGAGTACTTGAATCGGACAGGAATGTTTGGCGCGAAATCCAAACTGTTCGGACGGTATTAAACTATGGTCATTAATCGTAACCTGGAGACGGTTCAGAAGGAGCCGCTCGTAGAGTTTGCCTAAAGTATCTAATAGACTGATCGGGCGATAGCTATCGGGAAGCGTAGCTTTCTTGCCGGGCTTGTGACTCCCTATCACTACGGCCCTCTTCCAGACGGCTGGAAAATGACCCTGGGACATGGCCGCATTGAAGATGCAGACCAATAGAGCTATGATGCGGTCAGGAAGGAGCTTCAAAACCTCGTTCCTGATCCCATCGGGACCTGGGGACTTCCTAGGTTTGAGACGCTTGATGGCGGCCGAGACTTCGTCAAATGTTATCGGGGTTAGGGTATCCGCCGGAGGAGACGCGAGTGCATGCTCTACGGCTGTTTCGATGGACTCTATGATGGAAGGGTCAGTATTATCAGTGTTTGGCGAACACTGTTTTTCTAAACTCGCGGCGAGACATTCTGCTTTGTCAGTGTTATCGAACGCGGAAGGCAACCCGGGGCCTCTGTCGAGAGGGGGCATTGGAATGACCGTATTGGACTTAAACTTTCGCGTGAGAGTCCAGAATGCCAGGTGAGATGGCTGGAGATCCTCCAGAAACCTGTCCCACCTGTCACCCCGGATCTCAGAAATACGAGACTTGACTGCTTTCCGTAGTACACGTAAGCGTTCGCGGTTCTCAGCGGTCGGGTAAGCGTCGTGAGTACGAGTCGCGGCGTTCTTTTCCGTGATCAATGCTCTCACGTCATCAGGGAGTATAAAACGGCGTTCGTTCGCTGCTTGTACCTCTTTCGAGGTCTCCCTGACGGCGGTCTGGAGATAATCAACCAGGGAATCGATGGCCGAATCCGCGTCGGCTTTAGACACCAACACGTCCGGAATTCTATCTAAACTGTTGGGCGTCGGACTATTTTTAAAATATTCGCTAAGTTTCGCGTAATCGGCCACTCTGATCGGCGTCGGGCTAAAGTCAGAGTTATGTCCTAACTGTAATAGAACCGGGCGATGATCCGAGTCGAGTTCGTGTACAACTGATATGAGTCGTATAGGAAGCACGACATTTTTCAACAGAGCTACATCTAAAACTGACGGTCGACAATTGTCCTGATAATGCGTGGGTTCCGGAGGGGCTATGACGTCAAAAGCGAGCACCCTACCTAGTTGGTCGAGTATCCTCCCATTGCGAGAGGTACACGGACTGTTCCAGATAACATTCCCGCAATTGAGGTCCCCCGCTATAATGACCGAGTCACCTAAGTCGAGCAGTGCCTGCAAATCGGATCTGAGTAGTTCTTTGCTCGGTGATAGATACGCGGAGACAAGAATAATATCAGAGTGGCCCGTCATTCCGACGCGGCATACTGACGCTTCCATATGAGTAAGCGCGGGCGGATCTAACGGCATGCAATACAGCGACCGCCTAAAATAAATTAATGTGCCACCCCCGCGGGCGACACGGTCCTTTCTAACTATGCAGTAATTCGCGATTCTCGGATTACGCATGCTCGGTTTTAACATCGTTTCCTGGATGAGGAAAACGTCAATCTGTCTGTCGCGTAAAAAGTCAGCTACTAGATCGCGCTGTGTCCGAAGGGATCTCGCGTTAAAAAACGAGAGGCAAAGACTTATACTTTATCAATTCCCGGGAATTTTAAAGCTAGTATTTAGATGATTGTGACCGGACGAGGCGCTGTACGGTGGCTCCGATAGCCGGAAAGCGCGCTAGAGCTTAAATGAGTTGTACCCCGCGGGGGTTCTCTTCTACCAGGGCGTAAAAGGCGAGCACCTCCTGCATGTCGTGCTCTACTAGAAGTTGCTCCATCCAATCGAACTTCTCCGCGAGAGAAGTAGATGAAGGAGCCTGGGTCGCCTTAGGTGGCGGCGCCAGAGGCCTTGAAGAGGTCTGGGGCTGAGGTTTGGGGGCCCAGGGGGCCATAGGGGCCCGCCCGGGTTGGGCCGCGCGCGGCACAGAGGGTGGCGAGCGCGGTGTAGGTGCGGGCGCTACCGGGGCGCGGGAGGCGCCCGGCAGGCCCGGGAAGGCCTCCACGGACATGAGAGGTGGAGGCGGACGGCGGGCGGCGGCAGCAGACGCCCTGGGCGCCTGCCTCGCCTGACGGGGACGTTGTGTGCGCGGCGCGCGGGGACATCCGCGATAGTTCGCGGGGTGACCAGCGTTACCGCAGAGCACACAACTGGGAGGGTCGGGAGTGCAAGGAGCGCGCTCGCACTCCTTCGTGGCGTGGTCACCCAGGCACTTGACGCACCTGGGGCGAAGATGACAATTCTTCGCGGAATGGCCATAACTCTGGCAGTTATGGCACTGCGAAGGGATGTGGGTCTTGCGTGGGGGCTCAACGGTGATCCCGTTGAGGCCACACACAGACGTGAGGGAAAAAATGGCCTTGCCCTCCTGCGACCGGTCGAGGATGGCTAGCACCATATTATATGGGGCGCGAGTGCTTGGACGGTACATACGGTGTACCTCGCGGACTGGGTAATTCTTCTCCTTAAGGGAGAGGGTAACTTCCTCGACCGAGATTTCGGCCGGGACACGGCGTAACACGACACGCAGGAGGCGCTCGTCTTCTAACGCGTACGTAAAATACGCGAGTTTCATCTCTGTGAGAAAACGGATCAAAGCGCGGTGATCGTCCGACGTGGGACATTTAACGCGAATGCCCGCCGGAGTGCTGAGCGCATTCATGTAATTAATATTACGCGTTTTTGGGCTGTTTGAGATCGCGGTCCATTTGGACTTATCCTGTATCGTAACAGGCGGCGGCGGGCGCGGCTTCCTAGCTGCGGACGGAGTGAGCGAGACGGAGCTATTGTTATTATTGCCGTTCTGTTTTCGCGGCGGTATAGACGCGGTCGACGGCACGCGCGCGCCGTCTATATTGGCTACTTTTTGTGGGCCAACGGAACCCGAATCCGTCGGGCTGCCCGGACGACGCTTCTTGTGCGAGACGGTCGTATAGCCGTCCTTGTCTGTCTGCGCTGAAGGCGCGGGAATCGCGGACTCGGTCGCGGTCGCGGTCGAAACGGCGGACGCTTTTTCGTCTAGCTCCATCTCGGAGTCGGCCTCCGAGCTGGAGCTAGGAATCGAGGCCTCAAGTAGACCATTGTCGCGCGCGTCTAGAGGAGACTGCGGCGAGAGGGACGCAAAGGAATTCGCGGTCGGAATGGTAAAAAGGCCCTCGGCGGCCTGCGACGCTACGTTGCGGTAAATTGAATTTACAATCTCCTGATCTAACCGTTCTCAAGGAGATTTTTACGATAGTATTCTGCCACAGCTAACGGATCCATCGCGGTGGATCGAGGAGAGGGAGGGGTCGCGAAACAACCTCCCTGCCTTAAGGGCAGGGGGGCACGCCAAACGGTAAGCTACGGGACTATATCGAGTCGGGACCAAGAGAACTGTTTAAAACCAAACAAAGCGAAAGCACAAAATAAATAAATGAGTGGGCGAGACAGGGGACCATGTATATGAATAAGATACTATAATATAAATGAATAAAATAGATAAATAATAATAAATAGGTACTTACATATATACGGGGGCACAGAAATAGATTACTTTATCACTAAATAGATAAAAATTAACGAAATATATGAGGAAATAAATAGATAATTAAACAGGTAAATAATAGTTGGTTAGATATTTAAGAATAAGGAATAGAAAAATGAGTATATAAATAAACGGGTAAATATATAAATAAGGGAATGTCTCACTCACTCAGGTAGATTTTGTAAACGTGTGCCGCAGCTGCACTCAACTTAGCACTGAACAATCACAACGAAATCGAGAACAAAAGATCTCGAACAAAGGAGATATCGGACACGTGCGTTCGCTAGCGCATCCAAAACCGGACTCCCCCCCCGGATCAACTGCTTGGAAGGCAACTATCCTGACCATTACACCACCGACGCAATAACATAACTTCTCAAGTTTACATACAATTTAAAGTAATACAAACATTATTTTGCAGTTTTGCTTGTGTGATAGTGTACGTGTCACCCGATTAGGCCTCCCACGGCAGCGGCTCAAGCCTAGGTTCGATCCCTCGGTAGGGAGCCCTTGAGTGCGTTGCTTGCGCGATACGGTGACACACAAATATACATCACCGCTACAAAACTACACGATCACCCCCACACACGTGCACGCCTACACGCTTACACATGAAAGTGGAAGGGTTTACTTTTTTTCCCTTTTCGAACTGAAAAACTCTCAATTTTCGTATAATAAATATATGGAGGAGTTGCTGAGGCGTGTATGCTTGGTACACATATACGTTTCAACAACTCATACATATATGAATAGTTAGCTAGGTTAGCTAAGATAGGTTGCGATTTTGCATGCAACAGGCAACAACCAAGCCGAGGTGTGCCGTGCACCCTTGAGTTGGTTGCCAAAATAAAATCGGCTGAGTGCCTAAAGCGCTCGCCTTAGTAGTCCGGTGAAGCTGTTAAGAGCTTACTGGGTCAATAGCGTAGTCATTTCGAAAAAAAAAAAGAGTGTACGTGAGCAATGCATAATACCTACGTATATAATACTTGCTCATACCTACTTGAAGTTATTTATGATTTTTTTATAAAGCGCAGAAAGGAATGTCACGTTGCAATTGTTATGTTGACATTTTTTTATTATTATTCTATTCTGCGGACTGTTGGTTCGGTTTTTTTTTTTTTATTTGAACTGACTACGCTATTGACCTAGCAAGGTCTTAACAGCTTCACCGAACTACTAACGCGAGCGCTTAAGGCACTCAGCCGATTTTATTTGGGCAACTAGCTCAAGGGTGCTCGGCACACCTCGGCTTGGCTGTTGCCTCTTACATGCAAACTCGCGACCTAACTTAGCTAACCTAGCTAACTATTCATATATGTTTGAGTTGTTGAGACGCATATGTGTACCAAGCATACACGCCTCAACAACCCCTCCATATATTTTTTATCGCAAAATTAGAGTTTTTTCAGTTCGGTGAGGGAAAAAAATAAAACCCTTCCACTTCCATGTGTAAGCGTGTAGCGTGCACGTGTGTGGGGGTGATCGTGTAGTGTTGTAGCAGTGATGTAAATTTTTGTGTCACTTTATCGCGCGAGCAGCGCACTCAAGGGCTCGACACCGAGGGAACGGACCTAGGCTTGAGTTGCTGCCGAGGGGGGCCTAATCTGGTCCTTTTTTTTGCTTAGGTGTAGTAGTGTCTTGGATACGTAAAAAATCGTATCCGTGAGCATATTTGTTTGTTTTTTTTTTTTAATCTATTGAATATTAATTGTTTAATTATCAATTATTATTAACTATTTTTGGTTTAATGACGTTATTGTTTTTATAACGGTTGCATTTTCATTCTTTATGGCCATTTTTAGGATGTAATCCACAATATCCCGTGCCCGAGTGTCCACGGCCCAATGGATGAACCTACTTTGTTGACATTTGCGCCACAAAAACATGCAGACTGAGAGACAGGCAGGCAGCCACTTCTATAAACGATTGAAAGGTACCTTATTAGTTCTTCTTAGACAACATATTTTTTGTTACAAAAATCTAAAAAGTTCAAACACATTTACATTCTTATTATACTCGTATATGTAGATTAGATACCTGCCCCGGCTTTATACGAGTTTTGCTAATGAAGAAATTTAGATCTAATCCTCCTTTGAGAATATGACCATGTAACAAAATATGTCAATTCTGTAAGTATTTTTTAAAACCCGCATTTTAACATGTAGCTTCTTTAACGCACATTTTGATAGATGGTAGAGCCACGCTGAAGCTATTACTGGTTTCAGGCATGAATGGGTCGGCTCAACCGGGGTAGTACCACACCTCTCACAGAAAACCGACGTGAAATAACAGTGCTTGCATTGTTGTGTTTCGTTCGGTCAGTGAGAGCACCGGAGGCCCACTTCCCTTCCTGTTTCCTTCTTTCCCTTTCCTTCCCCTCCCCCTCTCCCATATACAGGCTGGCAACGCACTTGCGATTTTTCTGATGTCGCTAGTGTCTATGGATGGTGGTGATCACTTAACATCACGTGACCCACCAGTTCGTTTGCCTCCTTTGATATAAAAACAAAAAACATTTCTTATTCGACCCAAATGATATTTAAACAATTTTTTGTCTCGACAATTACAAACACAAAAAAAAAATAGTCAAAAAGGTGTAGCCGTTTTAAAATGACGCGTTTGCGTACATCTGGCGATTTATATATGTTTATCTTTGATCAACAATAGCAATATTTATATAGATCATTTGTAATTAAATATTTCGCTAGCCAGCTTCACCTATATTAAAACAATAGTCAGCAGATTAGGTAATGTTTACTCCTCATTGTGCTGTATTGTTAAAGGAATAAATATTAAAAACATTGAAATAAACGACAATGGTTCACAATCAAATAAAACACGCTAGACGGAGTTCGATCAATGACATGACCTTTATTAATATTATAAAGTTGACAAGTTTGTTTGCTAGAACGCGCTAATCTCAGGAATTGCTGACCCGATTAAAAAAATTGTTAGTTTAGTAGATAGTCAGCGTTAGATAGTTCATTTATCGAGGAACGCTTTATCTATACTAATATTATAAAGAGGCAAAGTTCATGAGTTTATGACGTTGTAGAGGGTAATCTCAGGAACTACTGGTCCGATTTGATTCTATCAATTTTATATAGCTCCTTTATCGAGGAAGGTTATATATCATCACGATATCACGCATAGGCTATATATCATCACGTTAAGACTCATAGGAGCGGAGCACCATTGAAGAATGTGTAAAAGTCGATGTATTTTTTCCTCTTCAGAGCTTCCAATGCATGTTATTACTTTCTAAAGAACACATTTTTCTTCAATAATATTATATGTGAAACGTTTCTATTATCTGCGAATGTCTTAATCTAATGTATTTTACATTTGCCAAACAAAATACGTTCCATAAAATGAGACAAATCGCACTAACTCGCTATATGTCTTGCTAGTCTTGTTAGTGGGCTCTGCTTAATCCGGCATACGGGGAAACGTCGATTCATTTAGTATTGCCATATTTGAATAATAAAACGAGACACTTTCTAAAACTAATTTATTCCGAATACAAATTTTTCAATGCAGTAAAAGAAAATTTAACAAATTTAGTTCAATTAAATCTTTTAAAAGAAACGCGTGGACTTTAAAGCTATTTATAACCGGATGTAAACGTCATCACCGTGCCTCGTTTATATCGAGTTAGGTAGAAAGTAGGATGCACAAACTTTGCTAACATTATTATCGCCTTTCTTAATTTTTCAGTTGATATTTTTAACACTTAGATCTCAAAATGACAACGAAAATTTTACCTTTCAAATTTTAGTAAAAAATAGTACGTACAAATGAAAAACACAATTCAAAATTTATTTTGCATATAAATTACGATTGTACAATACATCATATGTCAGTTTCTCAAGTTTTGTGATATATTAGGTACTTTCTTAAACTTATACTCCTAAAAGTCTATTGACATGTGTCTCATGAAGTCTACGTTTGTTTGTATGAAGCCTTAATATCTATGGTTTTGGCGAATCAAGGTGTTAAGAGACATTAACTCCTTCAAGCATCCATAGCAGTTTCCAACACCTTAATACTTCTGCACTGTCCTATAATTTCATGTAATAATAGACATAACTGATGTCCGTCTAATGTTAAAAATTTACTGTAGCCCATAGCCTATGTGTGACTGACATCAAAAGCATTATTAACTTAAAGTAACTCTCAAGGAATGACTTCGAATGTCTCCTGGTCCAGTAAGTGCTAACAACCACACTTGTCATACTGGAACACAGGACCGCAAAAATAGTATAATTTTATCCACAGTTAATGCTTGCATAATCTTTATTCGTTTTAAAATAATTTTTATTACGTAGGAGGTTAAATAAATACGTAATCATGGAGTTTATATTTTAATTACAGTAACTGATTTCTCTCTGATGGCAAAAATATAAGATATTCTCGGGAATCAAAGCGGCTGCCTTGGCAACACTATTCCTGCCGCTTAATAATAAAGTTTGGTGCAAACATAATAAAACTATGTGGACGGGTGTACTTATTTCCTTTTTGGGAAACTTTTAATAACGTTTAGCCCTGCAGAGGTTTCTTTAGGAATTAAATTGAATAAAGTATGCATACATAGCCACGAACTCTTAAAAACAACGGTTTATTGCATAGCTATTACACTTTTGGATATTTAAAAATTGTGTATTGCGCTGATACACGACACAAACAGAGAAGGGCGTAATCCATTACTTTTGTAATCGGGTTATTAATCTGATTGAAAGTAATCATGATTACATCAATCTTGATTACATTTAATCATGATTGTTATGTCATTAATCGTGGTTAAAGTAATCCCGATTAGATTATATGATTATTTGTGTTCAATATTTTAGTTGTAGTTTATACTGCTATCCGTACCGTTCCGCTACCGTATTCACCTATGGATAATTTCGAACATACCTGAAAGTCTAAAATTCATTGATTGTGATGATTAATCTTTTATAATTGGGTTATATTTAGATTGATGACGTAGGTTGAATACAAATAAAGTTGATTTACACTATAAAACTATGTCTTATTTCTATAATAGTATATTGATATCAATCAAAAAAAAGTAATCAATATAATCATTAATCTCTTGTATGATTATTTTTTACATTACAAAATAATCTGTAATCATTATCGAAGAGTACAAAATGTAATCATAATCTTTAATCATTAATCAGATTATATTTTGCCCACCACTGAACACAAATAGTACTGTTTTCAGATCGCACAACGTTGCGCTCGCAGTATTCTTACAGTTGATTCGTAATAGACGCTTTGTACAGGAAGGTAAATTAAACTCAATAAAATATTTATGCTTGAGTTATAATAACAAATAGATGATACCTTTATTTGTAGACAGACAACTTTTCACTTTTTATAATTTCTATTTGTTATAGAGTATGAACAGTACGGATTAGAGACTGCGCATGGGTCGCAGCAGCTCTGGTCACTGCTACTTTAATTTATCATTTATGTGGCCTATTCTTTTTAGATAGAAAACAGTTTATTATTTTTTTCTTCACATGTACGGTGAAACTTGGCAACTTTGCCTTCGGATGTTCTATTTGCCATACACCAACTTCTGAAGTATTAATGTCGATTACACCGAAACTACACTTTTTTATTATATAGGGATGTCTTTAAATGAAATTTGATTTATTTATTAAAAACATTTACTTTTTTGCGGCAACTTAGTAATATACAAATTTACGGTAAAGCCCGTTATTTTTTTTCTATGATAGCGCCTAACGACTGTGTGTTCTGAAACTTTAATAAAAAAATATGGGAAAAACTTTACAGAGGCAAGTCAACTTTTGATAATTTATCTTATTACATTTGATCTAATAAATTAATAATTATGTACTTCGATATCACTTAGTCGTCTTCAGAAAATATTCTTGGCAACCCAGTATAGTCATAAAGTGATGTCTAAATTGCCACATTTTGTTGGGTACAAGGGTTGTCAGAAAACGTTTTGAGATTATGTAATGATTGAAACTAATTTACAGTTTGGATAGAAACATATCTTGTGGGATATGGATACGTAATATTGTTAAACATATCTTTAAAATGTAATATATAACTTTTGTTTTTCGAAAAGTTTTAATAAATTTTAAGTAAATAAAAATTTGTCCTACTCGACAACCATGACGTTTTTTCCTTTTTGGTACGAGAAAATCAAAATCGGGTCATAGAATTTGCCACATTCATCAACATTCACAAATAATACAATTACAAGAATTCGGACGAAAAAATTATTTATATTTGATCTAAGAATGTGTACATAAAATTCATGATAATCGGTTGTAAAGGCATCAAAACGTAACAAACATACAAACAAACTCACATTCCCAATTATGATATTGAAAGAAAGAAAGAAAGAAAGAAAGATTTTTTATTGTCATAGCTTACAGTTGTACAAAAAAAAAAACTTTTAAATATTAAACATGCAAAACTATGGCAATGAGGCCTGGCGTCAGCATATTGCCGTTTTTGAAAACGGCGCTGGTTTTCAGCCAAACCTCAAATTTCAGGCTAAATTAAAAGCAAGCATTACTTTTTTTGCGCCCAAGTGTGGACATAAATTTGAATATAATATCTATGCTACCATATAATAATAACCAAAACTAAAATAAAATAGTAAGAGAAAAACATTACAAAATAACATTGTGATAATATGAATGCGTCAAATCTGTTGATAGAATATAATTATAAACGGCCTAATATTTGTTCTATGGCCTAATAATTGTTGTTTGTAAAATATTGACTTGCACCTGGTTGCTCCATGGTGGTACACTCCGGTATGCAACATATAAGATATAGTCCAATAACATATCTCATTACTTGGAATAAACAGTTATTTAATTCACCTAAAAACAAAACTATTGGACACATCCGGTAAAATGTATTAGAGAATACTGTACCCGTAACTATGTGTTTGTGAGACAAAAAACTCACATTACGATCAATAATAAATAACGTATCGACAAAAAAAGTGTGTGATAAAAAGTGCGTCGGCCGGGAATCGAACCCGGATCAACTGCTTGGAAGGCAACTATGCTTACCATTACACCACCGACGCTGCACATAGTTTCACAAAGTTTAGATATCATTTTTAATTAATTAAACACTATTTTGCAGATATTCTTTATATGACGAAGTTTGTAAGCGTTGCATAATATATGTACCTATGCGTATAATTGAAATACTTGAAATTACTTATGAAAATTACTATATCGAGAAGAAAGAATAACACGCCGTACCTAATTGCTATGTTGGAATTCGCATGAAAGATTATGGTCACTTTAAATATTGTTTTAAGTTCGGGCTTACGCATATTGTCAACAGTTTAACATAAAACAAAGTTAAAATACAATTATAGGAATCTAAAATTGATATTTATCTTTACTTAAGTTGTCTAGATATTATTACAATCAAAAATATTTGACAATTTAGACACTGAGAAGTCATTTATGGACGTCAAAAGGAACACCGGTTCGGACAAAGAACCCACTCACCGTGATGAGCCGGCAGAATTTTCGATCTTAGATCCTTATCCAGGAATCGATCCTGCTATCATCCTGAAAACCGCCCCTGCGGAAGCCTAGCAAGTGAACGCCAGGCTGCGTCCTACTATCAAGAGACTACTCCGTACACAACCAGTCGCCTCCCCTCGTCAACCGAACTTGTGCAATGAAGTATTCCTAGCTCTTAGACCATAAATGTATTACGTAAAGAGTTCCATAATACAATTTCTTGCAGAACAGGCAAGTGCTTATTTTTTGTATAGTCACAAAATCTTAATTATAATGGCAATATGTATAAAATTTCATGTTAATTAAATTAAATGTAAGAGAGCACTAAGGTGGTCATATGGCGAGATAAAATTCCAAATATATTGCCGATGGTAAACCTCACTAGGCACGCTGTTAGTGTGGTAGTGTTAGCTGTGGTGTGCGTGTGTTACTTACAATTGTTTTTAAAGAGCATTTCTATCATTGTTCATGGTCTCACAATTTTATATTTCTTTAGTACAATTTAAAAAAAACGCGCGCGGAGCGTACGTCTAGTATATTCTATAATTTAAATGTTTTGCTGGTTCGAACAATAAAATATCTCTTTTAAATCGGACTTATATTAGATTTTACATAGTCCTTTTTACTTTTTTAAGTTCACATAATTTATGGAAGCTCCTTATTATTAATTATTAAAAATCTTTTGTTAGATGTAGAAATAAAATAAATAGATACATATTATCTTCTATATTATATCTGGAAATTATATATTTTTTGAAAATTTTAATCAGGGTGACTATGTTATCGATATAGAAGCCAAAAATAATCTTTTTACAATTTCTGTCTATCTGTCTGTCCCTGTGAACACGTATCACTCTGAAAGTACTGAAGCAATTTTGAAGAAACTTGACACAGGGATATCTAACATTACAAGATTCCATCTAGGATACTTTTTGTTCCATAATACACAAGGGGTTCTCTAGGATAACGGACGAAAGTTAAACATTTGAAGTTCATGAAATTCTTAATAAATTTTAGTAAGTATTTTGTGCTATATATGCTATATAATTGTTATCTAACCTTATTGCTAGTACGATTAGATAACAATTTATGGTATATTGCATCACCTTGTGCTACTTAAAAAAAAACAAATAACAAAAAAAATCTTTGGGTTCCGAACCTTCACCCCCTCGATCAATCAGTATAAAGTAGAACTCATTATCACCGGGCTACAGCTATATGACGATTTTATACCAAAATATCAACTGTTATTAAACGAAACTGTACTTAATATGTAATAGGCTTATTATATAAAATAATTCTCAGATACCAACTTAGTATAAATTTGAGTCTCTGGATAGTTTGGATTCACAATTAGAAATGGTAGATGTCGCTGTAATTGGGTTTATTAAGATTTATCGTGTTTAATAATATAATTGAAACCGGTAATAATCGATTTGGTGCAGACGAATTTGCTCGTATCATATATGTATATTATTGTATATAAGACATATTATACGATGAACCATGTTTAATTAATTACTTTTTTCACATAAATAAAAAAATAATAGTATAATAAATTAATTTCATTATTAGATAATAAGAATGAGCTTAACAGTAAAGATAGCTAAAAGGTTCATATATGGCGAAAAAATGGAAATATTTTGACGCATTAAAAATTGTGAACATATGCGAGTTTTTTAATTGTTTACTTTTTCTCACAAAGATGAAAGACAAAAATTTGTATGTAATGAAAATCTTAATGGATTTTGGTAAATTTTCTTGATGCTATATATAGCATTGATTAGCTAAATGAACAAGCACAAGCAATGCACAGCAAAAGCACAAGGAATGTAATTAAAATTGGCAATAAATGTAGGTTAGATTTTTTTTTTAAACCTCGGTAAGTGATGCCGCGAACGAGTTTTAGGCTTAATTTTTAAAGATTTCTCACCTACCAACGGGGTATATATTTGAGTGAGCCCCTGTATAGTTCAGATTACCAATTGAAAATGGTAGATGTCGCTGCAATCGGGTTTATTAGGATTTTTCACGTTTAAAAATATAATTGAAACAGGTAATAACCGATTTGGTGCAGACGAAGTTGCACGGGTCAGCTAGTAATAAATAAACGGAGCAGAAAAGATTTCACTGCATCTACAAATTTCACACAAATCTGTTTTTACGAATTTCTACAAATTTATGATTTAACTAAACAAAATGCAAAACGCATTACTTGAGTTTTTCACGGTATTTTGTCTGTCATGTACTGGATTTTATATTTTATTTATAATTTTATGTTATTTGACTCTATACTTTGTAATATTCGTGGTGCTTTATATAATATATGGTAGTTGGGTTATTGTGCACTAGTGAAGTGGATGGAAATAATATCACAAAGCATGGATACGGGAATTATCACAAGGAACTAAATACATAATAAAAATGCAAATCTAACATGTCTGTAATTTTTAGAAATAAGTAATCAAATAAATTTCAATCATTTTTGGAAATGTCTATCTCTCTTTTTGTTTGAACACGCATCACTACTAAAGTGCTTTGTTCACAATTATACCTCACCAACCAGTAGTCTGGTGAACCTGTTAAGACTTTGCTAGGTCAACAGCGTAGTCAGTTTGAGAAAAAAAACCTCACCACCAAAACCATCTTTGAGTAACATTTATTCGAAGTCTCATTAAATTCGGCATCAAAGATTATTGTAATTTTAATGACGACGCGAAAGCGACGAGAGAAAAGTAGATAAATAAATGGACTTAATACATTCAGCTGGTTTAATTAATTCCTGTTTTTTGCATTAAATTCCACACTGACGTTGTCGCGACTTAGTAAAATATTCATATTTCTATATGTGCATAAGCAATATTGTATAGAACTAAGCCATTTGATGTTAGGTCAAATAGATATATTTTTATTATTACACTGATTATCTTAATAACGCGTCAACCAAATGTTACCCGTCTACATTTAATATAATCTCTGGAACCCGTATTAATCTACATTCAGCACATTTAAGATGTAAACATAGTATAGGTAAGGCACCCCGCTTCGGAGCGATACCAGTCGAAGTGGCGTAACGCCACCGAACAGACGTGTGAGGGCGTTGCTATCGCTTCAAAACCAAAATTACACACTATAGATATAGAAAAAAATAGTAATCCTTCCCTTTTGACCCCCCATTACAAATTTTAAGTATTTATTCATATATTGAGTGTTAAAATAATACTAATTATGGATAATGTAACAGTATTTTTTAACAGTGGAATTAGTAATTAATATATATTATTTGGTAGTAAATGCATTATTTTAGGTAATTCTGAGTGTATTCTAAAGCAAATGGAGTCAATTTATCAATGCCTTGAAGCGGATTATGATATGTCGGGGTTATGTGAGTTTCTATTTTATTTTAGATATTGAAATGCATGCAGTATTTTTTTTCTTCTGCAGGCTCTTCGTTCACATCTTTTTCTGATGTTGATTATTTATTACAGAAAAATCATTTTCTGTGCAGTTTATACTTAGCAGGAGTTACGATATTACTTTATTACATTTATTGTTCTTATTATATTAATTAGTTTCATTAATATTCACACTTAAAATAATAAGAAATCTAACATGTTTGCAAGTTGTTGATTTTTGAAAAAAAAAAAAAAAAATATGCTGTTATCTTGAAACCTATAATAATACTAATATACTAATTAAGTACTAATAATATTATAAAGAGGTAGTTTGTGAGTTTGTGACGTTATAATCTCAGGAACTACTAGTCCGATTTGAAAAATTCTTTCAATGTTATATAGCTCATTTATCGAGGATGGTTATAGGCCATATATCATTACGTTAAAATCAACAGGAGCTGAGCACTAATGAAGAATGTTTAAAAATCGGGGGTTATTTTCCTCTTGAGAGCTTCCGCTGCGTGTTAGCGTTAAAATATCTATTCCACGCGAAGTCGCGGGCAGACGCTAGTAGATAATAAAATACATTTTAAAAAATTTTAGAAATGTCTTCCTGCTTGTCTATCTGTTTGTATGAACACGCGTTACTGCTAAATTACTGCGTTCACGATAAAAGGAAATCATAAAGTATAATCTCGAGTATCATTTAGTCTTGGTTTCATGTAAATCGGTTCCCTGTATCAAAAGTTATTGTAATTTTAATAACAACGCGACTTAAGTACTAGAGAAAAGTAGATAACTAAATGGACTTAATACATTCAGATGATTTTTTACTCACTTTTTTTATATTAGGTTCCAAGCGGGTGCAGTCGCGGGCACAGGTTGTTATATAATAAACTTAAAGCTATGTTAGTATGTCGAATTTTTAACTGAGACTAAACGTAGCCTTTGAGTACATATATTTAGTAACACATTTTAAAATGGCTAAATCAACTTTCCCTTAGGGATAACGAATGAGTGTAATTATATCTATTTTTTAGTAATAGTTATAACTTAAAGTGAAGACATTATCGAAGTGGAATTTGTTATGGCACGGTAGGGAGAAATTTTCGTTACGCGTTCAACGTAAGATATCTATGTATTTATATGTATGTGTGAGTGTGTATAAATGTTTGTCTCTGGGTCTTATAGTATATATATAGCTGAGTATTTATATTACATAATTTCTTATGGTATATGTTTTATGAACATTTGAATATAAATTAATACATATAAGCCAAAGACGTTTCACTTCCTCCACGTGGACACACAGATACACTCACTGTTATGATGTGAACAATCTATAGGCGGAGGGTAAACCCAATTGTTGGCGTGGCGATGCAAAACGCGAACTTTGCACTAGTAACGAAATACTCAAAAATATTTGCGACCCTAACTTTATAATCATAAGATTCAAATTGTTTTATCGGTTACTCGTTCTACTAGTGTTATGCGACACGCGTTGACGAACTACCGTCATTTGATAAATGCCACCAAACACACTGCAGCTAGGCCTAGTTGAATTTTTGTATTTAGTAAAAATGAATATTTATGTAATAAAACAAATAAACAGACATATTTTATGGAACAGATTTGTGATGATTTATCTTTTCATTATGCCGTAGCTGATTCCTGTTGTAATCTGTTATGCATATAATTTTTCGATGTTTCACATCTACCAGGCGTCCCATGATGGCTCAATTTTTTTCTACTTCTACATATATGCACTAGTTAGTGCCCGCGACTTCATTAAGATGATAATGGGTACATAATGCTTTCACGGGAACTTTAAATTTTAAGTAGATTAATTTCTTGGGTCTTAAATATTTAATGTTTTGATTTTGTCACTCTTGCTTAATATGTATATGCTTAATATATTGCTATGATATGTAGCCTAGATGATAATCTGAAGACTCCTCTATAAGTTAATGAAAATCTCGTTATAATTGGTTCAGCCGCTTCGAAGATAATCTCGGAAGATAACAGACACTTTAATTTTATTTATATATGTACTATAGATTAACACTTTTCTACTGAGATATACCTATCGTTTTTAAAAACATAATAATTGCTAATGTGGAAAATAATTTGAAGCAGTATGCATAATAAATGGCTGAAGTAAAACGCATTGTAGTTTACCAGGTGTTTTATGACGTGTAAATTATTTTGTTCTTATTTCCATTGGGTCGGAACTAACGGTCGCGCGTGTCAGTTTAACATGTTTCGTCTTTCTGAAAAGAAGTTTCAAAATGCGGAATGCGGTTGGAGTTGTTTGGTAAAAATCGTCACGTAAGAAAAAAGCGTTATGTCCGCTCAACGTGACTATCTTTTCCTTTCTGTTGTATATGAATAAATAAACGAACATCGCTTCTCTGTTTGCAATACTGAAAGTGTGGGGATTTCATTAATATATTGTATATTAATTTGATTGCCAACAATGTGATATCTCCTAGTTTGTGAACTTGCCCTGGAGACCCACTAAGAGATAAGATAGAGAGAGTAAATATAGATTGATGGCTTCAGCAAAAAAAAAAAAAAAACATCAGGTTTGTAATACATGAGATTCTGTGTTACAGTTTTAAATACAATTACTAACTTTCAAACACAGCTAGGAGATAATTGCTAGCATGTTATTCTTTAAAGAAATTTTTTTAGGAACAATATTATTAAAAAAAAAAATGTTTTTCCAAGTCAGTTTCCCGAAGAGTCCCATGGCAGTCAATGAGTTAAGGCACTTCATTACATAGTACGAAACGAAGGCCTCTGGGACGTCTGTCTGTCTGTTCGCGATAAACTCAAAAACTACTGTACGGATTTTAATGCGGTCTTTGCCTGTAGATACAGTGACGCGTGAGGAAGGCTTAGAATATATGATTTGTCAATGTTATAATTCATTGATATATGATCAATTTTTAAAGGAATCATAAGAATAAAAATTAAAGGCAAAAAAACTAAGTTCGGGCATATATATTGGTAACTTTATTCAATACTTAAAGAAAAAGGAAAACTTTGTAACTCAAATAACAGTTACATTTTACAGGGAAATAATTTCCTCGCAATTTATTCGGGATTCGGAAACCATTGGATGCACTATTTGAAGAGATTTTCCCTTTTGCCCCAAGCGTGACCCTTTTGAGGTCAAACGAAGGGACGAGGTCGTAACAAAAATTCGTCGGCCCTTTAGCTCAGGGTTGCCGGAACTTTCTACATTACATAATTATGGCTGAATGACTTTTTTTTCTGCGGGCGCTTGAGATATTCCGAACGTTCCTACCAGATGCTACCTGGCTAGTCTCGGAAAATGAGTTTTTCTTACAAATACATTTAGTTTTCATTATTTTATTCTTGTAATTATGAATTACCATATCAGTATATTGTGACATCAGTCTGTAAGAGACCTATTGTAAGGCTATAGGCTTCAAAGGAACGTATGGCCGTATTATAATGATATTTCTAACAAAAAAGCTATATTAGTTACATTTAAGTTTTTTTTAAACTGGTCAGTGTTTTTACGTAAAACCAAATATAAAAACTATCGTTACAAATTTCTTGTTCATAAAATTTGTTTTAAAATTTATCATCTAATAGCTGACCCGTGCAACTTCGTCTCCACCATATTGGTTATCACTGGTTTCAATTGTATTTTAAACGCGAAAAAATTTAATAACACTAATTCCCGATTGCAGCCACAGCTACCGTTTCCAATTGTGAATCCAAACTATCCACGGACTCACTCAAACATATACCCAGATTATATGTGATTTTATTTTTAATACGCCTAGAACCCGTTCATAGCATCATCTGCCTGGTTCAATTAAGATAAAAGCTAACCTACATAAAACTAAATAAACATCTCTACCACTTACTTTTTTTTTTTTTTACCTGGCGATATCCCTTATGGATACCCACCCTCCCGGGGGAGAGAGTGGGCTATGTCCGACTCGCACGGACTAAAACCCCACGGTGTACGGACAGACCGTGATGTTGGGGCGGCAAGGGATCGTTCTATGCTATTCCCCTTGAATAGCCGTCCCAACGGTCCACCCGGCGGAAGGTCGCTGCCGAGCTCCTACCAATAGAGAGGCAGCTGGGTACACGCCAGTTGCCCCCCCTCGTACGCCGGATCTGTGCAATGAGAGGATGAGTCCCCCGACTGCATCCCCTCAGGTCCGGCTACGGTGGCAGGAGGAGTTGGGCAAAGCGTTGCCTCCTCCTGCCGGTCCTCCTATGGTGAAGATGGTCACTGAGGGGGTCCGCCTCGCGGGCCCTCTCCGCTGCCTCCTTTTGCGAGATGACTTCCTCGCAAAAGGAGGCCACTGCTCGCCACGCCTGTTCACTGCCGAGCATGGACAAGGCCACGCTCGGCAGCGATAAATCTTCTCCTACCACCGCCACCAGAGTGCGGCGCTCCACCTCCCACGCAGCACACTCAGAAAGAGTGTGCTGTGCGGTATCTTTCTCAGCGCCGCACTCATGGCAGGCGGCGGTTAGCTCCCTGCGAGCGATCCGGTACAGGTACCACCTGAAACAACCGTGTCCCGTCAGCACCTGCACCAGCCTGAACGACAGGGAGCCCCATCTCCTCCCAATCCACTCCCGCAGGACCGGGCGGACGGCATCGACGGTGTGCCTCCCGAAGCGCGCATCCGCCAGGTCCTGCATCCACCTCCCTATAGCCTCTTCTCGCATCTCCCGCCTTTTAACTTTTATCTCCCTGGGAGCCGGAGGCTCCCTACTACGCCTCCTCGCCGCCGTGAATTCGTACACGGTGGCGAGCACCCCAGCTTCCAGCTCCCAAGGAAGGGAGCCGGCAAGCGTAAAGGCCGCCGCCGATGACACCGTCCGGTATGCCCGGATTGCCCTCAGTGCCACCGTACGCTGGGTACTACGCAGCGCGCGCACGTTGGTGGCACCGAGGGCATCAGCCCAGATCGGTGCCCCGTAGGCGGCCATCGCCCACACGACTCCCATGAAGAGTCGACGACACCCGGCACCCGGCCCCCCAATATTGGGGGGCAACCGGCAGAGTGCCGCCGCCGCCCTAGCAATTCGCGGCCCGAGCCCCACAAAGTGGGGCTCAAACCGCCAGCGCCCATCCAGGGTGAGGCCCAGGTACCTCATGTGGGCACCCACCTTGATCCGGGCGCCCTCCACAATAATGTGGGCCCCAGGTGGTGGCCCCCGCCGAGGCCCTTGAAAGAGTATGGCCTCAGTCTTCTCGAGGGCCACCCTGAGGCCCAAACTTCTTATGCGCCTGACCACGAGGGTTGTGGCCATCGTGGCCAGGCGCTCTACTTCTCTCCAGTCACCCCCCCGGGCTACGACTAGGGTGTCATCCGCGTAGCAGATTAGGCGCGCTCCATACGGGAGCGCGCCGCGGAGCACCCAGTCGTAGCCCATGTTCCACAGGAGCGGCCCCAGGACCGACCCCTGTGGAACGCCCCGCCTTGTAGTCCGCTGGACCATCCACCCGTCGCCGTTGACGTATGCGACCTCCCTGTCCTCCAGGTATGCCTCCAACAGCCGCCGCAGGTACGGAGGCACTCCGAAATATCGGAGAGCCTCCCGTATGACACCGTGCGGCAGGCTGTTGAAGGCGTTGGCGATGTCTAAGGACACTGCAAAGACCCTCTCCCCTTGGGGGTCGCCTCCGTCGACAGCGACTTTAGGAGGCACAGGGCATCCACTGTGGAACGCCCTGTGCGGAAGCCGAACTGCGCGTCCGACAAATTCTGCCCCACTCCCTCCAGGTGCTGGACGACTTGGGAAGAGATGACCCTCTCCAGCACTTTCCCGACGTCGTCCAGCAGGATGAGGGGCCGATATCCAGAAGCGCAGTCCGGAAGGCGACCCTCCTTCGCCATGAGGCAGAGCCGCCCCAACTTCCAGAGCCTCGGAAACTGCCCGACCGTCAAACACCGGTCGAATAGCTCCCGAAGCCACCCCCCAAGACGGCCCAGCGCAAGGCCGAGTACTTGGCCCGGGACCCCATCAGGGCCAGGTGCTCTCCGCCAGTTGAGGAGGCGTTCAATCGCCCTCCCCATCTCCCCCTCCGTGATTGGGGGAGGACTGTCCTCTCTACCACTTACTTTATCATAACTAACTTCAACTTGTATTAAAACCTTTTTATACTCCATTGTATTGAAGAAAAATATATGAACACCGCGTTGAAGCGTCAAATATCGCGTCGAAGCGTCAACTGTCACTTGCTTGTAACTATTGTTTTGTTATTAGAAACTGTTTCGAAAACGAATTTTAAATATATTTCCAATATATTTTTATAAATAATCTCTGTACCACTCACAACATAGTACCTATATTCGGTAATTTATCTATGTTGATATGTTTCTATCGTAGATTATTCTACATTGTTACACTGAATATTTAGCAATCAATTTATTGCGTGTGTTTGTCACACTTGATATTGGCGAAATTGCCTACATAGGCAGAGGCCACACCAGAAAGAATACCGGAATAATAAGAACCGGAAATATTGATTTTTCAATAATTTTAAGGTGTTTTTTTTACTAACTTTGAAACGTTATTAAAATGGAATTATTATTGAAAGACATTTTTGTTATTGACAATAGTGTGCTTGATGCTATTTTTTGGAAATAAAAATAAAAGTAATCTTAAACCATGTTGGAATAGCAGTGATTTTATTATTATTATATTTAGATATATATAAATACAAATTTCATCTTTCAGACTAATTCAGTTATTTACTCAATATTTAGACCGATTTATTGCTATAAATATAATATGTGTATAGAATAACTTAGCTGTAGCTCTAGTTTAGTGCAGTACTGGCTGCACGATAAAGGTAGCGATAATTGTAGTAGCGTATGTTATCGACGCATATATTTAAGATGGCGTCAGTACCAAGTCATACGTTTACGTTTATCGTTGTTGCATTGTATATGGTGAAATCTTAGTATCAATGATGTCTAGTAAAATGAAATTTGTCCTTTGCTATGGAAAAAAGTAATTAGTTTGAAATTAATTATTTTTATTTATAGAATATATCAGCGGGCATATGATTGTTTATAAAAAATGTGTCTGACTGTGATAAATTCATGTTTTTAATTGCGTTTAAAAGTTACTGAAAAAAAATGTTCCTTCACTTATTCATAAATCAAAATTAAATAAATCAAAATGCGCATTAAAAATGTAACGTTAACCGGCTACCAGGTGTCCTAAATTCTGTCTTTTTATATATTTATAATTTGTGTAGGTGGTAGAGCCACGCTGAAGCTATTACTGGTGTCAGTATGAATGGGTCGGCTTGTTCGGGCTAATACCACCCTCTCACAGAAAACCGACGTGAAATAACAGTACTTGCATTGTAGTGTTTCGTTCGGTCTGTGGGAGCGTCGGAGGCCCACCTCTCTGCCCCTTTCCTCCTAATCCTTCCCTTACCTTCCTCCTCCCCCATATACAGGTTAGCAACGCACTTGTGGCACTCCTGATGTTGCTAGTGTCTATAGACGGTGGTGGTCACTTAACATCACTTGACCCACCTGTTCGTTTGCCTCCTATGATACAAAAATATATATATTTATATAATAAAGAACCAGCTATTCTAAAATTCTTGTTCTTCCAACATTGCCGGATTTTGTACTAAGGTGTCGCAAAAAAGTCTAGTTACGTTAACTACAAATTTTTGTTTTTCATTATCCTGGAGAATCCCTTGCGTTTTATGCGACAAAAAGTATCTTAGTATAGTAATATTAGTTATCACTATGTCAAGTTTCAACAAGATTGGTTTAGTACTTTCAGAGTGATGCGTGTTCACGGGGACAGAAAGACAAACAGACAGACAAAAATTGTAAAAGATTATCTTCGGCTTCTATATCGAAAACATAGTCTACCCTGATTAAAACTTTCAAAAAATATTTAATGTACAGATTTCGACTTGTTACAGTTTTATTATGGTACAGATTTCATTTATGTGCGGTTTGTTTGTCCGCTTACTAGGCTTAACTTCATCTGCTACATTGTAATTCGGTATTATTTTATTTACACTTGTATATGTACATAAGCTGAGATAAAACAGTTATATATTTCTTCATTGTTCGTCTCTCAAACGATTTTTATATTTAGTTACTAAAAGAGAAAAAGAACATGTTTTTTCCATCAACTTGAAAAAATAATTAACTATGGTTGAATTTCGTACACTCCTATGGAGAAAAATACAGAAAATATCCTTTTAAATATCGAATTTAAAATGTAACTGGTAGTAAAGTTCTTTATACAATTTTAAATCATACGACGGCTCTAAAACCCTAAGGAGATCTACGAAGCCAGCTAATCCTCTCGAAATCTGCGATTTGTATACACAGGCTACTTACTATATTTACGGTTGGTAGCTTCTTACGAGGTATCCGGTTTTTAGGTTTGAATTTTGTCATGCGGAATTCTATTTTAAACTAATTATTGGCCACGATTTTGTTCACATGATAATACCACCAAAGACACACAGTATTACCCAGTTTAGGTGGCAGTGGTTTTCAACCAGCTTTTTGATAGTTTAAATTTAAATAAATTGTTTAGTAACATATTGTAACTTTACGATTTGTAATCAACTATTTCAGTATTATTGTTTTAGTGTATTGTTTCTTGCACGTAATTTATTCATAAAATAAGAATGTAAATGTAAGGTGTGTAGGAATAAGTAATACAATATAATACAGTCATTTTTTGAAATTTCTGTCTGTTTGTTTGAACCACATCACTGCTAAAGTACTCCGTTCATGATAAACAAATCTTTGAGGAATTTAGTCATGGTTTCATTAAATTTAGCTAACTAAATTTACCTAAGTCTATCAAAAATTATTGCAATTTTATTGACGACGCGACTTAGTACGGAGACGGAGATAAAAGTTGATAAGTAATTAGACTTACTTAATACATTCAGATGATTTTATTAGCCATAATTTTGTACATAAGGTTCCCCGCGGACGAAGTCACGGGCACAGTTCTATTGACCCAGTAAGGTCTTAACAGCTTCACCGGACTACTAAGGCGAGCGCTTAAGCCACTCAGCTGATTTTATTTTGGCAACCAGCTCAAGGGTGCACGGCACACCTCGGCTTGGTTGTTGCCTGTTGCATGCAAAATCGCGACCTATCTTAGCTAACCTAGCTAACTGTTCATATATGTATGAGTTGTTGAAACGTATATGTGTACCAAGCATACACGCCTCAACAACTCCTCCATGTATTTATTATCGGAAAATTGAGAGTTCAGTTCGATAAGGGAAAAAAGTAAACCCTTCCACTTTCATGTGTAAGCGTGTAAGCATGCACGTGTGTGGGGGTGATCGTGTAGTGTTGTAGCAGTGATGTATATTTGTGTGTCACCGTATCGCGCAAGCAACGCACTCAAGGGCTCCCTACCGAGGGATCGAACCTAGGCTTGAGCCGCTGCCGTGGGAGGCCTAATCGGGTAATCCGGGCACAGCTAATTGTAAATATCCTTGATAATATAACAGCACCTTTTTGACACATTGTATTGTATTGCAAAATTTTGGGAATAAATAAATATCTATTATCTAATTACTTTATCAAATTTAAATTACTTAATTTCATGGTAATTTTCCGTCTGTTCACTGTAAAATAACTCAGTTCAGCTGAGATTATCGTGGACAAAAAAACTACTGCGATTTTATCTACCAGTGAGGTCCAATTTCGCCTGAGTTAAGTATGAATATTCACAAGATTAATTTATCACGTATCCGTATCATTTTGAATCCATATATCTTATTTATTTATTTTAGAGGTGTCAATATTACAATCTATACTAATATATAAAGCTGAAGAGTTTGTTTGTTTGTTTGGTTGAACGCGATAATCTCAAGAACTACCGGTCCGATTTGAAAGTTTATTTTAGTGTTAGATAGCTCATTTATCGAGGATGGCTATAGACTACATATCATCACGTTAAAACCAAAAGGAGCTGAGCACTAATGAAGAATGTCTCAAAATCGGGCTATTTTGGAAGCTTCCGCTGCGTGTTAATGTCAGTATTATATACGTTGCCATGGTAACGCGATAACAAACTATCAAAAATATTTTCATGGTTTATTGTGTGTTCCTATTCAAAAAGTTTATTCTACGTTAGTTTTGTTTCCGATTTCTAATTCTACGTGTTACGTTTATATCGCAAACATTTCTAAAGTTTATTTTGTGTTGTTATTCAGAAAGTTTAGTAGTAATAATATTCGTCCAATAGTACAGTCAAAGGAATTAATCCATACTGCCAATTTTGAAGTTGTCAATATAGTTAGTTTTCTTCTATGTCCAAGTTAATGTAAAGGTATAAGCGCCAAATCCTCTATATAATATAACGTAAATTTTTATATTCTTAATCTTCAAGACCATAGAATTGATGCTCCGTGGTTTTATTTTTCATTCATTTCATTTATGCAAAATAAACGAACGATATTATATAAAACGCAAGCAATTTCTACACGATATAGAATCATGTAACACAATATTATATATAAAATCCACTGCATGACAGACTGAAATCCCGCCAAAAACTCTTCAAAAAATCTATTCTACGTTAGTTTTGTTCCCAATTTTTATTTGCGATATATTACGTATTATAAAAGTAAAGTGAGTGTAATTTATATTAAACAAAATTATTTTTGGTGAATACAATCTGTGATGCTACAAACATCAACATTTTTTTTAACTCTGTCGATATGTCTGTTTTTTTTTTATTTGTTCCGGGTAATCTCCGAAACGACTTAATCTATTTGAACGTTTTTTTTTTCTTAGAAATGACTACGCTTAACAGCTTCACCGGACTACAAGTAATATTTGAAAGGGAATTTGACGGGCAAATAAGTAACTAATTAGCTGTTTTATTTTAAGCTAGCGGGTTTAGAAGACTTTGCCCGCCCTGATAATAAGACAAACTATACCTAAACCTTGCCCAAGAATCATTTTATATATTGGTGAAAACGACATGAAGATGCGTTCAGTAGTTTTTGATCTTATTGTCGAACAGACATATAGAAAGACGTGGAATAGGACTTTATTTTACACAATGTAGTGACAAACTGTTGTCCGTGCATTCGTCCGTGTAAAATTAATCAAAAATATGTTGTTCACTGTAAACATACACGTGTGACGTGCGCTGTACTGAACTCCAAGAATAAATATAATTGTAAGTCATATAATTATGTGATTTAAATTATAGCAACGTATATCAATAACCTAATTATATCGACAATATGGGCATATTATATCTATATAATAAAATATTTAAAACATGTTCGATAATGTATAGCTTAATATTTTTAATACTTTCTAATATAGTGTAGCTGAGCATTGAGGATGGTATATAGTAGTTTAAGATTTCAGGTCTGTAGCTGATGATAAATCCCATCCCATTCGACACACTGTTAGCATTCACATATGTAAAGTACATGTTACCTGTTACAGTATATGATGTGCGTGTCGTACTTACAAATATTTTTGAGAGAGTATTTCTGTAATTTACACATCTAATCATAATTTTACATTTATTTAATATATTTAAAAAACGCGTGCGAAGCCGCGGGTAACAGCTAGTTAGTAGATATATTAATGGTAGGAGTATTGTGATTCATGATAAATGCAGCCATATTCAGAGTCAACCACGGCATGCGGCATGCAACCAAATTAATTTGCAATAAAATGAAAAACAATTTTACATATTAAAAGAATTAACATAATTATACGAAATCTAGGAAATCGAAATAGAAATAAAATTTTAATACTACTTCATTGATACTCTAAAACAATATTTCAAATACAATGAAAATTAAGAAAATAACAGAAAGAGAAAAATAAATCAATTAAAACTGTATTTTGTGGATAGACTGTTATACCTTCTAACATTTTAAGATTAATATTCATTTTTTTATGCCATTGGAGGCGAACGAGCTAACGGGTCACTTGATGTTAAGTGATCACCGCCGTCCATAAACGCTAGCAACACCAGTGGAGCCGTAAGTGCGTTTTCAGCCTGTGTTTGGGGGAAGGGGAAGGGGCAGAGAAGGGGAGGTGGGCCTCCGGTGCTCTCACTAATCGAACGAAACGCAACAAGGCAGGCACTGTTACTTCAAATCTGTTATCTATAAGCGGGTGGTATCACCCCGAGAGAGCCAACCCATTCATGCTGAAACCAGTTAGTTACAGCTTCAGCTTGGCTCTACTACCTTAAAATATATGTTATTGTTCTCTGTAATGTTATAATTGAAAATGTCTATCATATGGCATATGCTGTGGCAGTTTTTAAAGGCCAACGTGCCTATAGATTGATTATAGAGTTTTTTTTTCGTGCAGAATATTGTCCCGCAATATTAAAGTCAGCAAGATAAGTCATTATTACTATACCTAACTAGTTACAGGTAATTATAAGTTTTTTTAATATATTTCTTGTTTTACTGACTGTACTAAAAACAATTTTTCTAGGCTTACTAAGTCTAAAACATGGGACGATCAGTTTGTCATAGTTTGTAGTATTTAAATATCCGATCAGTTACAAAATTCAGGTTTTTAACATTTTTGAGCACATATGTTAAATTATCAAAAATGTTTTGGAAGGATAGAGTTAAGATACCGAATTCCTGTAACTTAGACCAATAACACAATGAAAATCATCTGTAAATATTTTTTTATATCTAATAATTTAAATCAAAACGACGTCTCCATATAAACTTTGTTAGAATACTTACAAATTACAAAACGAAATACGTTACAGAAATGAAAGTAATAATGGAGCCATCAAAGCTCGAACATGTCGTGAAAATACTGGCGAATATGTTTCATGAAACAAGGTTGTAAATCAAGGAAAACCAATAAGTTCCTTATTATATAAATGGGATCACGTGGGACTCATAAATTACGTTCGGAGGAGCGGAATTCTGTAACTAGGTCTGTGTATTGTATTGCGAATAGTAACAGTTTTTCTTCCTTTTCACTCCCTTTGTCAATCACACTTAATAGAATGTCATGTGTTTTAGTGAAATCACGATATGTAATATATAACATCCGTTATTAATGGTGGTTATGTTATATAAATCTGCTTAATGTATTTAATTTTAAAATATGTCTATATGGTTATATAATATGTCGGCGCAAATGCCAGTTCGACCATATTAAAGTACTGAAATAAATATTATGCGCTACCATCTATTTTGAAACAAGTCTATAAAAGGCGTAGCAAATTAGGAGTGGGGATCATTTTCGCGCAGAACATCGAACCGTTCACATGTCTAAATATAATACGTAAATACATTTAGTAGTGGATTACTGTATAGTCCATTTATGGTAAACGTTTTTATTATTAATTCTTGATTAGTCTTAAATAACTGATCGATTAAATAACAAAAAGATATCATACCTGTATACCTACCATGCCGTGATAATTACCAAATGAAAATTATTTTAGAAACTTAGTGACATCAATTTGCTTCATTTGTTGATTACAGAGCTTTCGTTATAACACAATAACGTAGACGTGAATAATGTCATGTATCACTGCTATTTTTCACAAGAAATGATATATAATCCGTTATAGTTATCATTGTGAATATGTTTCACTGTCATTTTGGCATAGGTTATTTATTATGTTATGCTAGTTTTCACAGAATTACACGATCCAAAGACACACGATTGTTAGTTTTTTTAGATCTGGCAACATGGTTAATATGAACAATTATTCGCGTTTATGACCCCTTTTCCTAATAAAATTACAGTCCACAATTAAAATAGAATCTCCTGGAATGATTGTTTACTAGTTTAATTTATTTCTCTTCAATAATCTGTTTAGTGAAATTATTATTAAATGTTATAGTTGATAGGGTTTTTTTAAGTTATAAAAAAGATATATACTCTTCAGATTTTTAGTTAATGTTTTAGAGGCAATTAAAACATAATGTTACATATACTATGTCATCTCTATTCGTGGTTGTACGAGCGTTCATCACTTTGTTACACTGTTATCTGGTAAAACGCCGGACGTGACCGGATAAATTCGGAATTAATTCGATTATCTTGGAAACGTTAATTTGCTCATCGGAGCTCATTAACGCCTATACGTCAATACTGTAGTTACCAGGAATGAGCACATATAAAGTGATAGAATACTCGTTGCTACCTACATTAAATACACCTTATACGTAGTGTAAAAACATGGCGTCTTATTTTGAACCTAGGTAGAGATATAATATAGTTTCCTTATTCTGACCACAATAATACTTAATGTCTTTCGCGCTACTATTATTTATATATTGTATTATAGGGCACACCTAATTGTTGGCGTGACGAGACGTGGCGACGCGATGCCATGCGCAAGTGACTGTGCGCAATCTCTCTTGACGCACTGAGCTCGTATACCTACAGTGTATAGTGTTGTTTACAACGTTACACACATGTTTCACATCTGCCAGGCGCCCCGTGACGGCTCAATTTTTTTCTTTGTTTTATTTTATTTTTGGCAACCTATCTTCTAGTAAATGATTACTGCAATCAATCAACTAACAAAATGTTAGTAGCCATTTTATAACTTCCTAGGGAGTTTTTGTCATAAATCAAAATCCAATATCCGTGGTATTATTTCAGATCCACTTCACTCGGTTTTCTTTTATATAGGAGGCAAACGGGCAGGCGAGTCACGTGATGTTAAGTGACCAGTGTGATGTTAATTGACATTGCAAGCTTGTGTTTGGGGAAGGGATATGGGGGAGGGGAGAACGAAGGAAAGATGGTCCTTCGGCGCTCTCACTGACCCGATTAAACCCAACAATGCAAGCACCGTTACTTCACGTCAGTTTTCTGTGAGAGGGTGGTACTACCCCAGACGAGCCGACCCATTCATGCTGGAACCAGTTCAGCGTGGTTCTACCATCTACCACGTGCATAATAACCATACTATATTACGTAAATCACCACCAATATTACAAATTATAGTGCCGAATAATACAAGAGTATGACAAAAACAAAGTCCGCTACATGACATTGCAAGATTCCGGCAAAAACTCATTATGTTATTCTATAGTCTTCCCATTCACTTTTACGTTCCAATTAACTTTTTTCTTCTTCTTCTTCTATTTTATTTTTGGCAACCAGTCTTCTATTTAGTAGACCATTACTGCCATTGTCAAGTGAGTAACGATATTACAAGTTTCATGATATGACTTCAATGAAATAACAAGACGGTGGCCATCTTGTTAGAATTCTCCTAGGAGTTTTTGTGGCAAGTCAGAATCCATGCTCCGTGATATTATTTCCGATCTACTTAGATCCTGCCAAAAACTCCTAATTAACTTTTTTCATCCAACATTTAATATTTTTAACATGACTTACGTTCCATACCTTATATTAACTACCTGTGTGTAGCTTAAATAGTTTCATTTCTTTAAATCAGATAAACCACTGGTACAGCTATAGACATACGTATTAAAGCTTCATTATAAACAAACAAGCAAACGGAGAGTCGTCAGATTTTATGAAGTTGCAATAAAAGAAAAAGCAACAGTATTTCAGAATGAAATAAAAAGCGTATACAATAAAGGAAACAGATAAAAACTGACTCGGGGCCGCCGACCGACACGAGCGAAAAACTGGAATGTTCGAGAATATTCGAGATACGTTTCATACGATGCTAGGCGACGGAAATTAAAAACGTTATATTTTAAAATACGTACCGAACGGCTTCGGGAAGATTGCCCTGTATTTTTCGGGTAAGGACTTGAAAATTCGTACAGGGTGTGCCCATCGATTGCCCAATTCTATAAAAAAAAAGTTATAGATGATTTAAAATGTAAGCCAGCGTCCGAAATTTGGAAAGTCAGTAATTTTATTATGGATTTTTGATGTTAACCGTTTGCCCATCCTTCTTTGGCCAGTTAATTCCTTAGGAGTGGAAGTAGGGGTAAAAAAAAGAGAGATCGAGAAGTTTAATTAGAAGTAAAGTTGGGCAAACGTGGACAGAGGGAATAGATTCAAATGTATTATTCCAACCGCCCGAGCTGTATCGAACGATTGAAGATCTCGCGGATTTATATAACTGGCTTTGGCTTGCCTCTTCGCTTGCGTTATTGCAGATTTAGTGTATACTTCGGAAACAGTATTTTTGATGCGAACATTTATAGTGGCGGGTCAGATCGACTGTTGCCATGGCAATGTGTCGCCGGGCCACACGCCGCCCTTTTGTACTTAATTAATATGAATGTAAAACAAATTCCTCTTTTTAAAAAAAAACACATTTTATTTTTGATGACCCATATTTATTCTCTTCCTATTCTATTTTTAAATACTAGGCATATCGTTTGGTTGGGAAATAATATAAAATGAGCCGTCACGGGACGCCTGGCAGATGTGAAACATCAAAATTGTTCGACATCGACATCAGCTATGGCATAATGAAATGATAGAACAATACAAATTTGTTCCATAAAATAACTATTTATCAAATAAATATTCATTTTTATTAAATACAAAATTAAACTAGACGCAAACGCGGTTTGTTTGGCGGCTTTTATCAAAGGGCGCTAGGTCGTCGGCGCGTGCGGGTAACACTAGTATAACGAGTGGCCGACAAAACAATTTGAATCTTATGTTAATACAGATAGCGTTCCAAATGTTTTCGAGTATTTCGTTAATAGTGCAAAGTTCGTCTTAGCGTCGCCACGTCAACAATCAGGGTTATCCTCCGCCTATAGATGTTTCACATCAAAATATATTGCTTAGTCTGCGAGATAAACTCTTAGACACAACAAGAGTCATCTACGACGTAAATATGTAAACACTGCGACACCCATCCCTAGAAGTAGTGTCAGCAAGTCTGCGACGTCAAATGTAAACACTGCGCCATTCGTTCCGAAGGTAATCCTCGTCCACTCTGTCTGCACCAAGAATATAAGTACGATTTTGTACTGAATTCCGATGCTCATTTGTTAAAAATGGTTAGTATTGAGTAAGCCATAGTGAGTATTTTTTACTATATTTTCGGCAATCAATCTTTCAAATTATTACTGCCATTGTCACGTAGTCAATAATATTATAAGCGTCGTGCGATCACTTCTATATCAAGCGTCGTGTGAGTCAATATTCTAACAAGATGGTGGATTCCTTGTTAGAACCTTCCTGGGAGTTTTTGAGGCATCTTAGAATTTCATTCTCCATGGTATTATTTTCCGTTTACTTCACTTATGCACAATAAACTAACTACATTATGAAAAACACCACCAAATTTACAAAATATAGAGTCAAACAACATAAGATTATGAATATAAAAACTTTTTAACAAAAAATTAAACCGCCGAAAAAACTGAAAAGCAAAAAATAATAAACTTTATACTTTATTCATCTTAATAACTAAGTTCTTAAATTAATGTAAGTATACCTAAGTAATTTTAAGTCGGCGCCAATCAAGCAAATTAATTAATTACGTAAAGCGTGATGCGCGGCGGCGGCGCAGCGTGACACACCCCTTGCATGCCGAACGCTTACGAAACAACCCGAACGGGCACACACGTTACCGCTGGAGATCTCACATTGTGTTTTTAATTTGATTTGGTTATTTTTGTGAATTTAAGTAATCTAATGATCTTTGTTCATTGGTTGTTTGGCGCCGACTCAAAATTTCTTAGGTATACTTACATTAGTTTAAGAACTTAGTTATTAAGATGAATAAAGTAAAAGGTTTATTTTTTTGCTTTTCAGTTTTTTCGGCGGTTTAATTTTTTGTTGAAAAGTTTTTATTTTATAATTTTTTGTGGCTATGATCTTACTAATTACTACAAGCTTAATTTATTTGTAATACACAACTCAGAAGTTGAATTATAAATCATGCCCGGTTTTCGTACCTTTGGGGTTGCTTTTTTCATGTTTACATGTATATGGGATCAACTTCTGGGTATACTCTTTCAAATCAAAGGATAATAATTCAACTCGGACTATTCTGTCTAGAGATATGCGCGGTCATAGACATAATCAGTGCGTGAATAATCAATCATTCTTGATTTTCATACCCTTAGGGTTGAATTTTTTTTCCCAAATTTAAATGGGACCAACTTCTGAGTATACCCTTTCCAATAAAAAAAGAATTATTAAAATCGGACTATACTGTAAAAAGTTATGCGTGATCATACAAACCTCCGTTTTTTTCGTCGGTTAAAAATATAAAACACACTACATGACAGACTAAAATCCCGCCAAAAAATCCCCCATAGTGAGTTAAAATTTGTGAATTAAATATAGTTTTTAAAAAAGGAATAGAAGGCCTACAATTTTGTTTTCGCGTAACGCATAATCTAAACTTTTTTCGATACTTACTAATTATTAATGCCACCGCAGTATCTGTTTTTGTTTACCATGTCAAATTGAACCGAGACGGACGATATCAATCAAATTACCCCGACTGAATTACGTATTACCGCCTCCGCA